>OU343217.1:122665897-122768308 GCA_910596185.1 Chrysanthemum makinoi | reverse complement strand
GCAAAGAACTTTGACAAGAATCCACGAACTATCGTAATGTAATATTTGTTTGTACTCAATGTAATTTGAGGTGACCTCCCTTAGGGGGAGATTGTTAGGATTTAGAAAATCTAGTCGTTAAAGTGTCGGTCACCTCAAGTATATGTAATCGTTAGAAAGCTCGTAGTCGTAGTTATTTTATGTTAGTTAGTATTTAGTTAAGTAACACCGTGGAGGACGGACGGATCTTTACCCACTGTATGGCTGATCCACAGCCCGTAGGTGGCGTTTTATGTATGGTACTATAAATACCCTCTACCTCCCAAGGTAGAGGGTTGGAGCTCATAATAATACTTTTCTTTCTCTCTCTAAGTTCCCCTAAACCTCTAAACTTTCTCTCTCTAAAACCTATAGTGTACGCCCAATATAATCATGGTTTGATGTGTTTATGAAATCCAATATGTTACACCAATCTAGGGGTCCTTTTATAGGCATAAGGAATACCCTAGTCGGTTTACAATCCTTGTACGACAAGTAAACTAATTCTAATCTAAGAATATTCTTGAATTACATAATAATCCTTGAACGATTTGCATAGCAGTCCTTTAACATAGCAGTACTTTGACTTTCTTCATTAAGCAGTACTTTGACTTTCAGCAGCACTTTGACTTTATACCCCAACAATCCTCCCCTAACTAGAATTCTACTTGCTTAATTTCAAGTTCCTTTGTATCTTTAGCTTCAACATCTTTGTCTTCAAGGAAAGATTGTATCTTTAGCTTCAAATTCATCTTTTACTCATTGTGTTTGTATTGTTATCATCAAAGTAATCTTTATCAACAACCGATGAAATTTTCACAGCAAGTAATCTTTTCAGCTACTCAGCAACATATGGCAACATGTACATCAGACTCACAAAGTTTCATACTATTCTCATCACTTCCAGGTGTGTAAACTCCTGTGAGAGGTGAATCATTAAAAAATAATGGATTTTTATGTCTCTTTACCGAAGCCATTAACTCTGGAGTAGCCAATGTTTAGGTTAAAAACCATGGTACATTGATAACCATATGATTTTTAGCAAATCATCAGCTATCAACGGATTTGTTAAGTCTTTACCAAGAGCCGTTTGCTTTTGGACTAGTTAGTTCTTACTACCATGGTGAACTAATTACCATACAAATGGTTTTTTCACAACCTTTACCACAAACCATTTATCTTGTGGGCTATTACAGATATGATGAGTTGAAAACCATACAATTTTTAGTAAATTGTCAACTAAAAACGGATTTGATAATCACATCAGAGCCGTACCCTCATAATGAGTCAAACTATTTCTTGTTTATTAAACATGGTGAGTTGATTACCATTTGTTGTGGTACAAGTACTAACACCAAGTGTTACTCTCAAAACAATTTGTTGATGTTATCTTGTGCTTCAAAAAGCATTTTCCACTTTACAAAAACTGCTTATTTTTATTAAAAGACTTTACTGGTTTTGTGCTGCAAGCAGTACTTTGATAAAGTATTGTGTGTTCAGCAGTACTTTGAATAAAGTACTTATTAGTCAAAATATTTATATAATAAAAACCATACCAGTAATCATGCATCATCATCTGCTAAAGTTGTCCATTTGATAAAGAACTCAATTACCATAAGAGCTGTTTCATTCTCTTGTTCAACTTCTGTACCATGATCTAGCATCCTGATCATAAGATTTCTTGTAAGAGGATATCTCCTTTCTGCTAGCATATGAATCATGGTACCATCTTCTAACTCTAATACATGCACTCCTGATTCTTCAAAGAATCTCCAGCTTGTGATTTCCCAATCTTCTTGATTATTCTTGAAAGCATCATTACTTGTTTCTTCTGTCTCCCAGATGGTTGTAAGATCACCCAGCAAGACTAACCCACTCCTGTTGGTGAAATATGCTCAAAATAAGCTTGCACTTGTTGATAGAAATGAAGAAAGTCTTCTCTATCTAACATATGCAGTATGTCCCACAACAAGTTGAATGCTCTAAAACTTTCATCTTCTCTATGAAAGATGAGATAATCTCCTTCTTTTGATTCTACAACTTCAAATGTAGAAATCTTAGACTTTATCTCAGCAACTTCTTTTGATTTTGGATGCTCAAAATTAACAACTCGTAGATAGTTCCTCAGCTCATCAACTGTATCTGTTCTCAATTTAAACTTCTTTAATAGCTGATCATCATTAGTTGTCCACCTTCTCTTTGAACTTCTTTTTCTTGCATCCACATTTTGCTTTTCAGAATCAAAAGGAATAATATCATCCAGTTCCTTTTGATAAGACTCTCTAACAGCATCATATAAGTCTTTCATCTCTAGATATTTTAACTTCTGTAAACCTTTATATCATTGACCCTTCAGATAAGCCATCATGGCATTCCTTTCTTTAGAAATACCTTGTGGTCTTCTTGGTATAACAGCTTCCTTCTCTGGTAGAACAATTTCAGCATCTAATTCAGCTGGTATCTTTCTAGCAGCTTCTTCATTTTGAGCCTCTTGAATAGCTCTTCATTCTGCTAAAGTGAGCTTCTTCTTTTTCTTTGATTCTACCAGAACACCTTTTCCTTTATCCTTTGGATCTATTTCTGTTGAGTAGGTTGAGAAAAAGGTTGTAAGACTTGAGGTTGTTCAACTCTAGGAATACTAATACCTCTTGGTCTTGACATGTTGAGCATTATTTGAGCAATGGTCTCATCATCACTAGCAGTATGTTCCTCTTGTTGAATCAGATTAGAAGTACCAGCTTCTTCATGTATAATTGTTGAAGGACCAGCTTCTTCATGTATAATTGTTGAAGGACCAGCTTCTTCATCAAAATTCAAGGTCCTTGGTGTAATAAGAGTTTGCCTAAAAGTACCTTGAGGAGCAGTACCTTGAACACCAGTACTTTGAGCATCAGTACTTTGAACACCAGTACCTTGAGCATCAGTACTTTAAACATCAATATCTTCAAAATTAACTTGCTCAATTTGCTCAGCTTCTTTATTTGGATCTTCATAAGTTTTAGTATCTGGTTCTTCATTCAAATTCTCTTGAGGTTCAGCATCTTCATTCAAATTCACTTTCTCTAAATTCCTCCCCAATGTGAATGAAGACTACTTTTGAATCTTCTTTCCCTTAGACTTAGAAACCTTCCTAGGTTTCTGACCTCTCTTCTTCTGTGATTGCACCCACAACCTGTGATGTTGAACTAGTGGCCAAACAAATCTTTTCAATCTCTTGAACTTATTGTTCAACTTCAACAGCTGTGCAGCTTGAGCTTCATTATCCTTCTTCAACCTCATTAATTCCCTTGTTAAAGCATAATTATCCAGAACTATTCCCTCAGTAGCCATGACTCCCTCATCTCCTCCAGATATTTGAGACCCATCTGTGGAAGTATAATCATTGGGAGATGATGGTGGATTCACATCTTCTTCTGAATCAGCATGTGCAGTACCTTGCAAAGAAGCAGTACTTTCAAAGCAGTACTTTCCATTAAATTCCAAGCAGTACTTTCCATCCTCTTTTCCACAAAAGCAAAAACATCAAAGAGCATTGTGTTGCCTCCCCTCAAACAATGCATAGGACTAAACTAGACTAAATTAAGTCATCCTCTTAAATGTTTCTTAATTATTAATCATACCAATACTCACCACTAAACGGTTGAATCTTGAAACATCAAATCCCTTTCTGAGTAGATCAGCTACATTGTCATCTGTGTGGACCTTCATAACATTAATAAGCATGTTCTCATAACAATCACGAATAAAGTGATGCCTAATCTGAATGTTCTTGGTCTTGGAGTGATAAACAGGATTCTTCACAATACAAATTGTACACTCATTGTCAATGTAGATAGGAGTACTCTTAAAATTGAATCCATAATCCAAGAGTTGATTCTGCATCCACAGTACTTGTCCACAATAACTTGCAGCAGCAACATATTCTGCTTCAGTGGATGATGTTGATGTAATGGTTTGTTTCTTACATTGCCATGAGACTAATCTTCTTCCAAGATATTGGCATCCTCCAGTGGTTGATCTTCTATCATAATTATCTCCTACATAATCACTGTCTGGAAAGTCTTCTAAGTGAAAAGGTGAATCCTTAGGATACCACAACCCTAACTTAAGTGAAAAGGTGAATCCTTAGCCCCAAAAAGAAAGTTAATTCACCCATGGAACTCATTTGAAATTCTTGTTGCATGAGCTGCTCAAATTCTTTCACCATTGACTGCTTTGTAGCTCTAAAGATAATATCATCTACATATAGTTGAACAAGCATTATATCCTTTTTGTCCCTCTTGATAAACAAAGTCTTATCAATTGCACCTCTCCTGTAACCATGTTGCAATAGAAAAGTGGAGAGTCTCTCATACCAAGCTCTAGGAGCTTAATGAAGGCCATACAGAGCCTTAACAACTTTGTAGACTTTGTTCGGATGTGCAGGATCCTCAAAACCAGGAGGTTGTTTTACATACACTTCCTCTGTAATTTTGCCGTAAAGAAAGGCACTTTTGACATCCATTTGATAAATAGGGAATCCCATATAAGATGAAAAAGCAAGAAATAATCTTATGGCTTCAATCCTTTCTACAGGAGCAAACACTTCATCATAGTCCACTCCTTCTTCTTGTCTATATCCTTGTGCAATCAATCGTGCTTCGTTCTTGATGACATTACCTCTTTCATCATAGTCCACTCCTTCTTCTTGTATATATTCTTGTACCAATGACTTTCTTTCCATCTGGCAAATCACATAGTACCTAAACATCTTGAAGTTTGAATTGAAGAAGTTCTTCTTGCATGGCTTCAACCCAACTCTCTTTGGCTAATGCTTGAGCTACAGTCTTGGGTTTTTCTTGAGAAATAAAGCAGGTAAATAAGCATGTTTGTTGATCCTTATGATTCATCATGTTTTGTTTATAAACAAAGCTGAGTAAAGCATTATGTTGCTTAGAGAGACCTTTAACTTCTGTTCTTGTGAGCACTCCTGAAGTAGAAGGTCCAATGATTTGACCAGCATGATGATCTTTATGAACTCTTAATGTAGGAGTTTATGGAACTTCATGATCATCACCCAAATTTGTGAAATCAGGTTCTTCATTGGAATTTGAGAAAATACCTTCATCTTCTAACTCATCATCAGTGTCTTCTAACGCAGGCATGTTTGGTTCATTCAAATCATCAGAAGTACTGTCAACTGGTTCAACAGTACTTTGATCCAAAGTACTGTGATCCAAAGTACTGTGAGAGTAATCTGTAGACTTACCCTTTTTCTTTGCTGCTTCATAAGCTCTTCTTTGATCATCTTCATAAGATTTTGCTATTGTTTCTTGAAAAAGCATCCTAGTAAGTTCATCTTGGAGAGCTTGATCTTCATCAGACAATATGGATTTTGGTTCAACAATACTTTTCTCCTTTTCAATGGTTATGGGTTCTTCATCAAGAACATCACCAGGTCTAATATTGAATCCATGAACAATGTACTGTAAATCTTCTTCTTTGTGAACAACTTGATTTTCTTCTCTGACAGGAACATAGTTCATAGAAGGACTCAAAACATCAAGATCAAACATCCAATCAGGATCTTTACCTTTTTGATTTTCTTGGTCTTCCATAAAATCAACATGAAGACAATCTTGAACCTTTTTGGTAACCTTATTGTACACTCTAAATCCTTTGCTATTGGTACAGTAACCCAATAAGTATCCTTCATCTGAATTGCAATCAAATTTTCCCAGAGAGTCAATAGTATTGAGAATAGTCAGAGGGCAGCGAAAAGGTTTCATAAAACGAATGTTGGGTCTGTTTCCCATAAGCAACTCATAAGGTGTCTTCAACTGAGGTTTAGTGACTGATACTTTATTTAACATATAACAAGCAGTACTTACAGCTTCAGCCCAAAATTGAATAGGTAATAAAGAATCTACAAGCATTGTTCTTGCTGCTTCTATCAATGTTCTATTCTTCCTTTCTACAACACCATTTTGCTGTGGAGTTCTAGCAATGCTAAACTCCCTTTTAATCCCTTTCTTGGCACAAAATTCATTCATAAACTTGTTATGAATTCAGTCCCATTATGACATCTAATAAATCTTACTTTGAGTCTCAATTGATTTTCAAGGGCTATTATAAGATCATGAATAGCATCAAAGGTTTCATCTTTAAATCCCAAGAAAAAGACCCAACTAAATCTACTGCAATCATCTGTTACAACTAAGCAGTATTTCTTCTTGTTTAAGCTTGCAACAGAAACAGGTTCAAACAGATCCATGTGCAACAACTCTAAAGGTTCTCTAATAGTTCTTTCCTCAATCTTCTTACGTGAGGCTTTGTGTTGTTTACCCTTCTTACACGCCAAACATGAATGATCATTCTTGTATGTTTTAGAAGGTAAACCTCTAACTAAATTGCCTTTAACCAACTTGTTGATATTCTTGAAATTCACATGTCCTAATCTTCTATGCCATAGATGTGCTTCTTCAAGTGTTGCCCATGCTACTAAACATGTTGCTCTTTCAGTAGAGTTAATATTCTTCAAGTCTAGACTGTACACATCATTGGTTCTTGGTACTCTCAGTGTTACCAAGTGATCATCAACAAACTTGAACTCAGGGGAAAGAATAAGACATTCTGTGTCAGTGAATAACATAGGGTGCTTCTTGACAAAGATCTGAGATACTGACAAAAGGTTGAACTTGAGCTCCTTCACAAAACGAACATTCTCAAAATCAATGCGTCCTGCCATGATGGTTCCTTTCCCAGTAATTCTACCTCCATTAGGAGCATTCCCAAAAACAACTCTTCCTCCAAAATATGCCCTAAAATCTGACAGAATCTCTTTGTCTCTTGTCATGCTTCCAGAGCAACCACTATCAACAATCAAATGATCTTTAAACTCCTCTTCTAGGTTGCCCACAAAGATGAAAGAGTTAGTTTCTTTTAGGAACCCAAGCCATTACTGACTTGTGTTCCCCTTGTGGAATTACATACTTAAATTCTTTAAGTATGTAATATCCACTGTTTTTGAAAACATGATCAATTATTTTCTTTTGTTCCAAAACTTGTGTTGGTTTTTCAACAAAACTCTCATTTTCAACAAAATTCTCTTTTTCTTTTTCAACAAAACTTGCTGAAAGTACTATTTGTCCCCCTTTATTACTTTCTTTCTTAACCCAATTGGTTTTAACATTTTGTGTTGATTTCTTTGATTTAGGTACTCTATTTGAAGTGGAATACCTTCTAGGTTGATAGTTATTGGATCTCCTTGGTCTTCCATTCGAAAAAGTGCTAGCAGTACCTTGATTGGGTGAAAACCTAGAAGTACTTTGAGGAGGTACTACTTGAGAAACCTTTGACTTATCAGTACCTTGAAAAGTTCTTGAGGGTACTGGTGGTTTGGAAAAAGGTCTTTTCTGGTGAGGGTACCTATAGTCTTTTGAGAAATTACTATGGTTTACCCTATGTGAATGATTCCAAACTGGTTTATTCTCCCTTGGCTTATGGTTGGTAGATGTAATATTTGGGAATTTGCTTAAATATTCTAAGTGAAAGTCACAGTCCTTAATCAAATGAACAGGACTGTAACAAACAAAACATAATTTTTGACCCATAATCCCAAATTTGCTTCCTTTAGTTCTATGACCAAAACTATCTTGACTTTTTGGTGAATGATTAAAATTAGCAGTATTTTCAAAAGTTTTTCTTAAAGGTACTGCTGAATGTCTAGCAGTACTTTGAGATGAAGGTACTGCTTGTTTTGAAAAAGCTTTAGGAAACCTTTTATCATTGTTGACACACCCTGAACTCTTAACATTATCATCCTTAGGTTTCTCAACTATTTCTTTTGGGGATTCAGAACTAGATGGACTTGAATTAGATTGACCAGTAAGCTTTTTCCTAAACTCTAAATTGTCTACTCCAAAACAAGAAACATCTGTCCTAAGTGGTTGAAAACTACCAGTGGGTGGAGGAACTACATTATAACCATTGTCTTTCTTAAATTCAGGAGGTGTGTGACTAATTGATTCCTCATTACTAGATGTGTTTTCTTCTGAGCTAATGAGTTTATCATCACTAGTTGTTATTTCCTCTGAATCAATTTGTTCCTTATCACTAGGTGGGTTCTCTTCTGTACTGCTAAACTCCATACCAAAACCTAGGCCAGTTTTAATGTATGCTCTTTTTTGTTTTTCAACAAAACTAACATGTGAAAGACCAGATTCTTTCCAACTAGCAAATTTTTCTAACAATTCATCCCTTTGTTTAGTCATCTTTTCAAGTTTAGAAACCTTACATCCTAACTTCCATTAACTCAATTTTAATTGATAATCTTGTTGCTCATATTTTTCTGCCCAAGCCATTTCATTATTTTCATGAGTGATTAGTTTGGCTTCCATTGACTCTAAAGTCAATTGATAACCAACTACCTCAGACCTAGCCCTTTTACAGTTATCACTTTCAGTCACATAATCTTTAAGCAATTTTTGATAGAAATCATTACATTTAGAACATACCTCAGAGATAGTGGATGAACTTGGTGAAGTAGCTACCATAGCAAGCAGAACAGGTTCTTCTTCACTTTCCATGCTCCAGTCAAAGCTTCTAAGGCCATCTCTTGATTCTAAAGCAGCAAATCCTGGTTCCTCATCAAAAGCTGTGCTCCAATCAAACTCTTCCACTGCAACCATAAAGTAGGTTACTAGTTCATCATCAAATTCAACACTCCAGTCAACCTCTGATAGATTTTCTTGAGCAACCAAAGCTTTTGGTTTTGGTTCAGTAATAGGAACTTCCTTTATTTCAACCTTGGTTTTATCAATCATTCTATTTGCCTGATATTTAGCAAACTTGCATTCGCTTGCAAAGTGTCCAGGCCTTTGACAATTAAAGCATTCAATCTTGGATTTGTCAAATGCTATACCCTTTTTGGCTTTGAAGTCAATACCTCTTCCTGTTTTCTTCATGAACTTCTTGATCCTTGCGGTGATCATGGCAACTTGCCATCTTATATCAATTTCTTCTAGATCATCCTCTTAAATTTGCAACAAATATTCTTCGTAAGTAATAGGTAAAGTGGATTGTTGAGCAAAGAAGGAACATACAACATCATCAGAGTTGATGGTATTTGATGGTGATGAGGTGGTAGTAGTCATGGTTGTGCAAATACGCTGTTTATCACCAACAGTACTTTAAACACGATAAGCAGTACTTTTAGTGGAAGTACTGCCTCTGTTTTCAGAAGATACAAAAGCAATGCTGTGAGATTTTGAATTTGTTTGACCATTCATCTCATGCTCATACACCTTTAAATTGTTGTAGAGATCATCAAAGTCCATAGTATCCAAAGCAGATTGTCCTCTAATAATAGTAGCAACCACATGCCATACGGATGGCAAACTTCTTAGGAACTTCAACTTTGCATCTTCAACATATACCTTTGCACCATATAACTCTAACATACTTAGAAGAATTTGGAATCTGTCATAGGCAGCATCAAGACCTTCTCTTTCACCAACAGTGAATGTTTCAAATTGTTGCTTCAATAGATTTCTATACATCTTTTTGGAAGCATCATTACCTCCAAATCTTGTTTTGATAGCAGCCCATAATTGTTTTGCATCCTTAGCATCATGAAACTTTAGTAGGTGACTATCAGGAATAGCAGATAACAGTATTTTGAGAGTCTTTTCTTGATTTCTTGTTGTAGCTGCTGGCAAGGTAGGCTGAGGTGGTTTAGGTTGTCCAGGAACTTCTATAGGTTCTTCAAGAACGACATTACCATTTACAATCACATCCCATAATGCATGGTCTGTAATCGCAATGTACTGCCTCATCTTCATGCTCCAGAGATCATATTCTTCCTTCTTGATGATAGGAATTCTAAGTGAGGTGATGGATATGAGTGGTGCAGCTTCAGTCGACATCTTTTAAGGTTTGTAGTTAAATCAGTTTTAAGGGTTTCTTCTTAATCAGAGTTTCCACACAAGCTCTGATACCTTGTTGGATCGATATACTCTGACCAAACTAACTATGTAGCTTGTAAGGGTTTAGCAACCTTGGATAAATCCAAAACTACTAATGATGAAACACTGATATAACTCTGTTAAGTATGCGGAATCTACTTCAACAAAGCTAAGAAGAATAACTTTGAACTTCAATGATTATATTAAAACCAGACTTTGAACCTGCTTATTATACAGATTCACTAAAAAACCTAATCGCTAAATAACTTTAATATCGTACTTGAATGTATGTCGTATCTAATATTCGTATTGCGTGTGTTTTTCTAATACCAATCTAGGGGTCCTTTTATAGGCATAAGGAATACCCTAGTCGGTTTACAATCCTTGTACGACAAGTAAACTAATTCTAATCTAAGAATATTCTAAAATTACATAATAATCCTTAAACGATTTGCATAGCAGTCCTTTAGCATAGCAGTACTTTGATGAGCAGTACTTTGACTTTCTTCATTAAGCAGTACTTTGACTTTCAGCATTAAGCAGTACTTTGACTTTCAGCAGCACTTTGACTTTATACCCCAACAATAACCAAATGATAAGAGGCATTAGGATAACCCTTGTTTGATACCTGTATTATAATTACTTCTTCCACATCGGTTGAGTAATTCCCCCACACCCTTACGTTGTACTCATATTTAGTACACGATACCCCTAGTTAACCCCTCAGAGCCTATCCCTTTCGCGGTTCTCGTGATGTTTTGGTTTTCCAAAATATCAATGAAGAGCATTGTTTACAATCCAACCCCAAATATACACCCAAATCACCTTAGCCTACCTTGTATGCACTCACTTTTAGTGCATTATTGGTATCATACTAAACCCTTAGTTTATATAATTTGTACACAATTTTAGGATGATTGGGACTCATGGGTAAAGTTAAATTTTATGGAGTAAGGGGAAAGAATGTTAAATTCAAATTCCCTTTATTTACGTAATAATGTAATCCAAGTGTTTTGATCTTTTCAATTTGGGTCAAATTAGTGTTAGAGTAATAAAAACTCAAGTGTAGGGATGTGCCTATAAATCCCTTATATTTTGATGTTATCGTAGAGGATGGTAGAGTAAAAGTGTATGAAAAAAAAAATCGAAAAAAAAGTATAAAAAAAAGAGTGTTGAAAAAAAAAGAAACATACGGGGCTACCATCCTACATCTATCTTTATATTTATGTTTGTTTGTTTCAAAGTTATCTAGAGTTTAGAGAGTCAAGTATTGGCTTAGCAACGCCATTCTTTTCATGCTTGTAACATAATGATTTTTGACTTGCCACCACAAAATCGCCTATCCAACCAAACCCTTTGTTTCCCTACCATAAGCCTAACATTACAACCCTTTAAAAGACCTCTTAGATAGTTGTTCCTAGATGCTTACGCCAAAGCGGTGGAGTATTGATCTAGTCTCAAGCCTATGGTAATGTATGTACTATGACCGGTTAATAAGTGCTTATATTAAATTTCCATTTGATATATTTCATATACACCCGAGAGATGAGAGTATCCAAACACAACTTGTGAGGTGCTAGTATATAATTTCCGTGCTTGTTATGACTATTGCGGGGCTTATACTTGTTATGAATTATGTTAAACCATTGCTTTATGCCCCCTAACTTATAAATTGATTGACCAAAAGCACATTTTCTTGAGGACAAGCAAATACCAAGTGTAGGGATATTTGACAAGGATTTAAAACGTACACTTTTAAGGGGTCATTTAAGCCCTTAATCGCCCACTTTTATATCCGTTGCTGCTTAATTTCGTTCCTTTTCACTTTTTAGGCCATTTGGAAGCAAAATGCTAGAATGATGCATTTTTGGACGAAAAGGAGTGAATATATGAAGAAAATGGCTAAGTCAAGATCGAAGACACTCAAGCTGCTGGAATTGAAGCTGACGGCGTCACGATCCAAGGGCGACGCCATCTCAATGTGCTCAAAATTGTGACGGCTCAGAAGTGATTTTGCTATTTTACACCTGACTGCGTCAGGCTTTGAAGAGTAAGGGCGTTACTAAGACTTTGCATCTCAGACGGCCTAGATCCAGATCGAGACGACGTCACAGCTCAAGACTGACGATGTCACAACCACAACGTGACGCCGTCCCAATGATGGCTTGGCCAAGATGAAACCCTAATGACAGTGATCTGACGGCGTCCCACCTATAAGGCGGCGCCTTCGCAGTTGTAAAACTATATATAGAATTCGATTTTCATATTTTTAAAGAGGGGGTAGACTTGTGGAGTAAAAACCTAAAATGATTGTAGTCCGATTTGGACAGTATTTTAGGGTTCTCATACCCTATTTTACATCAAGATAAGTTATTTGTTCCCTTGATTTCATTATGTCTTCAATTGAATGTGTGTATGCTTGCATGTTTAACATGTCCGACTAATTTACTTGTGTGTTTGCTTAGATCTATGAAACCCAGTTATTAATTATTGATTGGTTGTCTCTTATCTTAATTGTAATTGGCTTAGGAGTGCATGAAGCCATCGTTGTGTTTTTAATGCTTGATTAATCTTTGTTGAACATTAGTTTATAATTACTAGTGGATTTGTAGGCTAAACATCCAAAGATAACCTTAGTGTTAAGTTTATGAATCCTAGAGATTTCTAGTCATTAACCTTAGGTAGCTTCAAAGAGTTAGGGATAAAAGCACACCCTACGACCTTAGAAAACACAACGCGTTAAGAATAAGGACGTGACAATTCAACCATCAATAAAAGATAACTAGGGAGTAATAGTATCTAGGTAAACACATTTTTAATCATCATACGAGCACACATCAATAGACATAGACTACCCTTAGATTAGATAACTAGAATAGTAGAGTAATCGGTAGAAGTACCAACCCCAAAATCCAAACCCCGAGATCGTACCTTTAGTTTTCAAAATAAAATATAAAAAGATAAAAATATAATCTTCCTCAACCTCAACCTTAGCGTAGTAATTTCTCACTAGCATTCCTATTCCACTAGAGAACGATATCAATCCCCGAGGCTTACCTTAATACTACACTACAATGATTAGGTTCACTGCCTAGGTGGTTGAAACACTTGCTCGAAGAAAAGGAAGTTTCCTCTGACCCCGAACGCAGGTTGTACGCGTATCAGCATAGTCCCAACAGCTTCCACAAGAGTACGATTACGCCTTTCAACAACACCGTTCGGCTAAGGAGTGAGTGGAACACTTTTCTTATGACTAATTCCAATGCTTTTATATAACTGAATGAGATGTTTGCTCACAAATTCAGTTCCATTGTCTGTTCGGATGATTCTGATAGTTTTGTTTAGCCTAACCTGCAATTGTTTGATAAGCTTAATGATAACTTCGGGAGTTTCATCCTTAGTTCTCAAAAACTTTACCTAAGTGAATCGAGAGTAGTCGTCAACAACAACTAGCACATAATTCTTCCCATTGATACTTTGTACTCTCATGGGTCCGCATAGATCCATGTGATGGGTGTGAAGAACTTCCATAATGGTATTGGTAGGTTTGGGTTTATGGGCATACTTATTGCTTTTGCCCAATTGGCATGCAAAACAAAGATGATCTTTTTCATATTTTAACCGAGTTAAACCTCTCACAATGTCCTTTCTAGCAAGATCATTAATGGTGCTGAAGTTCAAGTGATTGAGTCGACGGTGCCATAAGCATGATTTGTTCTTAGATGCTTTAGACAACAGGCAAATAGGAGAAGACTTCATCATATCTTCGATAGAGATGGTTTACAAATTGTTGCTATGAGATCCCTTTAGAAGTTCAACACCATCTAATTCTCTAATGAAGCATGTGTGTTTTCTAAAGGCTACTTCGAGATCAAAATCACATAATTGACCAACAAAGAACAAATTGTGCCCAAGTCCTTCTACATAATATACCCGAGAGATAACACTAGAACCAGACACATAATCTTCTTAACCCTTAATTGCCCCAAAATTATCATTCCCAAATCTGACTATCCCGATGAACTTATTCACGAAGTTCTTGAGCCGTGAGCGATCCCCAGTCATATATTTTGAGCAACCTGAATCAAAATACCAAAGGACGATCTGAACGACCTGCATTTGAAAACAGACAAGAATAGATAACTGAAAGCATTGGATCCCCATGAGAATATGGGTCCGATTGGTTAGTACAAGCACTCTGTAGACCTACAGCATTTATAGATACCATGATATTATTAGTGGGAGCTGCACTAGTAGAGGCAGTGGACCTAGTCACTGTGTGCTGAGTTCCTAAAGGTATGATTCTACCAGTGGGCTTCCATTTCTTATCAGGCACTGATCTAGACAATGAAGGACAAAGTTCACTAATTTTGAATTTACGGCCTATAGGCTTCCATTGAAAACCCATACTAATAAACCTTTTCCTTGTAGGTTTCCAAGATTGATTAACCTGTTTTGCTTTATCTACTGGGGAGTTAACATAATGCCTCAAATAAGTCACAACACATTCATCATTATTACCAAAATTTAAACATTCATTACATGTTTTGCAAGCAGTAATAGAATTCGAATTAATTATAGTACGCTTATAGCTAATACTAGAATCAACTCGATTCATATTATTCAACTTAAACTTATTATTCCTAGGATGGTCTTCTACTCTCTTTTCTTGATCACTTTTAGCTCGCGAGGTCCTATCTTGCTTTGTATTGCCGGAAGGCTTTGACCCGCTAGCCTTAGTGTCACTGCTTACTCCTATAGAAGGAACGATAGGAATATTAATTTCTTTCACTACCTTTTGCATTGCTGGCCTAGAAGTGCTGGGCTCTGAGACTTTAGGAGGCACATCAAAGGTAACTTGCTTGACTTTAGGCATAGAAATCGGTGCAACTATTCTATCTTGCCTAGTACTAGATTTAGGACATGTGGCAATAACATATTCTAAGAGTTCCTAAGATTGTTTATCATACATGCAAGCATATGTAACTGCACTATAAAGTGGTTTCTCTTATCATCTTATACAATATCATGGAGACCCTCTAAACTATCCTTAAGGTACGATAGATATGCTTGATATGCAGGTTCATTATTCCTAAGAGGAAGGGGAATATACAAGACATCAATAACAAAATTATTATAAGCAGAAACCTTTGGAACAACATATTTGCACGTGGGAATTGGCAATTTCCCTTTCACCAGACGCTTTAGATTCTCAATATCGTTAAGCAAAGAGGTTACCTTTTCAATGTGTTTATCATGATTGATCATAACTGAATCATATAACTCTTTGTATTGCAATTTAACCTTTGAACTTTCAGCTTGAAAATATTCATTTTCTTGTTGCAATTTATTGATGATGTTTTGAAGTTGGAAATTCTGAGAATCTAAAGGCGGAGGTATCTGAGTTCCAATCACTTCACTACTCTTTCCCTTCAATTGGGAAATTTTTGCTTTCAACTTTCGAATTGTGTTGCAGTGAGCTTCAACCGTTCATCACGTGAGCTTATTTCAAAATATGCATCAAACTCAGGAGAATCAGAAGATGTCTTGGCATTTGAGGTTTTGATTCTTTCTTCAAGATGTTGATATTTTAATTGTAAATCAAGATATTCAACTTCTAATTTAAAAAAATGCCTAACCTTGTTATCATAATCATCCTTTTGGATTTTTTCCTGCAATTTCGAATTCTCGGTTTCAAGCTCATTGACAGGATATTGGGAAACTTTAAATGCAATTGATAAATCATGAAGTTGACAAGCAGTAATGGCATAATTAGTGAAAGTATAAAACACATCCTGGGCAATGCATCTGGAAATCAAATTCTCATTAAGGATGTGAATATTCTTTCTCTCAATCTCATTACTTTTAAGCTCATATGCATTAATTATTGCCTCGTTTTCTATTTCATTAAGCATCTTTTTCATTTCTTTAACTTCAGTATCTAAGTCCTTTTGAATACCCTCCAATTGTTCTTTTAATTGTTTAGAGAATGGAATAATCTCTGTAAGATAACACGCTTTTGTTTGCCCAAAACCCCTTTCCCCTTCAGTAATACCCGTTGGTTTGATTCTCTTCTTACAAGTTTTATCGAAATCAGCAAATAGTTGGTATATAACATATATGCTAATTAAGGTTTTGATTTGTATAGGAAGAGTTCTAGGCACTAAATGCATTGGTGTATTGGGAGGATACACTGTAGCTGCAGGCAATTTCCTAAGGGGAGGATTATTTTCAACAAGTTCTTCTGCCTTTCTCTTATCCATATCTAACTTCCAAAACACTTGATCAGGGTTTAATTGAGTATGAGGTTTAAACGTGGCTAAGAAGTTTTCCTTAGTGTAATTGGGAGTTTTGAAATTTAATCTATGACTCATACAATTAGGTTCCTTAAATTTCTTATCCATTTTCTCTCTAGAGGCATTTTCTAATTCTATGTCCTCTTCAGTGTTCTGAACACAAGTTGGCTTTTGTTTGAGCCCTTTTGGCTTTCTTAAGATACACATGATTTTGGTCTTCTATAAGGCCTATACTATGTTTACCACTTAATGCTCTGTGCTTTAAAATCATGTAAACAGTTTGAATGGTGTTGCCTTGTACGTACAACTTGTTTTACAAGCTTGTTCTTTAAAGTATTAAGGTTGGAAAAATCATTTAGGAGTATTGATTCATTTTCTTTGAATTCATGTTTAAGTTTTTTTACATTTTTTTGAAGTTCTTGTTTTTGCTTAACAATTTTATTAAGTTTCTCTTGTAAGGAATTTAACTGTTGTTTTAACGTTTCTTCCCTTAAATTACTTTTTGTAATCAATGTACTCATTTGGCTATCCATTTCCTGCTCATGGGTGGTCAGTTCAAATTTAGCACGCTGTTCATAGATGGCAACTTGATCTATATATATATATTAAGCTTAGTGATCATGGAGTCATCAGGCACATATTTAGTGTACTCATCAAACACGTATTCATCATAAATGGCAGAAGATGCACCACTTGGTATAACAAGACTTTCGTCGTGCGTCATATATTGCTCATATGGGACAACATTGCTATTACCCTTATTTACAATATCTGACTCAACTACTTCTATTGGTTGTACTATGTTGGGAATCTTTTGCTCATCGACCATATGATATAGCTTTAGTACCTCTGAATGATAAAAGCATTAGATGGACCAACTTGTTTAGGTGATGAAACCATGGGAGAAATATTAGCCATGAAAATAGTCTGTGTCGTTGGTTCATCATCAACATCAGAATCGAAGGCATCACAATCAGCAGCTTGAAATACATTGGGATTGTTTTGAGCCAAATCATATACTGGTTGTTCATCCAGGTCAGCATCATATGTTTTGGCATTCCCATCATCAAGAAACAGCAACTCCTCCTCATTCAACACTGCTTCACTGTCTTGAGCTTTCATTAGCAACATCTTATCCCTGAAGTACTCAGCATTCTGTGGATGTTTCGGTTGAGTGCAGTTCCTAGCAATATGTCCCTCTCCTCTACAATTTTAACACTTAATCGGTTTGCCTTGACCCTAAATTACAATCCTTCCTCTATTCTGAGTACCCATATAACTAGCTTCAACATTCCCCTGTGCAACATTCCTTCGATTCACATTTTGCCTTCCTTGCACATTCTGAACCACAACCCTTCCATCTGCCATTGTAGCTTGATTGTGTGGGTTAGATGAGGTCCTAAGTTGGTTGTTGGTTTGGGGAAGTGAGGTTCTGGACTGTTGAACTAATAGAGCAACTTGATTTGTGAGGCTTTCAATCAACATGTCTGTTGGGGTAAACCCTGAGTCTGTATGGTAATCCGATTCTAATTCTGAGAAGATGGTTTGACTTGTGATGCTCGAGTGTTTAGCCTCACATTTGAAACAAATGCAATTGAGTCATTTGTTGGGTTTGCTGCTGTAGTAGAATTGAATTTTTCCAAGATCAAACACTCAAATGTAGCATGCTTCTCATGTTGAAGTAAGTAGCAATACAACTTCTCATAGTTAATGTTCCTCAATCCTTTCTTCAACTTCACTGCAGTAACAAATCTGTGCCATTCAGGGTTCATGTTGTTTACGAACATGGAATTGAGTTGGATATTTGGCATAGTCATATTGATATTCCTCATATCATTCACAAGTTTGTGAAACCTCACATGATATTCTGTAATCCTCTCCCCTGGGTTCACCTTGAAGTTCTCAAAGTCATCATACAATTGTGACTCTCAATCTTCCTTAGTCAGTTCTGGCCAGAGAGAAGCATCTTAACATTGTCCCAAACTGCTTTGGCTTGGGTGTTATGATTAATCAGGTTGTAGATGTCCTTGGTTAGACCTTGAAGTATGATGTTTGAAGCTCTAATATTCAGCATCGTATCTTTTCTTCTCCTTATCATTGAGATCATCATAAGTCCTTAGTATATCCATACCCAGAGTGACAATTCCATCAACACCAGCTTCAAGTTGATCTCTGGTGGTGCCCATTTGGAATGGTCCTTCATCAATTGACTGAAGGATGTTAATACCATTCTCTTTGCCCAAGCAATACAATCGGATTCTCTGTGCCCAAGAGTCATAATCAGTTCTATCCAGCATAGGAGGGCGGGTATCGGACCCAGCAGCTTGAATGTCATCTGAAATAGTGGACATGATTTCTAAGCATATGGGATTTTACTACTCCTTGATTTAACCAAGAAATAGAATCTTTCACTGGATTTTAAAAAATCAAGAAAAAAACCGTAGAACTCAAATCATTAGTGTCAAATCTCAAGAGACAAATCACAAAAACCAAGTCGCAACACACTCAAATCGCAACACCTGTCAAGTCGCAGAAGTATAAAAATGCAGGAACACAAATCGTAGTACTTGACAAAACGCTGAGACAAATCGCAACACTTTGACAAACGCAGTGACAAATCGCAACACTTAACAAAACGCAACACTCAAGTCGCAGTCAACACAAAACGCAACCTGTCAAAATGTAAGATACCAAAATGCAATACAAGAATTGCAAGTCGCTTTCAATAGTACAAGCACTATCATCCTTTTGTCCTTTTGCTAACAAAACGTAGTCCAATAATAATATAATAATCAAATCGTAAGCCATACTCCACCAAAAAGCAACCTGGAATATGACAAATCGCAGCGAGGAACAACCAAAACGCAGCAAAATGAACACAATTCGCAGCCAAGAAATAGTGTACCAGACTCAAAAAGCACCCAATAAAACTTCCAAAACCTTGTGTTTTCGATCAAAAACACTACAACCAAGATGAAACAATCCTTCCAAACCCAAAACTAAACTAATGTGATGATCCTAAGCACAAAAGTACACCAAAAATACAAACTTAACCACTAAATAAGATCAAAAGAGTGAAAAAGTCTCTAAACTCATTCAACCCATAAACTTATGAATAACCAATCAAGAATCCAAGAACACACAAATTAGATGATCAAACCATGGCTCTTGATACCAATTGTAATATATTGGTTATTATAAACACACAAAGATAATCTTTATGGTTCAAACTTGATGAGTTTTAGAGAGAGAAAGTGAGATAGAATGGAAACTTAGTGAGAGAAATTAAATGTCATATTATGAAGCTCGAACCTTCTACCTTGGGAGGTAGAAGCTATTTATAGTTTTCACAAAATACGCCACCTACGGGCTGTGGATCAGGTATACAGTGGGTAAACAACTGTCAGTCGTCCATGGTATTATTTAATTAAGTACTTATAATAACTAAACGACTAAGACTACAAGCTTTCTAATGCTTACAAATACTTGAGGTGACCAATTGTAATATATTGGTTATTATAAACACACAAAGATAATCTTTGTGATTCAAACTTGATGAGTTTTAGAGAGAGAAAGTGAGATAGAATGGAAACTTAGTGAGAGAAATTAAATGTCATATTGTGAAGCTCGAACCTTCTACCTTGGGAGGTAGAAGCTATTTATAGTTTTCACAAAATACGCCACCTACGGGCTGTGGATCAGGTATACAGTGGGTAAACACCTGTCAGTCGTCCATGGTATTATTTAATTAAGTACTTATAATAACTAAACGACTAAGACTACAAGCTTTCTAATGCTTAAAAATACTTGAGGTGACCGAGTCTCTAACTTACGATTTACTAAATCCTAACATACTATATACTCTAACTCTCTTGTGCAACCTCAAGACAATGACTATGATGTATAGGAAGATATAAGGAGCAGTAAAAATACGTCTCTTATCTAACTATTGAATTTAATGATAAGGTTCTTCTGGCTAGTCATTTGAAGATTCTAAAAAAGATCAGGGAGTGTTGGAACAACTAGGGTGCCCTCTGACAAGTCAAATGGAACTTTCTTCAACTATGGAACGAATGGAAACTTTCAAAAGGATTGTCCTGACAACAAAACCTCATGTCCATCCTATCCATCAGCACCAGGATTACAACACAAACCCAAATATCAACCTAACACATCTTCATTTTCATCAAATCAACAAACTGGAGATCCTAGAAATTCTCAAAATGATTATAAAGCTCTATACAAAAGCATAAATTTTGACTTAGCTCTATTCACTCAAAAACCTTCATCATTAGGAAGCACCAAGAATAAGGACAAGGGTTTATTTGTTGAATCATATGCTTGGGATGAAGAAAAACTGTCATCAGAGGATGACGAATTCTCTGTAAAGGCATTTATGTTTATAGTTAAAGATGAATCCTCTATTGAGAAGAATGATGCCAGAATAAGTCAATGGATTGATATTGTTGGTCACAAATAATCCTAACTAGTCTACTAATCTAGAAAGAGAGAGAGAGAGAGAGAGTAGGTGTGGACACTTCTAATCTAGAAAGAGAAATAAGAGAGAGAGAGTGAGGAAAAAGTCTCACAAGACTTGCATTAGACACATACCTCAATACCCTTGAGGTAAGGGGTATTTATACCCTTACAACCAAACATTGAGAGACCTCCCAACCTTGGTTTTAAAATGTGCGCATCATTGCATTGCATTCATAATTTGGCATCATGACACCTAGTGCAAGGCCATTCCATATTGAATTCGCAATTGACCATAATAATTCACATTTTTGTAATGCTAGCAATAGTCTTATTTAGTGCAATTTGGAATTTAGGCTGATTTACGAAGCTCAACTATTTTAATAAGGACCTTAGAAATGACATCCATAAAAATACACATTAACAACCATAGTTCTTGCCCTACATCCAAATTACCTCATTTTTATTTCATTTAAGCTCCTGGTGGTGTGACTGATTTTACAAAGTGAGTAAATGGTTTAATTTACTTTGATGCATAATCGAAAACCTAGTTGTAAACTCATATGTTCTTCTTTGATTATAATAATCACATATGTTATTTTATTAGGTACCAAATGAGTTAATTTATTTGATTCAACGTTAGAACTCATATATTGTTCAACTTTGACTAAACTTTATAATACTAACTTTTGCTATTGATTTAAGTATGAGTAGACTAATTCTTTGTTCGATATAACTTGTAACTTTGTAATGTCATCATCTACTAGCATTTATAAGTTGCTTAGTTGGTACTTGGTAAAAATATAATATTTATAATTTTTTTTTACATTTTTAGTACTAAAAGCATCGCGTCTAAATTGCGCTCGCATTCGCATCACGCATTATGCATTGGCCTTTGGGACCTTGAACGCTTCGGATCGCAAAACGTAATTTTAAACCAAGCTCCCAACATTGTGCTTCCCCTCGCAACAATACAAGTATTGTGAAGGTGCATGGTCTCTCTACAACAAAATAATACAATAAATACCAACTATATGAAAGACCCTACACTAATGATTTACACTTTTTGTGCTCTAACAATCTCCCCATAAGGATAGATCATTCAGGTCTTTCAATCTAAGGAAACCGGTCTTTGCAACTTTGAGCTCCAATATATTGCTTCTTCCCTTTCCATAATGCTCGAAGTTCTAGATATTTTTTATCACCTGTATGGAAAACTAGAAGGGGGGGGTTGAATAGTTTTACCAATTAAAACTTCCTTTTAATCTATTTAGGTCGACTTATGTCAATCTATTTGGATGTGTTTGTTGGATGTTGATAAACAAGCATGTACAGGTAAGTAATGAAAAGATTAGAGTAAGAAGCACAAAACCACAACGCAAGTATTTATAGTGGTTCGGCTACAAGGTTACCTTCCTTGCCCTACTCCACTCCCCGAGTCACCTACTCGAGAGTTCGTAATCACTACACCAATCTCCTTATGGCGGAGAAGCCTTCACAACGTCGCCTACTCTTTTTTCGGTACTAGGCTAACCACCGGGTTCTTTCACTCCAAGGTGAACCACACCTACACAACGTCGCCTACCCTTTATAAGGTACTAGGCTAAGTACCTAGTTCTTTCACACCTTAGGTGAACTACACCTTCACAACGTCGCCTACCCTTTATAAGGTACTAGGCTAAGCACCTAGTTCCATTGCAATGGAGGAACTACTACCACACTACACCAACGATTAATCCCAAAGGAAATCTACTCCTTTACAACATCATCAAGGATATCAATATCCTTGGATCTAAAACTAGTCTATCTTGTACATCGAAGCACACCAAATTGAATGTACATCTAAGGCACCTTTCACTAATGCCTTTGACTAGATCTTCAAGACACCTTTCACTAATGTCTTGTGTCTTCACTTCTAAGCACCTTTCACTAATGCTTCTTTGTCTTCACTTCTAAGCACCTATCACAAGTGCTTTATCCTATAGACGATAGATACCCTTCACTAATATCTTCGTCTTGACTCTTAAGACATCTTTCACTAATGTCTTCAACACTACACTTCTTTGAAGAAAGAAGGGAATCATCAACAAGAAGACTTTAGTAGCCTTGATGATGAGGAAGCATAGCAACTCATGGACTTGAGCTTGCTCGACTTCAAAGGTGGTGATCTTGCCTTTAAGAGGAACCTAAAATATCACACAAAAACAAAACTACAAACATAGATCTCTTGGATCTAAGGTTAGTGAGATTTAACTCAGGGGAGAAAGTATATTGAAAGGGGGTGAGAAACAATGAAGAAATGGCTCACTATTTATAGAGGAAAAATCCTACTGTTACCCGGATCCCACAGATCCCTACCACAAGGGATCCGGCTAGCACAAAGCTAGGGATCCGTGGTCCGCTCCTCTTTGCCCATGGGTATTTTTGGTTATGGGTCATGGGTCATGGGTTATGGGTTGATCCATGATTTTCTTTCTAGATACAATGAACTTGGTTAAGTGGTATATATAAAACCATGGGTTGTGGGTCAAAACCATTTGCTAGTATTTTACCCATTTAGTATATACTTGTATTTACCCATTTTAGCATACACTTAGTTTTTACCCATTTTAGTATACTTAGTTTAAGTATATGTTTAACCCAATATGTAAACACTAGTTGTTGTACATATGTATCTAAATCATAAAATCATTTATACTTGTTTTAGTGTTTTATGTGAAAGCGTAAGTGTGTTAGAAAACTATTAACTCAAACTATTTACGTACTCTATTTGTTTCGTTAAAATGATTTTACTTTTGTTATTGACAAAACATTAGAAGATCGTAAAATATAAATAAACGTTTTTACGGCTTATTTGTATTAACAATCTCCCCCTTTTTGTTGATGACAAAACACAAAATTATTTTAAGGAAAAAGCTAAAATTCGTAAAAATTTGAATTTGTAGTTTTTACTTTCTTCTCCCCCTTTTTGTCGAAAAAAAAAGTGTTTGAAGGAAGGCAACACGTTGTTTTTAACAAAAAACATGTGAAAGAATTAAAAGTAAAAAGAGATAGAGAGCAAATAACGGGAAAGGATCTCGTCTTTTACTCCCCCTTGACGAGTCCATCCCTATGTAAAGGCGTCAAGTAAATGATACTAATCTAGTTTGTTTGCAAATAATTTTGCAAAAGATATCGTCTATGAGACGAATGTGCTCCCCCTTGATGATTGCAATTGTTGCAAAGGGATGTCACGAAATGTAAACCTAGTATTGCAAGTAATTTGCAATGTAGTGCTTTGACATAAAGCTCCCCCTAGCTTTATGATGTCAAAGTCTTCATATGTAAATTGAATAACTACAAAACAAAGGTTAGAAATCAAGTATAATTCACAATTTCCTGCAAATGTGATTCAAGTTAGTAGAAAGAAGGCTTTCTGTCTCACGGATCCCGCGGTTCCCTCCTAGTAGGGATCCGTCTTGGCAAATCTGAGGGATCCGTCTGTGATGAATAAAGTTAGCAGAGATTGGTATAATAAGAAATGTTAATACCGAAAGGAGATATGGATTATATAGTATACTCACATACTCCGAAATATAGCAAGTAGCATGTAATTCCATTTAATAAACAAGAGTTATGATATACATGACTCGAAAAACAAGACAATAGACAATACATGACTAGGAATTTCTAGATCCCCTAACGCTTGAAGCTAAGACACCACTATAATCTTCTAGCTCAAGTTTTGTTTAGATTTAATCTCGTCGAAACGTTCGAGGAGATGATAGAACATGAAACGTTGGTCTTCTCGTACTTCATGTATCAAACTTTCAACATGTTGACAATGATAGCAATCTTTTCCATGGCTAGGTAGTGGTGGTGGATGAAATGAAATGGCTTGATTCGAAGGATCAAGTGAAGCAGCTTGTGGAGCTTCAAACGATGGAGGGATTGGTGGAGGTTCATGTAAGAATGACTCAACCAAGAATGATGGTGGTGGTAGAGAAGTGTCAACTTCCATATGGTCGGGTGGTTGATTTTGATGATTTGTCATAATCCAAAAGGGATTATATGATGAAAACGCCGAGAAGGAAGCCGGAGCAAGTGTTGACTCAACACCTTGATTTTGAACCATTATTCCTCCTAATGAGGAGTATGTTGTCGGCGGAAGCGGATGAGATGACCTAGGAGGCAAGTCCTCTAAATTGTAGAGGTGTGGTGATGATAGTGGGGATGTAAATGAAATAGCTCTAGGAACCAATGGTGATGGTTTGGTGGAGATGATATTGTTTGGTCTAGGAGGTATGGTGGTGTTTGGCAAAGGTAGTTTTGAGGGTACTAACCTTTTAGAAATTGGTTTGATTGGATGATGAAGGATTCTATCATTTGTCGGCTTGACCGAATGTTGAAAACTGTAAGTCCTTGATAGATCTTGAGCTTCGTAGATCATTAGTATCGCTTGTGTAATCACAAACAAACTAAAAGAAAATCTCTACAACTTGTATTCTTTAGCGGAATATAAATACAAGTATAAATCACAGATAACTAAGAACTCTTTGATCCTCTATGGATCGTTACATTAATAAATTGTTTTTTTCACGTACATAATCCATTCTATTGTATTCCTTTTATAGACAAGGAACCCTAACTTGTTTAGACAAGGAACCCTCTAAGAAACTTTTATAACAATGAAACTAAATAAGATATACACAATCACTTCCTAATAAAGCTCATGTATATCCTAACTAATTCTAGAATATATGGAATACTATTTCCGCAGAAACAAACTACGACTAATATAACTTCAGCATAATCATGTCTTCAGCAGAATCCAACTTCACTTCAGCAGATCCATCGGCATCCCAAATATCAGCATGATTCATACTTCACATAATTCCCAACAATCCTCCCCTAAACTGGAATTTGACTTGGTTAAGTTCCAGTTTCTTGATAGATCTTTAACCTTGCAGCACTAGAGAATTTTACTCGAACATCATCGACAAAGAATCATCTCAAAAACATCTCTTTGATGAAACTCCATATCTTTGCAGCAACAAATGACAACATGTACATCAAAACATATAAGTTTCATACTATTCTCATCACATCCGGTGTGTTAACTCCTGTGAGAGGTGAATCATTGAAAATAATGGATTTGATGTCTCTTTACCAATAGCCATCACTATTGGAGTAGCCAAATGTTTAAGTTCGTAAACTATGGTACACTGATAACCATCTGATTTATTAGCAAACCAGCAACCATATAACGGATTTGAAATGTCTTTACCTGTAGCCGTTTGCTCATGACTAGTCAATTCTTAAAATTGGTGAACTGATTACCAAATATGGTATTCCACTGCCTTTACCACAAGCCATATACATGTGGGCTAGTCAATTCTTGGATTCCAAAAAGGAATAAATCATGGTGAATTGATGACCATACAACACTCAGCAATTAAGCATGGGTGAGATGCAGACCCTATGATTTTGAGCAAACCATTACAGCTATCAACGGAATTGATGTGTCTTTACCAAAGCTGTACCCTTTGGACTAGCCAACTCTTTTACATACATAATGTATATCTGGTGAGTTAATAACCAGCAATATTATACAACAAACCTGCAATAAAAGTTAGTAAAAACAAAACATATACATAGTTTTTTGTTTTTTTTTGTTTTTTTTAACTAAGAAGAAAACAAAGAAACAAAAATTACAAACCATACAAATTACCAGAATCAAGATGAACTTCTATGTGTCATAAGCTGAGTCTTAATAACACCGACACATTGTTAAGCATGCAAAAGATCATTGCCAACAAGATCCAGAGGAACTTCCAACTTTTGGATAAGCATTCTTTCCATAAGCTTCACAGATAATGGATAAGTCCTCTCATAAAACATGCAGACCGTAATACCACCCTTCGTTTCAACCACATGCACACGAGGCAGAGGATAAAATCTCCAAGATGTAACCTGCCATAAGTGGGAGTTCTTCCAAATAAAGTATCCTTTACCATTGGGAGATATTGAGTCAAACAAAACATGAAGATCACCCAATAAATATAAACCAGAACCCTTTGGTGCATTAGAATGGTAATACTTATTGACTAGGTTATATTGCGTAACCAAATGCATCATCACCACGGATGCAAGATCTCCTTCAAAAAGTTAAATTCCATGATCGTTTGATCCAAACGGTAAATCACATTAAGTTCATCATTTTGCAATGACCAATTAACCAAAACATCATGAGATCCTTCAGGAAAAACATCAGAAGATCTCTCTTTAATAAATGTTGATTCAGCAGCTTTGAGATCCAAAGAACCAACCCTTGAAGATTCCTTAACCTTAGAGGTATGTGTCTCAACAGTTTGACAGATCTCCGAAAGAACCAGATCATTTCTAGCCATTCTTTTCTTCCTCCTACCTGGTAGATAAATGTCTGAAGATGGTATAGGTTCTTCAGAAACATCTTTAATATGTGTGGAAGAAACAGAATCATTCTGCATGGAACAAGACCTTTAATATGTGGAAGAAAGTAAGACATACATCATCTCATTCATTAAGGCCTTTTTAGCTTTAGTGCTTTTAGCTTTGCATTTTTGACAACTCAAATCTTTTCTTGACAATCGTTGTCAATCTCATCGTCATCGTTGTCAATAAAAGCTCTGCTAGGAAGGCGTTTCAGAAGATGATAATCTTTTCCGGATGAAGCAACATAAGATTCAGTGATTGAACTTGAGCAACTGAAGGAATAGCTTCAGAATCTTGAAGGAGTGCAAGGAATAGCTGCTAGATACTTGAGCAACAGAAGTACTTGACTTTGAAACATGAGCCTCAAAAGAATCTACAATTTCAACTATCCTTGGTATTTTGGATTTTAGGAGAAGCATCAGCAATTCTTTTCAAACTAGATGCAGAAGCAGGACTAGATGAAGTAAATTTCATAATCTTATTATAATGACGGATTAACTCAGCATCAGGTAAAGCCTTAACACCTTCATAGTCATACGAGTTATAGAGAGCAACTCACGATATTTCACTACTTTCCTCATATAATCTTTTGTTGGAGCTGAAGATTGTGCTCTCATTTTCTTAGCCATGTTATTTTGAGTTTGAATAGCTTTCCTTTTTGCCATAGCTTCTTTCTTCTTTTGTTGTCCAAGAGCTATCATTTGAGCCACAAAATCATCACTATTAAAATCGCTCCCAAAATACTGAGCAAGTGAAGGATTAGAAATAGCTTGAGTGTAAACATCCAGTGTTCATCATCGGGCATCGAGTAGCCATTTCATCTAATTCTTTTTGTCTCTTAGGAGGCAATTTAGAAATAGACTCAGCTTCAATCTGTTGAGCCAATTCAGCACTTTTCTTCAAATTAGCACATTCTTCTAACATCCTCTGTTGTGCTAACCTTTCCTGTTCACTTACCAGAGCTTGGACGACCAGCTATCAACCATTACTCCTTTCCCTTTATCGGAAGATTCAAAAATAGCATCGGTGAAGGAGTATAACTTAAAAGGAACTTCGATTCCAGATGTGCTTCAAAAGAAACATCTTTACTTTGCACTTTGTATCCTTATGCAGTTGCTTTCTCCTTCGTCTAGTAAACAAAATTGGCTCCTTTTGATGTACAGATGTACCAACCTTTGGAGTAGAAACATTCGATTCTTGAGCCACATTAGCCAACAGATCAAAGAGATTTGGCTGATCATCCATGTTCTCCTCATCAGGAAGAAACATCAATCTCCTTTTTCTTCTCCGACCCATTTGTGCCTCCAAATCCTTAACCTTTCTTTTCAATTCAACAATCTCACCACCAAGCTTAGTTTTAGTCTCTGCAAGCTCCTCCTTGAGATCAGTAACCTCTGTTCCATACCATTCACTAAAGCATATAAAGATGTAAATGTAATAGGGTCCTCAGCTCCACCAGTAGATTGCTCTGTAGGAATGGGAGCATCATTGGGCCTTTCAGAAGAAACATCAACACGCTCAATGAATGGAACATTATCATCAATTGGATCTCTAACAGTACTAGGAGTAGGCAGCATATTAAAGTCAGTCTCACCCTCATCATGAGGAACCTGTGTAGGTGGTGGACTAGGTCTAGGTGAAGGAGTGGACAAAGGTTGTTCAGGAGTAACAAGATGTGCTTCAGCAGCATTAGAAGGGCCTTCATCTATTGTCATTGATGGATTCCCATCAGTATGCAACAGATAGTAGAAGGTGAAGAACCAACAACATTCCCTCATCAGTGACCTCATTGCCTTGAGGCAACATAGCCGCTAGCAAAGGATGATGTGCCTCCTCATACTTAGTTCTCATGGAAGCAAATAGTTTAGCAGTTAAAGCTCCTATGGGATAAAAGTATTGGGCTTGTGTGGTAATGTCTAAAATTATCTGAAGAAACCTAGGGTACATAAAAAACTTATGCTTTTTCTTATCTATATTTTCAACCATATTATCAAAAATATACTTAGAGAAATTATAAGTCAAACCCCGAGAAAGACAATCAATACCACATCCCAACTGTGTAGAAAATTGATCCCATCCTCGAGTTTATTGCTCAAACAAACGAAGCAAGGTGTGAGCCAAAAACCTCCACATAGGACATAACTTATTCTTCAACCACATATCAGTCCTTACACCACGATATCCAATAGCTCTTAGTCCAGCAAGAATATCCATCGCATTAGAATGAGAAACCCCATTCTCATCATCCAAATGAAGTTGTCTTCTTATTAGCTCTTTTGTCACCACATGCTCTGTTCCGTCAATCATTGCAACAATCTCAGTATCACTCGTTTGGTAGCGATTATCGCCCAAAATTGAGTAACCAACGATTCATAAATTACATTCGGAGAATGTGTTAAAGCATAATTAATCTTGGACCTCTGTAAGAATTCTACCATTGGTCTATACAACTCATCACCCTTAGTTGTTCCCAGAAAAGCGACTTTATTATGATCATGCTTGAATTGAAGCGCCATTAGAAAAATCGTAAGTTAGGGTTAAGATTCACACAAGTGAAAGTGTTTTGAACGTGGGTAATGAGGGAAACTTTTAATTTGAGACGAAGATATGCGAATAGAGAATAAGTAGTAGTTTCCCAATTTTTGGTCAAATGTTGACGATCTTGACGTGATAATACTTCTACTTTTACCCAATGTAACTTTTAACTTCGGTAGAAACACTAGTCATTCTGCTGAAGAATATCAATCAGCAGAAATAGATCATGTATTCAAGAAGCTTCAGTAAATATCTTTTTACTGTTTCACCCACACGCATTAAATCTCATTAAGTCTTGAAACTGTCTATAAAACAATCCCAATGCACACATAACTCTTCATCCAAAACCCCCAAATATCATCACAAACCCTAATTTCATCAATGCTTCAAAATTAACCACAATTAGTCATGAGTACTAAACCTGAGATCATAGATCTCACAACATCATCCTCATCAACATCATCATCATCATCAAGTGATGATTCAAACCCATGGCTTCATTACTTTCCTCAACCATATTCACGACCAAATAAATCACCCTTTCTCCCTTCTTCAGAAGATGATAGTGTAGAGAATCCAAGTGAAACTACTGATGATTCTGATGACTCCTACAAGGAGAGAACATCTTACTCCCAACCTCCAGCACGTCAGCCTCAACAAAGGCCACGAGCCAGAAATCCGCCACTCTGTAAGGATAGAGAGGTGGTTCTAGGTCTTTCCGCACTAGGTTTTGGTGCATCATCACACATCGTATAAAGGAAGGGGTTAAGGAAGGTGGAAGGATTGCTTTTTGGTGAAATCAGCAGATGAAGCACACAGGACATACGTAGTCATCTTCATCATCATCATTTTCATCAATCCATCTTTCCCATTTTGATCCTTAGCATCTTCGTCGTACCGGTCATGCATATCCAGCCATCAAGATAGAAGGAATGGGTGGTTATGCAAGTCCTGATAAATGCATATCCAACATCTAGTGTGAAAGATGTGAGCAATCATGCATATCCAATAGCATGTTAGATGTTGGAATAGATGATATGAACTAGATTTGGATTAGTAGATCATGTAAAGCTCTTTTCTTGTAATTGCATTTGATGTTGATTGTACTCTATAAGCTGTAAGCTGTAAACTGTTTCTTGAATGAATGAATGAACAATTTGCTTCAATACTTCTCTTGAATGAACATTGTAACTTCAGTACATTGTCTTCAGTGGAAACAAATAGCTCACTTCAGCACTTTGAATTCAGTAGAAACAAGCTTTAGAGCTTTCTTGACCATATTCCAAAATAACAACCATGGTAAATTCCAATCTTGAATAACCAATCAAGGAACAAACAGAGAGACACAAACCAAGAAGAAAAACAAACTATCATTACATTAGGCGGTTAGTGTTAGAAAGCGAGAATCAAAAATTATACACAAAACTAAATTTACATAAGAAAATGCAAAGTATACACAAATCCTCCCCTGAGGCCTATGCCTCCCTTAAACTTTTGCAGTTAAGGGTTAAGCATACCAATATGGACCACAAGGTGTTGAAACCTTGGTCCATCAAAAGCTTTTGTTAACAAATCTGCCACATTATCATCAGTGTGAATTTTAACCACTTTTATCAAATGTTTGTCATATGCATCTCTTATAAAGTGGTGCCTGATTTGCGTAGATTTGCGTGTGTCATCCCTAGCTTCTAACCCTACATACTTCTTAAAGCCTAATCCTATAGAAGTATTTGGAGTTTGACTAGCATAGATGTGACTAGCTAACTTATTACCATTTAACAACCATTCATTATGCCTAGCAATTTCCTCATCTAGTTTCACCTTCAGCTCTAGATTTTCTAACACTACATGCTTCTTAACTTCTCAGAATATTTTAACTCATTTTTAGCATTAGTAAGATCTCTTTCTAACACACTTATTTTCTCATCATAAGCTATTTGATTCTTCTAAAACCAGACCTTTTGTCTTTCTAGTGTTTTTAAAGCCTGTTTATAAGCCACTTCTACAAGCATTCATTATATTTAGGTTTCAAAATATCATAAGCTTCTTTGAGTTCATTATAACGCTCATTGCAACCAAACAAACAAACGGTTTTGTACCAGAGATGCCCATCAAGGCAATCTGATCATGCCTATCCTCCTCACTTGCAATCAAACCAACATTATCAGGACCATCATTATCCTGCTCATGATGCTTCCATCCATTGCATTCATTCAGCGGTGACCAAAGCTGCTGATCCCTTTGAAGTTCCAGACTCCGTGATTCTGCGATAAGTTGAGTATCTCGTCTCATCACCAGCTTTCCTATCCTTGCACTCTCCGGAGAAGTGACCCATATGTTGACATGTGAAGCACTTGACCTTCCTTTTGTCAAACCTCATTTGGATCTCTTCCTGGAAGCCAAACCTTCTGCCAGCTTTGCGCTTAAAATTCTTGATATCCATAGACAGCATAGCCACTGCCGCCACTTCATCTCTTCCATCTCCAGTGGATCCACGATCTAAATCCTCATAGGCCGGTTCTGCGAGGATCATAATCGACAAAGAAGGATCAAGCACATCTTCCATTATACCTCCATATTGAGAACTTGATGGGTGGTAGTGTAAGATGATGATGAGTAAGTTGGACTTGGACCATGACTCATCTTAGGAGTAGAAGCTCCAACGAATCTTTGTGTGACTACTTGTAGATGATGATCTATAAGGACTTCTCACATCATGTTCAAGAGCTTTAAGTTTGTTATAAACTCATCAAAGTAAGCATATCCAAACCACCTTTTGCTTTTAAAGCAATGCTCACTTGTAGCCAGGATTGAGGTAAAGACCTCAAGAACTTATTAATTGATCATCATTATCGGCTTTGCTGGCTGATTTTGACTTAAAATCTTGTGAAACTTGTCATATCCCTTATGAATTCCTTCCTCTTGATGATTTGAAAGTATTGAAAGCTGTTGTCTAAGCATGGACTTTCTCATTCTCCTAGACTCCTCATTCCCACCGAACTTAGCCTTAATTGCTAACCATTTGTCCTTGGCATCTTGCATGAAGTGAAAATCACTCAAGTGATCCTCGGGAATAGCTTGAAGAAGAATGGTTTTAACCTTGGTTTCTCTCACGAACACGAACCAGATAACTCTTGGCAGTTTTGGGAGGAACATAAGTCATCGTTCAGCAGCATCTGGTAGTTTTCTTCAAACTGTTTCCCTTCAATACTATCTCCCATAGATTCCAATCAATGTTGGAGATCCAGGTTTGCATCTTCATCGCCCAAAGATCATACTCTTCCCTTTTCAGGTAAGGAAACTTAGCATTGCTATTAGAGAGACGTAGTTGTTGCAGATGGGTGGAGTTTTGGTTGTTGGTGAGTTCAACATCAACGTCTGAACCAGGCATGATGAGTTTCATTTTGGTTGTATGGGTGTTTAGAAAAACCTGTCCTTAGTATCGTAGAGACTCTCACGAGTCTCTGATACCACTTGTTGAAAACTGTAAGACCTTGATAGATCTTGAGCTTCGTAGATCGTTAGTATCGCTTGTGTAATCACAAACAAACTAAAAGAAAATCTCTACAACTTGTAATCTTTAGCGGAATATAAATACAAGTATAAATCACAGATAACTAAGAACTCTTTGATCCTCTATGGATCGTTATATTAATAAATTGTTTTTTTCACGTACATAATCCATTCTATTGTGTTCCTTTTATAGACAAGGAACCCTAACTTGTTTTCTAAGAAACGTATAACAATGAAACTAAATAAGATATACACAATCACTTCCTAATAAAGCTCATGTATATCCTAACTAATTCTAGAATATACGAAATACTATTTCCACAGAAACAAACTACGACTAATATAACTTCACCATAATCATGTCTTCAGCAGAATCCAGCTTCACTTCAGCAGAATCCATCGGCAGTAATATCATCATGATTCATACTTCACATAATTCCCAACACCGGAGATGATTCGGTTGAGGAAATTTCGTGTATAACACGAGCTCTTTTCATGGGTGGTTATTTGGTGGATAAGTTACTACTAGGGGTTTTCCTCATGATGAGATGATTTCAAGAGTTTGCAAGAGCTGAAAGTTGGGATGAAAGTGATGACTATGGAGGTCCTAATAAGGTGGTTTATAAACTAAGAGATTTAGCAAGTGCATTTAAGCTTCAAGCCACTAGGATTCATTGGAATGTGATGATTGACATGCACAAGAGTCAACTTCAGAGGATGTACTGATCTAGGAACTCATTTAAGATGAGATGGAGTGTTTGAGTTAGGAAGATGAGTTGAACTGATTGCTTTAGCAAGATTTGACCTATACTGTCATACGGATTCCACGGTTCCCTCCTCAGAGGGATCCGTCTAGGCTAATCCTAGGGATCCGTCTCTCAGCAACTATGAAAGATTGGAAATGATGTTTCTAAGATCTAAGACCTATATCATCTTGATTGTTTCAGTTCTTCTAAGTGTTTTAAATGAAGGGATGCTTGAGTACTTGAAGGTAATGAATGATGTATCTAATGATTGTCTTTTGTGGAAGGATTTGGAACTTTCAAGAGTACCAATTGATGAATAATGATGACACTAAAGATTTAGAATTTCAATTGAAGCTAGATGATCCTAGAGATCAGGTTGTGTCTTAGGATAGTGTTTTGGAAAATATCCTAGAAGCTTTAAGATGAGAAAACTATATTTTGATCAAATTTGATCAATTTGGAGGTGAGGATGATTTATGATCAATTATGCCATAATTGAAAGATTTCTAATACTAGATGTGAGGGATCAAGTAGAGAATAAGGTGTGAGTTTATGTCACACCCCCAAATTACCTGTTTTGCAGCGGAATGGAATTCCTGGGGGTTGACTGTCATAGCATCACAATCACAGTTTTTTAGAAACACATCGTTTGATATTTATACAAAACATACAGAGTTACAAGATAGGTCCCAAAATTTGATAAAGTTTGCGGAAAATAAGTTTATTACAAGTCCAAACGATGTTTTGAAAATGCCATAATATACATGAAATGTGTCGACGCCGCGACACTATGAGGGTTCCTTATTCGTGCCATGATGCGAATTTCTTAGTTACCTGAAAATACATTTCTAAAAGTGTCAACACAATGGTTGAGTGAGTTCATAGAGTTTAAGTAAATGTTTAATACGGCTACCACAAGTATACATTATATATGCCAAATATGTCACAAAAATGTTACACTTGCTATAAGTCCATGACACCGAAACTAGACTGATTATGATGTTCGCCCCAACAGAGTGTTTGCCAAACAACTCAAATAATGATATTAAATGAAATGCATCCGTTTAACCAGTTGGAATCCACCAACCCGGATGGAGGAGTCACCCTCGATAGATCTATCCACTCACCCTCGCTTCTATGAAATTAACGGTTCATGTTATATAATGGGGACATTCAATTGGCATGAGGTAACTTAAGCAATGTAAATGAATTTTAATATACTTGGGCTCGCATAAAAATAATGAGGTGCAATGTATTCTCCCCCGTAGGTTTGAAATAATGTAAAAACTTAAATAAATCGGGGCTATGAAAACTCACTTGATGAATTGATGCGATGACAAAAGTGAGTAAACCGAAATGTAGCGTGAATCTCAAAACTTGACCTATTATGAATGATATGATACGTAATAAGTTATAATGTAATGTTATGCATGCAATTCGGATGATATCTATACCACTTATGAATTTTTGAAAATAATACTTTTCGTCGATAAATAATCTTTTAACGTCTTGACCATTTTTAAATTACTCCACATGTATTTACGTTGAAATGATATCCGACGATAATCATTTAGTGATTTATTAAGAAATTATAACTTTTCGTCGTAAAATAATGTCGTTGAAATATTCATGAAAGTGACAAAACGGCCTCTAAAAGCTAGTCGTAAAATGGTGCACGTCGAGCTTTAGAAAACGAACTCAACGGTTTTGGGAAGCTTGTATCATTATCTCAAAGTTTTAGTACATGAGTTGCCATCCTAGAGGTCTTGAACATAAAGAAAAATAAAGGTTAAGTATGGTACTTGTGTCCCGAAATATAGTTTAAGGATGGTTTTCGACAAAGTTTAAGTAACCATATTTAATTCATTACAACTCCGCTAGTCAAACGGTCGGACATTTTGGAAAATATACTTGGCAAACTCACTTTTACTAGAAGACATTACTTTATAAAAAGTTCTACATCAATGTTAAAAACAACCTTCAACATGGTCACTTATTTTGCCGTAATACTTGTCTATTAGAAATATAATAGTTTTTCCTTATATAATAAAGTTACGACAACTTTTGTAAACGTGTATAATTTAATCGTTACAAATCCGTTTTCTACGTTTTATAGGTCCTTAGCTTTGTATCAATGTATACTAATATATTTTTGATAAGTCGGCATAATTTATAACGCCTAAGTTTCATTTTTGACTCGTACAAAATAAATAAAACATGCTGAAATTTCCAGAAAATTATAGTTTTCGTCGCCAACTTGAAAAATTCATAACTTCTTCGTTATAGCTCCGTTTTAATCCGTTCAAGCGGCCACGTTTTCGTTTTAAAGTGTATTTTCTAATTATCTAGGCCAAAATGTTTTATCCACTATCGAATTTTCCAGATTTTAAAAATATGGACAGAACCTTTTTAAAACTTGTCGAAATGAGTTTTTCTCGCGCCAAACCTATTCTAACCCATTCAAAACAACTCCGAAGCTATTCTAATCCTACCATACACCTTCTTAGGGTGTCATGGGTTCCTAGACATCACCAAAAGTGATTTATAACAAAGAGTAATTATAGGATGTCAAATATATATATAACTCTTAAAATCAATGAAAAAGTGGTATAAACCTCATGAGACTTGCATGTTTCTCAAATAAAATGAAATGACCATAAAAATAAATATGAAATATGATGATGATTATGAATGCTTACTAGTAACTTGATGAGGTTTATGGACAATGGATTTTTCCTAATCACTCAAGGTTTTTATTTCAAAACCTTAATAACAAGTGATTCTAGAGTGTTAAAAACCTTGTCTTGAAAATTTTGATGAAATCCTTCTTGGTCCTTGGTGTGGCCGGTTGCAAGAGAAGAGAGGAAGAGATACTTGGTTCTTTTTCTTTGTGAAATATGAGTTGTATAAGTTTGTATAGGATATAAAACATTTACTAGCAAGATATTTTGCAAATATCAAGTGACTCACCCCCCTTGTCGACAAGGGGGTGCTAGTCACTACTTTGATACATTTTTTTTTTATAATTATGTTTAAGAGTAATTAGATGTAAGTAAATTGAGGATATGTGGTAAGTTGAATACACATTTGAGTATTTAAGGTAGCGTTAGATAAAAATAACTTTTAACGGGTCAAGATAAAATATATTAAGGTCATAAAAATTATAAAAATACATTTCTTGCAAAATTTGAGTGAAATAATAATCATCGTGTAGGATTTAAGAAAACCGTCGTAATTATATACATATAACAATTTAGATACAAAATAAATTTAAAACACTGGGTAAACTCATAATATTATTTTTATAAACTTAATATGAGTATAAAAATATATTGGGATAATTTTTGAAAGTAACGGATCAATTGTTCAAAATAATTAATTACGCGATAACGTTTATTTAATATGAGATTATACGGTTAATGAAAAATGCAAAACCATGCATGAACTAATATGATGATAATGATGCTAAGGATATGTAGACTAAACCTAGTCCATATGGAATGTCCTTTATGATTATATATGAATTCACAGCTAAACCATTACGGTTACGTGAATTTGATGCTCGTAAACCTAGTTTACGATAAATGATAAATGATGAAGCATGAATAATGTTTTGAAATAATGACCTGAAAATACGAGTTGTCACATTCGCCCATCCAAAAAGGAATTCAGTCCCTGAATTCAGTCCTTGTTGGGTCCTACAGTGTTGTTGGTGAAAAGATGAGGATATTTGAGGCATATCTGGTCTTCCCGTTCCCAAGTAAACTCAGGACCTCTTCGAGAATTCCAGTGAAGCTTCACGATAGGAATACGACTTGTCTCAACTGCTTGACCTCGCGGTCCATGATTTCTACAGGTTCCTCCACGAACTTGAGTTTATCATCGAGTTGAATTTCTTCCAATGGAATAACGAGTGATTCGTCTCAAAGACATTTCTTCAGGTTTGAAACGTGAAACGTGTTATGTATGTGACCAAGTTCTGTCGGAAGATCAAGTCGATAAGCTACAGGGCCGACTCTGCTCAAAATTTTGAATGGCCCAATGTACCTCGGGTTCAACTTCCCGCGTTTTCTAAATCGTACCACGCCTTTCCAAGGCGATACTTTCAACATTACTTTGTCGCCGACTTGAAATTCTAACGGTTTGCGTCTAACATCTGCGTAACTTTTATGTCGACTCACGGCGGTTCGAGTCTATCTCGGATTTGGACTATCTTTTACTTGTTTCCCGTACCATTTCTGGACCAGTGAGTTGTGCGTCTCCAACCTCGGCCCAACAAACAGGTGATCGGCACTTTCGACCATAGAGTGCCTCAAATGGTGCCGCTTTTATACTGGTGTGATAACAATAGTTGTACGAGAATTCGATTAATGGCAAATGATTAGCCCAACCATTTCCAAAATCAATCACACATGCTCTCAGCATATCTTCCAATGTTTGAATTGTCCTTTCACTTTGACCATCGGTTTGTGGATGATATGCTGTGCTCATCTCTAATTTGGTTCCAAATGAATCTTGTAATGATTTCTAGAAGTTTGAAGTGAATCGACTATCTCTGTCGGAAATGATGGAAATTGGTGCTCCATGCCTCGAGACTATTTCCTTGACATATAGTCTAGTAAGTTGTTCCATGGAATAAGTCTCTCTAATTGGTATGAAATGAGCTGATTTGGTAAGACGATCGACGATTACCCATATAGCATCGTAACCTCCCGATGTCTTTGGAAGTTTCGTGACAAAGTCCATTGTAATGCGTTCCCATTTCCATTGGGGAATCTCTGGTTGTTGGAGTAATCCTGAAGGTTTCTGATATTCGGCTTTTACCTTTGAACAAGTAAGGCATTTGCTCACGTACGTGGCAATCTCCGCTTTCATGTTCGGCCACCAATAAAGTTTCTTAAGATCCTGATACATCTTATCAGATCCTGGGTGAATAGAATACTTTGACTTATGCGACTCATGCATAATCAATTCTCGTATCCCGCCATAAAATGGTACTCACATTCTTTCCTTGAAGCATAATACTCCATCTGCTCTCTTTACAAAGCCATTTGCATTATCAGGCACACCATAAAGCTTTTCACTTGGTCGATTTTCCTCCTTAAGTGCCTCGATTTGTGCCTCGAGTATTCTTGAGGGTAAAGGTGAACTGATCGTCATTCCTAATGATCGAACTCTTAAAGGTTTGGGTCGTTCTTTCCAGCTAAGAGCATCAGCCACAACATTGGCCTTTCCCGAATGATACTTGATTTCACAATCATAATCGCTGAGTAATTCCAACCAACGACATTGCCTCATGTTAAGTTCCTTCTGATCAAGAACATATTGCAAACTCTTGTAGTCCATAAACGCTGTGCACTTCGTACCGTAAAGGTAGTGTCTCCAAATCTTGAGTGCAAAAATTACGGCCCCAACTCAAGATCATGAGTGGTGTAATTCTTCTCATGAACCTTAAGTTGTCGAGAAGCATAAGCTATCACCTTCTCGTTTTGCATTAATACAGCTCCAAGCCCTTTATGTGAAGCATCGCGGTATACGACGAAGTTCTCAATTCCTTCGGGTAATGCCAAAATTGGCGCCTTTGCAAAGCTTTTGCTTCAACAACTGAAAAGCAGCTTCTTGTTTCTTTCCCCATTCGTACTTCTTGTTTTTCTGTGTCAACTTAGTCAAAGCTTTTGCTATCTTTGAAAAACCTTCGATGAATCTTCGGTAATACCCGGCAAGTCCTAGAAATTGTCGGATTTCTGTAGGATTTGTTGGAGTAGCCCAATCTTTTACGGCTTCAATCTTTGCAGGATCAACTTGTAGTCCTTGACTATCAATGACATGACCAAGAAATTGTACTTTGCGATTCCAAAAATCACACTTTGAAAATTTGGCATACAACTTCTCATTCTTGAGTAGTCCTAAAATCATTATTAAATGCCCTTCGTGCTCTTCTTTGCTCTTTGAGTAAATCAATATGTCGTCGATGAATACTATAACAAACTTGTCCAAATATGGTTTGCATACCCTATTCATGAGATCCATGAATACTGCAGGTGCATTAGTTAATCCGAACGACATTACTTGAAACTCATAATGTCCATAACGTGTTTTAAACGCTGTTTTCAGGATATCCTCCTCCCGAACTCTAAGTTGATGGTAACCTGACCTTAGGTCAATCTTTGAATAGACACTAGAGCCTTGCAACTGATCGAACAAGTCGTCGATTCTGGGGAGTGGGTAACGATTCTTCACCGTTAACTTGTTCAGCTCTCGATAATCTATACACATTCTGAAGGATCCATCTTTCTTCTTCACAAACAAGACCGGTGCTCCCCAAGGCGAGGAACTTGGCCTAATGAATCCTTTGTCTAAAAGTTCTTGCAACTGATTAGACAACTCTTGCATTTCTGATGGTGCTAATCGGTAAGGTGCTCACGCAATTGGTGCAGCTCCGGGCACTAAGTCAATATGAAATTCTACTTGACGTGCCGGTGGGAGTCCTGGCAAGTCTTCAGGAAAGACTTCAGGAAATTCTCGGACAATTGGTACATCCTCAAGTCGTTTCTCTTCCGACTTCTTCTCGGTTATGTGTGCTAGGAAAACAAAACAACCTATCTTTATGTACTTCTCCGTCTTGACGCATGATAATATATTGTGTCTATCGAATTTTTGAGTTTATGACGAATATCGAGGAGAGAAGACATGAGGAGGTGTCGTTATGGTTATCTACGATTAAAGGTGTATAAAACATCATAGTAAAGAGAATATTAGATGAATCTCCCATGAGTAACACTATGACTTGGAATATGTGAAAATTTTGCTTGCACTAAGATTTATAAATAACTGCTCCCGACATAACATGATCTCTCCAGAATTAGACATAGTTAGCTAGGCTATGTATAATTAGGGAACGATAATGTGACATTCGGTTTAGTTGTTATAATTCTCAATGTTTACAAGGATTTAAGCCGTTCGATAAAATGATAGTTAAAGTAAAAGGAATTAAAATTCTCGTAAATGATAACAAATCGAAAAGAAAATAAAGTACAATAGATGAGAATATTTTACAATGAGTGGTTTATCAAACAGTAATACATCTTAAGTTATAAAGGTTCTGATACGATGGAAGACATAAACTTGGTACGACATAGTACATAAGGAAAGATAAGACTATTAGTTTCTGAACTACTTCAGTCTTTCGCGTTGTTGATACCTTGCTGAGCTTCTCCTCCTTCTAACATATTTGCTTTCCCATGAGCTCCTTCAACTTGTTAACCTTGGTTCCGGGGACATTGGTTCCAATAGTGTCCTTGCTCCCCACATCCGAAGCATGTGACTACGGATTCAACTCTACAATCCATGGCTAGGTGTCCCAACTTTTGGCACTTGTGGCACTTGGCAGGGCAAAGACCCGAGTGATGAAACTTACATCGATTACATAGTGGTTGAGTTCCAACATATCCTTTGCCTTTGCAGTCCTTGGTAAGGTGTCCCACTTTGTGACAACTAAAGCATATAACACATGGACCATCATGATGTAGCGTGCATTGGTGGCATCTTGGTAAGTTTCCAGCATAAGCTCTTTCCTTTGTTGGTGGAGCAACATAAACCACAGCGGCTTCTTGTCTTACGTTGCATTGTTGGTGATGGTTAGTGTTACGGTTTTGGTTGTTGTTATTATAACCCCTTGGGTCATATTCCCATTTCCTTTTGTTGTATTTGATTTGGTTATCGTCGTTGTTGTTGTTGTTGTTGTTGTTGTTATTGTCGATAATGTTTTCCCTCTTCACAACCTGAGCCATGAGTATTTGAGTTACCTTAATGGTGTCTTCAATTGTTTGTGAATCGAAAGAGGTTACATCTCCTTGAATACATTTTGGAAGTACTCCAATGAAACCTTTCATGGTTTCTCATCGTCCAAAACCATAGATGGACATAAAGCAGCCAACTCTTGAAACCTTCCGATGTAGGTCTCGATGTCATAACCAACGGTCACTAACTTATAAAATTCCATTTCCAATTTCTTCACCTCAGTGTGCGGACAATACTTCTTAGTCAACAACCTTTTGAATTGATCCCATGTGAGCTTGTAAGCATTTTCCATACCAATAGGCTGTGCATAATAATTCCACCATGACATTGCCTCATCCAAGAGCGTACTAGTAGCGAATTTCACCTTGCAAGCATCTGGGGAATCGCATAGAAGAAATAATGATTCGATCTTTTCCAACCAACGGATCATGGCAATGGCTCCTTCATTGCCCTTGAAACTTGGGGATCACCGCTCTTAAAGTCCTGGTATGTACCATTTGAACTCAAACCCTCCTGCAGCTCCTGCAGCATAGCAAAGTCTAGCAGTTTCAATAGCAAGATGGCGTAGCGGAGCTACCGTTGGTCGTTCTTTCTCTAGTGCCCTAGCTATACTATCCTCTATATACTTTTGGATAGCAGCTTGTGTCATAGCTGGTGGAGCTTTCTTCGGCGCCATAACTCTTTAAAATAAGAGAAAAATGAGACGTAGCAAGGTCCTATGCTAAAAAAATAACGCTCTAAGGAGATATGATATGAGATGATAAGCTTGAGGTTATTTTTCAAAATAATCGACGGGTTCCCAAAAGATGGGTTATGAGATGTTGTAAGTGCTTCAAATGTATGATAGTTTAGTGACTTAATGTGTGAATAACGTGTAACTTGACATGTTAGTGGTGGAACAAAGGAGTGAGAGTGACTTCGCCGTACTTACAGATTTTAGCTCGGCACTCGACATTATCGGTGATGAATCTGCTGATATAAAAATTGCGATAGGGAATGACAAAGCATTCTCCACATTAGAATATGAGTAAATGATAATGGGATGGGTATTTAAGGCATCTATGTGACAATCGATTTGAAATGAAAGTAAATAACTCGAATAAAATGTATATGAATACGCATGTAAAGTGAACATGCACTTATGATGAAATGATGAGATGCTATGATGATGTAGTTATAGTCTAGGGTCAATGATGCAACCTAGTTCTCTATAATGAAGCTCTGATGCCAATCTGTCACACCCCCAAATTACCTGTTTTGCAGCGGAATGGAATTCCTGGGGTTGACTGTCATAGCATCACAATCACAGTTATATTGAACGACCAAAAGTGACGTTTTAGAAACACATCGTTTGATATTTATACAAAACATACAGAGTTACAAGATAGGTCCCAAAATTTGATAAAGTTTGCGGAAAATAAGTTTATTACAAGTCCAAACGATGTTTTGAAAATGCCATAATATACATGAAATGTGTCGACGCCGTGACACTATGAGGGTTCCTTATTCGTGCCATGATGCGAATTTCTTAGTTACCTGAAAATACATTTCTAAAAGTGTCAACACAATGGTTGAGTGAGTTCATAGAGTTTAAGTAAATGTTTAATACGGCTACCACAAGTATACATTATATATGCCAAATATGTCACAAAAATGTTACACTTGCTATAAGTCCATGACACCGAAACTAGACTGATTATGATGTTCGCCCCAACAGAGTGTTTGCCAAACAACTCAAATAATGATATTAAATGAAATGCATCCGTTTAACCAGTTGGAATCCACCAACCCGGATGGAGGAGTCACCCTCGATAGATCTATCCACTCACCCTCGCTTCTATGAAATTAACGGTTCATGTTATATAATGGGGACATTCAATTGGCATGAGGTAACTTAAGCAATGTAATGAATTTGAATATACTTGGGCTCGAATAAAAATAATGAGGTGCAATGTATTCTCCCCCGTAGGTTTGAAATAATGTAAAAACTTAAATAAATCGGGGCTATGAAAACTCACTTGATGAATTGATGCGATGACAAAAGTGAGTAAACCGAAATGTAGCGTGAATCTCAAAACTTGACCTATTATGAATGATATGATACGTAATAAGTTATGATGTAATGTTATGCATGCAATTCGGATGATATCTATACCACTTATGAATTTTTGAAAATAATATTTTTCGTCGATAAATAACCTTTTAACGTCTTGACCATTTTTAAATTACTCCACATGTATTTACGTTGAAATGATATCCGACGATAATCATTTAGTGATTTATTAAGAAATTATAACTTTTCGTCGTAAAATAATGTCATTGAAATATTCATGAAAGTGATAAAACGGCCTCTAAAAGCTAGTCGTAAAATGGTGCACGTCGAGCTTTAGAAAACGAACTCAATGGTTTTGGGAAGCTTGTATCATTATCTCAAAGTTTTAGTACATGAGTTGCCATCCTAGAGGTCTTGAACATAAAGAAAAATAAAGGTTAAGTATGGTACTTGTGTTCCGAAATATAGTTTAAGGATGGTTTTCGACAAAGTTTAAGTAACCATATTTAATTCATTACAACTCTGCTAGTCAAACAGTCGGACATTTTGGAAAATATACTTGGCAAACTCACTTTTACTAGAAGACATTACTTTATAAAAAGTTCTACATCAATGTTAAAAACAACCTTCAACATGGTCACTTATTTTGCCGTAATACTTGTCTATTAGAAATATAATAGTTTTTCCTTATATAATAAAGTTACGACAACTTTTGTAAACGTGTATAATTTAATCATTACAAATCCGTTTTCTACGTTTTATAGGTCCTTAGCTTTGTATCAATGTATACTAATATATTTTTGATAAGTCGGCATAATTTATAACGCCTAAGTTTCATTTTTGACTCGTACAAAATAAATATAACATGCTGAAATTTCCAGAAAATTAGAGTTTTCGTCGCCAACTTGAAAAATTCATAACTTCTTCGTTATAGCTCCGTTTTAATCCGTTCAAGCGGCCACGTTTTCGTTTTAAATTTTATTTTCTAATTATCTAGGCCAAAATTTTTTATCCACTGTTGAATTTTCCAGATTTTAAAAATATGGACAGAACCTTTTTAAAACTTGTCGAAATGAGTTTTTCTCGCGCCAAACCTATTCTAACCCATTCAAAACACCTTCTTAGGGTGTCATGGGTTCCTAGACATCACCAAAAGTGATTTATAACAAGGAGTAATTATAGGATGTCAAACATATATATAACTCTTAAAATCAATGAAAAAGTGGTATAAACCTCATGAGACTTGCATGTTTCTCAAATAAAATGAAATGACCATAAAAATAAATATGAAATATGATGATGATTATGAATGCTTACTAGTAACTTGATGAGGTTTATGGACAATGGATTTTTCCTAATCACTCAAGGTTTTTATTTCAAAACCTTAATAACAAGTGATACTAGAGTGTTAAAAACCTTGTCTTGAAAATTTTGATGAAATCCTTCTTGGTCCTTGGTGTGGCCGGTTGCAAGAGAAGAGAGGAAGAGATACTTGGTTCTTTTTCTTTGTGAAATATGAGTTGTATAAGTTTGTATAGGATATAAAACATTTACTAGCAAGATATTTTGCAAATATCAAGTGACTCACCCCCCTTGTCGACAAGGGGGTGCTAGTCACTACTTTGATACATTTTTTTTTATAATTATGTTTAAGAGTAATTAGATGTAAGTAAATTGAGGATATGTGGTAAGTTGAATACACATTTGAGTATTTAAGGTAGCGTTAGATAAAAATAACTTTTAACGGGTCAAGATAAAATATATTAAGGTCATAAAAATTATAAAAATACATTTCTTGCAAAATTTGAGTGAAATAATAATCATCGTGTAGGATTTAAGAAAACCGTCGTAATTTTATAAATATAACAATTTAGATACAAAATAAATTTAAAACACTGGGTAAACTCATAATATTATTTTTATAAACTTAATATGAGTATAAAAATATATTGGGATAATTTTTGAAAGTAACGGATCAATTGTTCAAAATAATTAATTACGCGATAACGTTTATTTAATATGAGATTATACGGTTAATGAAAAATGCAAAACCATGCATGAACTAATATGATGATAATGATGCTAAGGATATGTAGACTAAACCTAGTCCATATGGAATGTCCTTTATGATTATATATGAATTCACAGCTAAACCATTACGGTTACGTGAATTTGATGCTCGTAAACCTAGTTTACGATAAATGATAAATGATGAAGCATGAATAATGTTTTGAAATAATGACCTGAAAATACGAGTTGCACAGTTTAAGAGCGGAAGAGTAATGGATTAAAACGAAACGGTAGATCTACAAGTGTTTTTAGAGTGTAACCTCGGTGAGTTATGTATGAATGGGAAAGATTAACCTATCTTGATAAGGACTTAATTTGCCTTAAGACACTATGTTTAGCTTAGTGTAAGGTGTTCTAAGAATGTCTTTGAAATACAATGCTTGTAATTGTATTTTCTGTTCGACGGATCCCACGGTTCCCTAAGAGTAGGGATCCGTCTAGTGTAACTTTTGGGATCCGCCCATCTGCTCAGCAGGACCTTTACTAAAGGTATACAATGATCTTGACAATGCATTATATCTCAAGGATAGTTTAAAGGAGTTCTAAAACTAAGATATCAAATGTAAAATGTTTTATTTCATGAAGAAAATTGAATTACATTGATAAAGCACGAGTACAAGAGATTTGATCCTATTTTGGAATACTATTGGTTTCCTTGGGTGTTTTCACTAGGAGGATCATTATGTGATTGATGAGTGTTGGAGGAATCAAGAATGAAGAAAGTCTTCATGAGAGATATGTTTAGCGGTTCCATAATCTTGTTCACAAGTACGTAGAACGGACTTTGAAATTGAGGATGGAAGTGCATAACATTATGATAGAGGCGTGTCAAGAACATTCCATAAGGGATGAGTTTATTCTTGGAGCCTTGAAGATTTGCAATTCGCCTTGCGAAGAAGTAGGCGAGATTGTATGTTTGTTGTGTTAGCAAACAGTACAACATATGAGCACAACAAGCGGGAAGGATTTCTCGATTTCCCCTAAGACTCCAAACATTTTCACGTAGGATGAGTGCAAGAGGCTTGTACTCTTCTCGGATATCCCTTGTAAAGATAATGTTTGGATAGGAGTAATATGGTCGAGGTTTGCATATTATGCGATTTAAATCTTCCGGAGAGGGTATGTGTGAACAATATGGACTATTTTCTTCACGAAAGTTGAAGAGAGAATCTAGAGACCAATCTTCGGTGAAGGCACATTGTCCATGATTTGGAATCCGGAGGATGTGAGCAAAATGGCCAAGGGTTAAAGCGAACTTTTGGTTTTTGATATAAAACCAAAGAGATAAAGAGCGATCCTCTTTACGAACGAGTTCGACTTGACGGAAGAATTCCATTATGAACCTTGGACATATCTTCTCGTCGATTTCAAGAAGACATTCTAGTCCTATGGCTCGGAAGGAGGTATTGATACCTTCTTCGAATTGTAGAGAGGTGTCTACAATACGTCCTTCATGGAAGTGACGGTTTTTGAGATTATTGAACCCACGGACATGATTGCCAGGCGTGTTGGGTTCGAGAGAGATGTTCGTAGTGTAGACGCTAGTGAGTGAAAAATCAAACTCATATTCATGCGTCATAGTTGAACCTATAGAAATGACAAATTAATAAAAGGAAATGTTTGTCGTCAACATATGTTAATCTAAGGTTTTTACTAGATTTTTATTAACAATGGGTTTTAACAGGAAATACACTTAACTCACTTATGGTTTTGACATACAAGTGGAGTATTACTCTTAGACGAAAAGAGGTTTTTGATTTGCATAAAAAAACTGTTTTCCAAGTAGGACGGATCCACGGTTCCTTTTCAAAATGGATCCGGCTAGTATAACTTCGGGATCCGTGGATCAGTAGTAACAGAAACAAATTTTATAAAACATAGATTTTATAGTTTTATACCACGAAAAAAATGTTTTATCCTACATTTTCTTTTAGCATGCATACATGACTTCTAATGTATCACGTAAGAAATAAAACATATAAATCAAAAGAAGTGATAAACATACTATAACAAAAACAACCTAGATAATCTAGATCATTAATAATATTGCATTTCAATGCTAAGGATGATACAAAGGATTGGGTATATGACCCCAATATAGATTAACAATACAAAGTAAATGTCTCCGTATGTGAACTTCATCATAGGGAACACAAGTGCGATGAGTGTTATGACGATGAGCACGAGAGCGATGTAAACCATGTTGATGACGGATCTTCTTGGTTTCGGTTGAGATGGAATGAGGAGGAAGATGAAGTTTTTAAGTGAGAGGGAATTTTTGAAATTGGATGATTTGAAAAAGGTGAGGATTTGTTAGATAGGTTGACGGTGGGAGTTTTTATAGGGAAGGAGGAATTTTTGAAATTCGTGTTATGTTTTATTATTGGGTTAAAAAGAAATAAAACATAAGTTTTAATATATTATAGACGAGAAATATAGCACGTATGTGAGAAAAAGGCTTCCTAATGAAGCTTCATGTAAAACATGTATAAGCACAAAAGATAATCATATAAATACCTAAATAGGTATACTTAATTATCAAGCAAAGTAAAAAGAAAATCATACCTCTAGCGTACTTAGGAATGTCTTTACAAATGACACAACATTTGTCACTTAGACAATTCCCGCTCCTTTAAGATACCTTCTTAAGGAAGGTATTCTTGTTACCAAGCGACTCCTAAAGCTTGGTGGGTATGAGCTTTGACTAATCAACATGACAAAGAAGATTAGTGCAAAAAATAAATAAGAAAAATGTTGTTATCAAATCAACATCCAAACATATAGTTTTAAAAGACATGGTGTTTGTTTTTATGAAAGACCTTCTTTGTAGTTTTCAATTAACCGTGGATCGTATCAAGTTTTTAAAGTACAATATACTTCAACAAACTTGGTAACGAAGCTCTGATACCAATTGTGGAAAACTAGAAGGGGGGGTTGAATAGTTTTACCAATTAAAACTTCCTTTTAATCTATTTAGATCGACTTATGTCAATCTATTTGGATGTGTGTGTTGGATGTTGATAAACAAGCATGTAAAGGTAAGTAATGAAAAGATTAGAGTAAGAAGCACAAAACCACAAAGCAAGTATTTATAGTGGTTCGGCTACAAGGTCACCTTCCTTGCCCTACTCCACTCCCCGAGTCACCTACTCAAGATTTCGTAATCACTACACCAATCTCCTTATGGCGGAGAAGCCTTCACAACGTTGCCTACTCTTTTTCCGGTACTAGGCTAACCACCGGGTTCTTTCACACCAAGGTGAACCACACCTACACAACGTCGCCTACCCTTTATAAGGTACTAGGCTAAGTACCTAGTTCTTTCACACCTTAGGTGAACTACACCTTCACAACGTCGCCTACCCTTTATAAGGTACTAGGCTAAGCACCTAGTTCCATTGCAATGGAGGAACTACTACCACACTACACCAACGACTAATCCTAAAGGAGATCTACTCCTTTACAACATCATCAAGGATATCAATATCCTTGGATCTAAAACTAGTCTATCTTGTACATCGAAACACACCAAATCGAATGTACATCTAAGGCACCTTTCACTAATGCCTTTGACTAGATCTTCAAGACACCTTTCACTAATGTCTTGTGTCTTCACTTCTAAGCACCTTTCACTAATGCTTCTTTGTCTTGACTTCTAAGAACCTATCACAAGTGCTTTATCCTATAGACGATAGATACCCTTCACTAATATCTTCGTCTTGACTCTTAAGACATCTTTCACTAATGTCTTCAACACAACACTTCTTTGAAGAAAGAAGGGAATCATCAACAAGAAGACTTCAGTAGCCTTGATGATGAGGAAGCATGGAAACTCATGGACTTGAGCTTGCTCGACTTCAAATGTGGTGATCTTGCCTTTAAGAGGAACCTAAAAGATCGCACAAAAACAAAACTACAAACATAGATCTCTTGGATCTAAGGTTAGTGAGATTTAACTCAGGGGAGAAAGTATATTGAAAGGGGGTGAGAAACAATGAAGAAATGGCTCACAATTTATAGAGGAAAAATCCTCATTTCCCGGATCCCACGATCCCTACCACAAGGGATCCGGCTAGCACAAAGCTAGGGATCCGTGGTCCGCTCCTCTTTGCCCATGGGTATTTTTGGTTATGGGTCATGGGTCATGGGTTATGGGTTGATCCATGGTTTTCTTTCTAGATACAATGAACTTGGTTAAGTGGTATATATAAAACCATGGGTTGTGGGTCAAAACCATTTGCTAGTATTTTACCCATTTAGTATATACTTGTATTTACCCATTTTAGCATACACTTAGTTTTTACCCATTTTAGTATACTTAGTTTAAGTATATGTTTAACCCAATATGTAAACACTAGTTGTTGTACATATGTATCTAAATCATAAAATCACTTATACTTGTTTTAGTGTTTTAAGTGAAAGTGTAAGCGTGTTAGAAAACTATTAACTCAAACTATTTACGTACTCTATTTGTTTCGTTAAAATGATTTTACTTTTGTTATCGACAAAACATTAGAAGATCGTAAAATATAAATAAACGTTTTTACGGCTTATTTGTATTAACAACCTGTAAAACTTTACTTATTAGTGCTTAATGCTCAACATCCATCTCAAGATTTTTGAAGAACACATGATCCAATAGATCTTCTAGCTTCTCTTGGGAGGATCTGGTGAGTAACGGGAGGTTTAGGCGCAACTTTTACCTTCTTGAATATAACTCTCATAATATAAAGGTCAAAGTCATCTGGATTGCACGGTTCCCAAGTAGACGGGGCTTTGAACATATTTGCAATATGCTCATTGTTGTATATTCTATTGATTCTTATTTCGTTGTTTAGCTTGTAAAATACATCTTACATTACTTTTCCAGCCCTTTCATCATACTCCTCATTACTTGCAACAATAAACATACGAGATGTATATGATACTTTCTCGGGCTATACAACCGTTGGGTTCTCAACCTGTACCTCCATCTCCTCATCATCTACAACTGACCCATTTTTTCCAAAATCCTACTTTGACTTTATTCCCCCTTCTTGTAACTCTGCCTAGTATTCTTTGGTTTCTACACTAACATCTTCTATCATAACATTTTCAAGAACATCTTCCGGATCCAATACTAATGAGTGTTATTCGACATCTTCAACAAGTTTTGATGAACTGAAGGGGTTTTGTGGTTGTTGGTGAGATGATGTTGGTTCTTCTACTGTTGTAGTACCAGCAGCTACTGAAGATCTCAATCTCGCATAACCTTCCCCCCTCAGGATCATCCTACCGGGATTGTCTTGATGGTACCTTTAAGATTGGGGTCGGCAAGTTTGTTCTGTCCATGATTCCGATGTGGGTTCTGATAGGGTTCTAATATGGACGAAACCCTCAGTAACAAACCGCTTAGGTTCTCCGTATATCTTCCTTGGAGCAGTTGGAATGTATGTTTTTGTTGTTGCAGATGTGATAACTACTATGAGAGGTGGTTGTGTTGTAGTCTTTACTTTGGATGTTGATGGTGTATGAGTTTTACATTTGATGGTGCCTGTGTTGTTGGTTTTGTTGTAATTGTTATTGCTGTTGTTTGGTGTTGTTGGTTCTGTTTGTGTCACAATTCTCATTTTCCGGTCATTTCTCATACTCCATATTCATCATTTCATAGCGGTTCATTCATGATTTTACATTTCACATTAAACGCGTAAAATTTTATATTAATAAACGTTATCGCGTGAGTTATTATTTTGAATATTTAATCCGTTACTTCTAAAAATGATCCCGGTATATTTTTATATTTACATTTAGTTTATAAAAACTATACTTTGAGTTTACCTAGTATTTTAAATTTATTTCGTATATAAATCGTTAAATTTATATTGTTACGACGTTTTTCTTAAAAACTACTCGGTGATTATTTTATCACTCAAATTTCACAAGGAATGTATTTTTACAATTTTTATAAAATCATTATACTCTATTTTGATCTATTAAAAATTTACTTGTACCAAAAAGTTACCATTTACCTTACAAGTTACCTTTTTACCTACACCTTTCACTTAAATCTTTTAACAACTATACAAGTATATACTTACACTTTATAAAAAAAAAAAAAAAAAAAAAAAAATTTATATGGAAGGACACAATCCCCCCATATCCGGTCCTATGGGGGAGGGTACATTAAATTGATGGTAAAAATTTCAACAAGTATAGATCTTCACTCCATTACTTCAATCATTCATTTCCATTACATATCTCATTATTTCAAAGCTAGAAAAGTCTCTCTTGGTTTTTGCTTCTTCTCCAAATCGTCCAAGCCATAAGGGTTTCAAGGGATCAAAATTTTGCTAGCTCAAGTGTCTTAAACAATCTAGAATTTCACTCTTTATTAGGTTTTGAAATAAAAACCAAGAGTGTTTACGCTAAACCTTGTTCTTTGCACCTCATCATATTAACTTGTAAGCTTGTTTCTTTCATTTTTCATGTTTCTTTATCATCTCATATGTATCTTTTCATTTTGGAGCAACATGCAAGACATATGTGATTTATACCATTTTTACTTGATTTTAGAGTATATATATATATTTGGTCATCCTATAAATATTCCCTTGGTATTCTTTGGTCTTGATGATGTCTAGGAACCCATGACACCCTAAGAAGGTGTATGGTAGGATTAGATTAGCTTTGGAGTTGATTTGAAGGGATTAGAATAGGTTTTGTCCAATAAAAACTATTTTCGTCATTATAAATTATGTTCTGTCCTTGTTTCGATTTTCTGGAAAATCCGACTATAGCCACGACATTTTGGCCTTGATAATTAGAAAATATACTATAAAACGAATCCGTGGCCGCTTGAACGGATAAAAACGGAGTTATAACGAAGTCGTGGTGAATTTTTAAAGTTTGGCGACGAAAAATATACTTTTCAGAAAATTCAGCACACTATTTTTACATTGTTCGGGTCAAAAACGAGCCTTAAGCTTCACAAATTATTTCGACTTCTCAAATATATATTAGTATACCTTGATACGAAGCTAAGGGTATTATATACGTGAAAAGCAGTTTGAAGCGACAAATATATACCGCGTTTTCATAAAATTGCGTAACTATTATTTTCTGAAAAACTATATTATTTCTCGATACAAGTTATTACGGTAATGTACGTCCATGTTGAGGGCTGTTTTTAACTATGTTGTGAAACTTTTTGGAACGAATTGTCTTCTAATAAAATCAAGATCACGAGCATATTTTCAAAACAATCAACCGTTTGTATAGCGGAGTTGTAATAAATTATTTACGGATGTTCAAACTTGGCGAAACTCATTTTACGCACAACAATTAACCGAAATCACTATCTTTAACCCTTAATATCTTTATGATCGAGACCTTTTGGACGAAAACCCTTGAACTGAAACTTCTAGATATCGATGCAAACTTTCCAAAACCGTTGAGTTCGTTCTCTAACGATCGACGTACACCGTTTTACGACTAGTTTTCCAAAGCCATTTTTGTCACTTTCATGAAATTTCCGACGACATTGTTTTGCGACGAAAAGTGATATTTCACCATAAATCATTATAAAACCATTGTAGGATGACATTTTGACGTAAATACTTGTAAGTGATTTTTGAGTGGTCAAGACGTGAAAAGAGTATTTTTTTTCGACGATTAGTATTATTTTCAAAACTCGTAAATGGTATAAATAACATACGCAATGCGTGCATAACATTACATCGTGACTTATTGCATATCATATCATTCATAATAGGTCGGGTTTGAGATTCGCTACATTTGATTGTAACCACTTTTGTCGTCGCATCTATTCATCAAGTGAGTATTCACATACTCCCCTTTTTAAATGCTTTAAATTGTTTTGGGGTGGAATGCATGATTTATACTTGAACTAAACTATCTATGTTTTATGAACTTATTGAACATTTTATGCTTGTGAGTAATCACATCCCCTTTTTACCGTTTTACTATATTTTGGGGCTGAATGCATGAACCATACTTGAATTAAATTGATCCTTACAATTGTGAACTCTTTTGACTAGAACTTGTGAACTCGAATCAATCCTTGAACTAAATTACGAAATTATGACTTATTTGAACTTATTGAACCGTATATGTTATGACCTTGACCTAAAGTCTCCCATGTTCGAACATCACTACAAAGTCTCCCATGTTGAGACATCAACTTAAAAGCCTCCCGGTCAGGGCGAATGTCTCCTATGGGAGCGGAGCATTTTCAATTAAGTCTCCCATGTTAGGAGCATCACTATAAAGTCTCGGGTTGAGACATCACTATAAAGTCTCCCATGTTGAGACATCAACTTAAAAGCCTCGGTCCGGGCAAAATGTCTCCCCTATAGAGACGGGCATTTTCAATTTAAGTCTCCCCTGTTGGAGCAGATTACAAAGTCTCCCATGTTTGGAGCATCTCTAAATTATTATATACTTGGTACTATATTGTGAACTATTATGACCACTTACACTTGACTACTTCATACGCTATATTTTGTGCAATGGGTTGTGTACACACATGTTGCAAGTTTTGTATAAGGCGGAACTTGGGCTAGTGGATATACAATGCCTTTGCTTTGGGAACTATTATGACCGCTTACACTTGACTACTTGGCGCACTATATTTTTGTGCAATGGGTTGTGTACACACAGGTTGCAAGTTTTGTATAGGCGAACTTGGGCTGAGTGGATACACAATGCCTTTGCTTTATGGACTATTTTTTAGTTGACCGAAAGCTTTGAGTATTTCTTACGAGTTTTCTTATTTTGTTAAGCGTGTTTACTCACCAACTATTTTCATAGTTGACCCGTTTTTCTCTCATGCATTTGGTGTCGTTAATAAGCTTTTTCTACCAGGTCTTGCATAATGAAGTTTTCACTTGTCACTACAAATCATTATGTAATAGAACGCAATATTTTGGAAACTAAACTTTGTAATATATTTGGAGATGACGGCTAAACTGGTATTGTAATGGTGAACTCTTTCTTTTAAATATTAACGTTGGTATGTTCTATTATCTTGTGCTTATGTTACCTTCCGTTACACCTAAAATTCGTGTTCCTTGAGTGTGAGGTTGGTATCGAGAGACAAAGGTTATAGAGAATGCCGATTTTTCAAAAATAAAAATCACAGCTATAACCGGAAATTTTTTTTTTTATTTTATTTTATTAAACTTTGAACATCATCCGGAGTCATCTAGTCCTATCGTTGCATCGTTAATCATAAATTATACATAGCTTGATCAACTATGTCTAATTTATGAAGAACCATCACAATGATAAAAGTGGTAGTTTTAAATCATGTTTAGTCGAGTCTTTAAGTCTGCGGTCACTGAAGTTGCATTGGTCGGGTGGGTATGCATGGCATGTTTTACGTTCACGTCTACATTACCGTACCTTGTTCATATCTTCTCTTTTCCATCTTTCGACTTGTTAGACATAGCATGCCCCTGATCCTGTCATATCTCGATCACTATAACACATTACCACGTTCGCACCTCATCGACTTCGTTCGAATGTCGTTTACTCAACAATGTTTTAGTCACTGTAGGATCATGGTACCAAGAAACCTTTCGAGGAGGTAACAACAACGGCAACCCAAACAACAATGGCAATCCAAACAACAACGCGGCTATGAGTATGGCGTATCGCTTGACAAATGATGTGATCAAGTCTGGAGAACTAACAAAAGCGACAATGGAAGAAAGCGGGGAGGATCACCGGGAAGCCGAGACCAGTCGGCAAGACAGAGAAAGCGAATAACCCGGGAACTATGGGCGATCACCCGGAAAGCGCAAAAGATATAAAGGTCCACATTCTTTGTGTACTCGATGTAACTATCACCACTCGGGAGGCTCGAAGTGCGGCAAATGTGAATGACGGGCCACTTAAAACCGAAATTGCTCAAACAGGCGGGAATCAGGGCAGAGAAAAGCATGTTACGTGTGTGGAAGTCTAGATCACCTTAGCAATACATCCAAAGTGAAAGAACTCCCAATCAAGGAGAAATCGTCCAAACTGGCGTTGGCAATAGAAGCCCACAAGATCGGAACATTGAAATTCCTCCGCCGCGTGGTGAGCATTCTATTTGGGTACCGAGGAAGCCATAGCGCTTAACAGGTACATTCTTTCAACGACTACCTTATTTTGTATGCGACATGATTTTGAGTGCATAACTTCCTTCCAATCTTTACCACGTTCCGACCTTGATTAATTTGAGACCTATTGATATCGACCTTAGTTGTTATATATTTTGTTGATTGGATTTGATTGTGTAAGCAAATCGAATATCGAGCGAATCTTTCAAAAGACTTCATTCAAGGATGTGGAATCCTACCTTTCTAAAAACTTGTTTCCTAGCTTGATCTAGTAGCTGTTCTTGTTTGATGAGTTGCGAAAATCAAGCTAAGAGACAAGTTTACTCAAGTCGGTTTAGTTTAATCTCATGACAGTTCTTGTTTGATGAGTTGTGAGATTAGGTTATAATCGACAACCTAAAGGTCTTTTGAGAGCTACGTTCGATATTGGGTAAGTTTATCCTATTAAATCTAATCAGGGTGCGTACTTAGTTATATGGGGAACATGCATAGGCATTGATATGATCATTTAGAATTTGTTAAATACGAGCATGAACTTTTAGAACTCTTGTCGAGGTTCGGACCATAGTATCGTTAATCGAATCCCGAGGACGTGATTCCGCTGACATGGGAAGAATGTCACAATTCTCATTTTTCGGTCATTTCTCATACTCCATATTCATCATTTCATAGCGGTTCATTCATGATTTTACATTTCACATTAAACGCGTAAAATTTTATATTAATAGCGTTATCGCGTGAGTTATTATTTTGAATATTTAATCCGTTACTTCTAAAAAATGATCAGTATATTTTATATTTACATTTAGTTTATAAAAACTCTATTTTGAGTTTACCTAGTGTTTTAAATTTATTTAGGTATATAAATCGTTAAATTTATATTATTCTGACGTTTTTCTTAAAACTACTCGGTGATTATTTTATCACTCAAATTTCACAAGGAATGTATTTTTACAATTTTTATAAAATCATTATACTCTATTTTGATCTATTAAAAATTTACTTGTACCAAAAAGTTACCATTTACCTTACAAGTTACCTTTTTACCTACACCTTTCACTTAAATCTTTTAACAACTATACAAATATATACTTACACTTTATAAAAAAAAAAAAAAAAAAAAAAAATTTATATGGAAGGACACAATCCCCCCATATCCGGTCCTATGGGGGAGGGTACATTAAATTGATGGTAAAAATTTCAACAAGTATAGATCTTCACTCCATTACTTCAATCATTCATTTCCATTACATATCTCATTATTTCAAAGCTAGAAAAGTCTCTCTTGGTTTTTGCTTCTTCTCCAAATCGTCCAAGCCATAAGGGTTTCAAGGGATCAAAATTTTGCTAGCTCAAGTGTCTTAAACAATCTAGAATTTCACTCTTTATTAGGTTTTGAAATAAAAACCAAGAGTGTTTAGGCTAAACCTTGTTCTTTGCACCTCATCATATTAACTTGTAAGCATGTTTCTTTCATTTTCATGTTTTCTTTATCATCTCATATGTATCTTTTCATTTTGGAGCAACATGCAAGACATATGTGATTTATACCATTTTATTTCATGATTTTAGAGTATATATATATATTGGTCATCTATAAATATCCCTTGGTATTCTTTGGTCTTGATGATGTCTAGGAACCCATGACACCCTAAGAAGGTGTATGGTAGGATTAGATTAGCTTTGGAGTTGATTTGAAGGGATTAGAATAGGTTTTGTCCAATAAAAACTATTTTCGATCATTATAAATTATGTTCTGTCCTTGTTTCGATTTTCTGGAAAATCCGACTATAGCCACGACATTTTGGCCTTGATAATTATAAAATATACTTAAAAGCGAATGTGGCGGCTGGCGGATAAAACGGAGTTATAACGAAGTCGTGGTGAATTTTTAAAGTTTGGCGACGAAAAATATACTTTTCAGAAAATTCAGCACACTATTTTACATTGTTGGGTCAAAAGCAGGCCTTAAGCTTCACAAATTATTTCGACTTGTCAAAAATATATTAGTATACTTTGATCTGAAGCTAAGGGCGTATTATATCATGAAAAGCAGTTTGAAGCGACAAATATATGCGTTTTCATAAAATTGCGTAACTATTATTTTACGAAAAACTATATTATTTCTCGATACAAGTGTTCACGGTACATAGCCCGTCCATGTTGAGAATTTTTAACTATGTTGTGAAACTTTTTGGAATGAATTGTCTTCTAATAAAATCAAGATCACCGAGCATATTTTTCAAAACAATCAACCTTTTGTATAGCGGAGTTGTAGTAAATTATTTACGGATGTTCAAACTTGCGAAACTCATTTTCGCACAACAATTAACAAAATCACTATCTAACGCCCTTAATATCTTTATGATCGAGACCTTTTGGACGAAAACCCCTGAACTGAAACTTCTAGATATCGATACAAACTTTCCAAAACCGTCGAGTTAGTTCTCTAACGATCGACGTACACCGTTTTACGACTAGTTTTCCAAAGCCATTTTTGTCACTTTCATGAAATTTCCGACGACATTGTTTTGCGACGAAAAGTGATATTTCACCATAAATCATTATAAAACCATTGTAGGATGACATTTTGACGTAAATACTTGTAAGTGATTTTTGATTGGTCAAGACGTCAAAAGAGTATTTTTTTTCGACGATTAGTATTATTTTCAAAACTCGTAAATGGTATAAATAACATCTTAATGCGTGCATAACATTACATCGTGACTTATTGCATATCATATCATTCATAATAGGTCGAGTTTGAGATTCACGCTACATTTCGGTGTAACCACTTTTGTCGTCACATCTGTTCATCAAGTGAGTATTCACAGGACTCCCTTTTAAATGCTTTAAATTGTTTTGGGGTGGAATGCATGATTTATACTTGAACTAAACTATCTATGTTTTATGAACTTATTGAACATTTTATGCTTGTGAGTAATCACACCCCCTTTTTACCGTTTTACTATATTTTGGGGCTGAATGCATGAACCATACTTGAATTAAATTGATCCTTACAATTGTGAACTCTTTTGACTAGAACTTGTGAACTCGAATCAATCCTTGAACTAAATTACGAAATTATGACTTATTTGAACTTATTGAACCGTATATGTTATGACCTTGACCTAAAGTCTCCCATGTTCGAGACATCACTACAAAGTCTCCATGTTCGAGACATCAACTTAAAGCCTCCCGGTCGAGACGGAATGTCTCCCTATGGGAGCGACATTTCAATTTAAGTCTCCCATGTTGAGACATCACTATAAAGTCTCGGGTTCGGAGCATCACTATAAAGTCTCCCATGTTGGGGCATCAACTTAAAGCCTCCCGGTCCGGAGCAAAATGTCTCCCTATGGGAGCGGGCATTTTCAATTTAAGTCTCCTGTTGAGGCGATTGCAAAGTCTCCCATGTTCGGAGCATCTTTAAATTATTATATACTTGGTACTATATTGTGAACTATTCGACCACCCACTTGACTACTTCATACGCTATATTTTTGTGCAATGGGTTGTGTACACACAGGTTGCAAGTTTTGTATGGGCGGAACTTGGGACTGAGTGGATATACAATGCCTTTGCTTTGGGAACTATTATGACCACTTGACTACTTGACGCACTATATTTTTGTGCAATGGGTTGTGTACAGACAGGTTGCAAGTTTTGTATGGGCGGAACTTGGGCTGAGTGGATATATACAATGCCTTTGCTTTGTGGACTATTTTTTTTTCGTTGACCGAAAGCTTTGAGTATTTCTTACGAGTTTTCTTATTTTGTTAAACGTGTTTACTCACCAACTATTTTCATAGTTGACCCGTTTTCTCTCATGCATTTCAGGTGATCGTTAGTAAGCTTTTCTACGAGGTCTTGCATAATGAAGTTTTCACTTGTCACTACAAATCATTATGTAATAGAACGCAATATTTTGGAAACTAAACTTTGTAATATATTTGCCGATGACGGCTAAACTGGTATTGTAATGGTGAACTCTTTCTTTTAAATATTAACGTTGGTATGTTCTATTATCTTGTGCTTATGTTCCCTTCCGTTACACCTCGTGTTTCCGCCTTCGGCGAGGGTGTGACAGTTTGTTCTATTGTTGCATGTACTAGTGATGGTAATGGTGCTGGGCCATTCTCCTCCATGATAATTAGTAACTAATCGGGATCACTTAGAGTACCCGTCAGCGAACTCGTCGTTGTATCAACTAATGATATAGGAATCATTCAACCGGATTTCAGAGCCGACGTGATGTTAACTCAGGCCGGATTTCTGGGTGATCCTTGTGAAGATGCTTTAATAGAATCCACTGCGCCCGTTCTGAAATCCATAGAAGGATTTACAGAATCATCATAATTAATGAGTTTATCTAACTCATAGGTCTTAATTGAACTACTATTTCCATCCTTCTTCTTCCTAAGCTCATTTCTAAGTGTTTCAGCTCTGACCCCCTTATCATCTCCATCATCATCTTTCGATAGATCACTTCTAGTCCTATCCAACAAACTATCCTTATCCTCCTTTGGAAGTGCAATTTTCTCCTGATCAACCCCCTTATCCTACCTTAAGGCTTCCATATCTTCGTCTACGTTTATTTTCTCAAAATGTTCAACTCTATATGTTTCTCCAACTCCATGAGACTCACTTGAAACTTAATTTTTCATAATCTTCCCAAGACTCGTGTTACTTTGGTGCCACCATTATTTGCCTTTCTTGTCAATCTACCATTTATAATACCTACTTTGGCGCTAGACTCGATTTTCATATGCGTTTCCCTGGTAGGACCGCTTGGGTTTAAGCTTTCCATGAAAATGCTAGATACCCATACAAACTCATTTTCTACCTTTTTTATTTGAGTTGCAGCTTTAGCTTCCTCCACTAGTTGGATGTGATGTCATGATTGTTGGATGTATATGATGGGAATGTTAGTAAAAGTGTCAGTCTTGGGGAAATATAGAATGATTTTTTTAGATATTCAATGATTATAGGGTGATCAATTTGTAACAGTTTGAGCATAAATTGATAGTTGATTTCCCCAATTATGATGTATTGGTATTTCGCTAGGATTTTCTCATTTGAGATTCCTTGAGGATCATCCATGACTTTTTTAGGGATGTCTTGTGAAAATTGTTCATGAACCATCTTTGTGATTTGTCATTCTGTATGTGAAACAATGAAGTTGTTAAGTACAAGAATAAATTTTAAATTTTCACTCTGTCTATTTACTAGAGGTATGTCTTATGGAATTTATATGGCGAAGTGGGCTTACAATATGTTGGGTTTAATGTTGGGCTATATTTGGTAGGTTAGTTTGAGTAGTAATTCTAAGGAGGTTGATTGGTGCAAGGTTTAAAGCTGGGGTTAGAGTACATAATAGGAGTTTGACTTACTAGCATGTCATCGTTTGACCTATCGACCTCATTTCACAAGCATATAAAGTGTAGGTACCCATACTTGATCAACTTAAACCCTAATCTAAGGCGACTTAGTGGTGGTGTGATGGTGTCGTGAGTTTAGATGAGAGGAAGAGAGGATAATTTTTATTAGGATAAGAACACACACTACATACTTTCAAGCACACGCACAAGTGAGGATACTTGTGTGGGCTTGGGCTTGGGCTTGGGCCTGGGTTTGGTTCGTAGGCTTTGGACAAGGGATAAAAAAGGCTATGTTATCTAAACATATGTCCTATTAGCTTATGTAATCCCCGTTAGCCTGATACCATATTATTGCAGTTACTATACCAATGTTACATGGTTCCTAAATGTAGAATGACAATCACTTCTATTCATGCTAACATAGAGCTGCATTAACAAACAAATGTGTCAGAACGAATTTTGTCTACTTTCTCTCTGACCCTACAACCAACATCAAAGGTTAACCATAGTTGTTAACTGAAAATTCATCAGAAAGATTGTGCTTTCTATTGTTACTAGAAATAGGTATCTCATCAGAGTTCAGATTTCTAAAAATTCCAGCCAGATCTCCATTATTAACATACATAAAGTCATCATCAGTCTCCTTATCTGCCTCGCCATATGTATACTCCTTATCATCATTCGAATCCACATCATTACCTTCATCATCCTCGTCACCTCCTCAGTCATCTTCTTAGTCTAAATTCCAATCCAAGTCATTACCTTCATCACCCTCATCACCTTCGGAGTCATGATGAATCAATGGTGTATTCGTTAAAGCAGGATTTTGTATCACCCTCTGTTTCAGTTACACGTATTGGGATAAGAGAATGGTCATTAGGAACGAATGATATAGTATGGATTAGGTTAAGATATTTATTGTAAGGATACACACCCTACCAAATGCAGTTAAATTGGCATGGGTTACATTCTTACAATACAATAATATCACTCCAATGTTTAGCGATGGATTTTAAAGATTCTGGTGTCCATAAAGTATGAGGGAGACCAGATATCGTAATCCATGTAACACGATCTTTGATATGAAAATATTTCCGCCTTGGTGCACTAGATTTAAAGTGGGAAAGGAAGGTGGTGTTTGTGAGAAAGTAGGAACGGTTTTCATTTCAGGGAGGTTCAAGAGAGGAAAATATCACCAAGCTATTTGATCGAGAATTCAACAAATCCTTCTTCGCAGATGAGGTGGTGAGTATTTGTGGCTCTCAATACTGTTTTTGGTTCGACAATATTAGAGCTGGCAGTTTCTTGATAAAGTGATTACAAAGTGGTTGTTGTGATGTTGATGAATCGTTTGGTTGGTTGTTAGGTGTTATCGGTTCAAGTATCCACATAGGAAGTTGATTTAGGTTTGGTGGTAGTAGGTTTAAGGGCGACTTGGTGGGATTAGGTTTTAGGGGTGGTTGATCGGCTTTTGGTGGTGGTTTATGTATAGGATCGGCTTATGTAACACCCCCCAAAATAGTTCGCAATGGAAGATTATGTCACTAGGGTGCTACCAAATTGGAATCGCAAACAGACTACTTGATCCGTTCTAGAAACATATTTCATTTAACGAAATGAAACAAGGTTTATACCATAGTTTAGTGCGAAAAATACAGGGCCATAAATTAAGTAGTCCCAGTGACAAAGAGTCATAGTTGTGTAAACACGCTTCTGAATAACCTACAACCATGCCATTCCCTGCTTAGATTCAATCACACCTCATAAGCTAATAACCTGAGAAAAGATGCTTAAAAAGTCAGCAAAAAGCTGGTGAGTTCATAGGTTTATAATAAAGCAGTAAAGGTAATGTGAGTTAAATAGAAACGTTTTGTAACCATTGTGTCGCTCACAATTTCATGAAAATAAATTTTACCTTTTAGTAAATTAGTAATGTGGACCACAATATTTTTTAGTGTGAATAATTGTTCACATACAAGTCAAGTTCAGTATTAGTGACCACTCCTTTACTCACAATGTCATGAAAAGTATTAGTAAAGTAAACCATAAGTATAAAGCATAAAGTTGGACCATACGCAAAGTATATGAGCATTGCAATGAATAAAATGTCATATAAATGAGACTACTACACTAGCACTAAGTTTATACAACTGAACCTATGATAGTGTGCATGCTTTAGAAGCATGTTAAATAAAGGCCCGAAAAGTGTTTATCCCATTACAATTATATTTTGACATGATATAGGCCCGGCATTAGGCCTATCTGACCAAACCAGAATGGGGGAGTCACCCCCACTAGATCTATTTATAACATTTGCGATTCCCAAAAGGAATTGACGATTCATGAGTTTAGGCATAGTGGGAATCAAGGGCTTAGGCTAAACCACATAATAGTTTTAAATAAAGCATAAGTTTCAGTTTGGTCCATAAAAGAGTTTTGCATGTCTCTAAACCCAAGTTTTGCAAAGCAACGTAAAGTTAAAGAGTGGGGCTATAAACTCATATATATGTTTCAATAACTTTTGTCCATAAGTAAGTAATAAAGTTTGTAATGAGTAAGTAAATAATACATTTGAAAAATTGAACAAATATTAAAGTAAGGCCAAAAATATTTCCGTGTAAATGAGTCATGTATGAGAGTGATTTGAGTAAAGAGTTCGAGTAAAACAAATAAGTAAAGTGTGTATGTATTATCACCCCATAATAGTTTAAAATAAGTAAATTAGGTTCCATGAACTCACCTCAGTATGTAGTAATGCTAGTTACACAAATGGCATCAAGTATTAACGGCACAACAGTACGCGCTTGTCACAACCACAAAAATTGAGAAAATAGAAAGAGAGACGAGTTGAGGGTGATGAAATTCGAACACAATAACCTTGAACAACCATGATCTAAACCCTAGGTGTGGCCCTCGTCACTCTAAACCCGTATCAAAACATGAACCTTTGATTCTCCTTGTCTTTAAACGACGGTTGTGGTGGCGGACTCGGCGGCGATCACGATGGAAGGTGGTGGTGGTGGCCCGGTGATTGTGGGTGGCAGTTGTAGAGAGATGAGGGTAGAGAGGATGAATTAGGTTTTGCTAAAATGTATTAGTGAAAAACTAGAAGGGAGGGTTGAATAGTTTTGCCGATTATATCTAGAATGAGGGGGGACTAGAGAGAGGATGAGTCGTTTTTAAAGCATTTTGAGGCTGCGGTCACCGTTGATAAACCTTCTTTGCGATAATATCTAGGGATATAGTGGACGGTGTCATGATATCTTGTTAGGTGGATTTAGGCATGTTTGTTCCTAGCAGAAAAACAATATTCCAATAAGTTAAATGTTTTAATAGAAGAATTGATCAAGATGGGTTTATGATCTTATGAACTTATTTTGTATTAACAATGCCTCTTTGAAAACCTTAATCATATGGAGTTTTTTGTATGAAGATCAACTTTATAGTAAACAATTACCAATTGATAATTAAATAAAAAATTGAAACAAACTAGATAAAGACAATTTATAATCATAAACCCTAGGATTAAGATGACAAGGAATAGGAAATATGGGTGTAACTACTTACGATGATGTTTAGGAGTGAGATGCTTAAGAGGATGAAGCCCTAGGATGAGGAAGGCTGAGTTTTGGTCATTCTACGTTTAGGGAGAGGGAAAATGGGAAAGGTGCAGGATTTAAAAAATGACTCTACTATTTTGTCAGTGCTTTGGTTAAGTCGGTTCCCTTGGTTACGGGATCCGGCAAGTACAACTGAGGGATCGGGACTACTAACAAGTTTGGGTGATCTTGAGTATTCTCTCACTGTAACAAGTTAAAAATAACTTATTTTTAGACGAACTTGTATAATATGAGATTGATTACAATCTTATTTGAGTAAATGTTTACTTGAAGATCTTTTGAACGAAACAAAGATGTTGTAGGGAATCATATTTTGTAAAACAAATTTAAGTATGTTTAAGTCTATCTAGTGTTAATTCTAGTAGCTTTAGTAGTTAAGTCTGGTAGACCAGACTTAAGTCTGTTGGTAGTTAAGTCTACCAGTACTAAAGATGTTAAGTGCAGGGAGACAAATAAGTCGATAGTTAGTGCCTTATATCTAAAAGCACAGAATAGTTTGTTATAGTTATATTAGGAATAGATATGTATGTGTAGAGATATCTTAGGAGAAGATATCTTTACCCTTCTACAAGTTTGTTAGTCAATTAGGGTTTCCTTGGTGTATAAAAGGATCCCTAAGATGGTAGGTTAATGTACGAGTGGTAAGCATTAGCCTTTGAGCAAATTAATAGAAAACACGAAGTTAGTTATTTTGTGTTCTTCATCCTTTGTGTGTTAAGATTCCGTATTAACACATCAAGCTTTTGTAAAGAGTTCTTCATATAGTAATTTGGATTTATTCAAGATTACTATTAGTCATTCAAGGCTACTTGGATCTATAAACGTTTGGACCTACAAGTGGTATCAGAGCCTGTTGAAGGACTCTGAAATGAAGAAACAAAACTCACCAAAATACTCATCTCATCTCACTAAAAAATCCTAAAGAATGTCTCATCATGATGACTTCTTAAATCATCTTAGTGATGAAGAGGCCACTGACCATGAAACTGAAGCATCAGAAGCAGGATCTAAGAAACAACAACAGAAACAACAACAACAACAACTTCCTGCAACAAAAACTAGCTTCAACCTCAAACTTCCTATTCTGAAATAGGAAGAGTACGACATCTGGGCCATAGAGATGGAACATTATCTGGAATATGTAGATAAAGAGGTCTGTAAAGTTATCCAGAACGGGAATTCAAAGAAAAGAATTTCCAAAGGTAAAGATGGCATAGTCAGGGTTCTTCTACGAATCTCTGCTGCAGATATACTTGCTGTAGAGAAAGAAAGAAAGGCAAGAACTCTCTTATTGATGGCCATTCCAAAGGACAATCTCAGAAGGTTCCACAGTATGGATGATGCTAAGGAGATATGGGAGGCTATTAGAACCAGTTGGAGAGAAAGCTAACTCCAAGAAAATGCAAAAAGCACATTTTATAAACAAAAGTTTGAAGCATTTACCATTAGTAGTTCTAAAGGTATGTAGAAAGGCTATGGCAGATTCCAACAACTCCTATCATAGTTAGAAGCACATAGATCTGAAGTGTCTAATGAAGATGCAAATATGAAGTTTCTCAGATCATTGCCCAATGAATGGTCAAACCTTGCAATGATCTTGAGAACTAAGGAAGATATTGACACTCTGTCAAAAGATGACTTGTATAATAATCTTAGAGTTTATGAACAAGACATCAAGGGGAATTCAAGAGCTTCTTCAAGTGACAACAATGTTGCTTTTATCTCTCAAGGCAAGAACACTAAAACCAAAGTTAAATCCGGTAGTGGTTTTGGATTACGGTAGCTTCTCTGATTTCTTCTAGTATAAAGGAAAAGGATGAGCTGCTTGTTTTCTTTGATAAGATCATCTACTCACTATTTTCTAATCATTCGATCAGAAACATTCTAAATGAAGACTTAAACGGATTGAAGATGATGAGATGGAGGAAATGGATATCAACTAGCAGTGTGCCATGATTACCTTAAGGATGAAGAAATTCTTCAAGGCGGTAGGCAAGTGCATTTTGATGGAAAGAGACCAGTAAGATTTGACAAATCAAAGTTGAAGTGCTACAATGTGACAAGAAAGGTCACTTTGCTAAGGAATGTATAGTAAAGGAGGCCAATGAGAGAAAGAAAGGGATTCCTTCTATCCAGGCATCTTTGAGAAGGAAGAGAAGAGTGAACCGGGGATATAACTGGAAAATTGGTGTGATTAACTGGGAGAGCATCCTCTTGAGGGAATGAAGTCAATCATCTCTCATGGCCATAAGCTCCAGTGATGAGAATAAATTTATGCTCAAAAATTTGCAGTTCATACAATAAACTACAATCTTTTTGTCATGAACAGATGGGTCAATTGAGTGATCAAAAAGTTAGATTACTGCTTATGAAAGTCTTTATTAAAACCTTAGAAAAACAAGTAAATAATCTTCAAAAGCAGAATATCTCTTAATGAAAAGCTTACCTTCCAAGGTAATGAAATATTTGAAAAAGATGAGAAGCTTAGAAAATATAGACGAATTGGAATAAAGGCAGTTAAAGATAAAGACGTGTTGCAAAAGAGAGTTGATAAATGGCAAAATAGTAATAAAAATATGTGGAAGCTAGTAGATTCAGGAATGAGCTCAACAAGTAAAATTGGTTTAGGGTATGCGATTAAATCAGATAAAGAGGTTTTAGGATATGAGGAAGAGGTGATGGAAAATGTTTTTGTTAATTCAAAAAGTAACTTTGAAGGTAAACCTATATATCTAGATTTGCTAAAGCTGACAACAACAAGGGAGTTCCACCACCAATTAATGATGATTACTCTAAACACGAAAAGAATATGATGAGTCCTTATTTGATTATAGCAAATGGAAGAACCACGAGACTCTTGCTTCTCAAGACTATTCCATTGAATTTACTGACTATCAATTCAATGACAATAAAGGATTGTGTGAGAAAATTTCTGAAACCAGTGTCTCAGAAGATAAGTCCAGTGAGTATTCTTCCTGTCAATCTAATGACAGTGATGGACCCACTGGAAATATCTCTGAATGTTCTCTAGAACTTATGTTGAACCTATAAGGATCTCTAAACTAGATAGTGAGACTTGTGTGCCAAAACAAGCTGAGTCACATCCAAAACTTTTGTGTCTAAACTTGAACCAATTAAACCTAGTGTGTCTCTATCTATGCTAAAATCAGATTCACCTAGCTTTGTTCCACTAAGAACAACTCTTGAAGAAAATAGAAATACATGCTTAGCGACAAGGTTAAGCTGGAATGCTAGAATGGAAAAAGAGTTAGGTGTAGGTTACTCCTATGGGGTTAAATGATGTTTTGTATGCAATAGCTTAAGCCATCTTATTAGAGATTGTGACTTTCATGAAAAGAAAATGGCTAGAGAAGCGAGGAGAGAAGAAAATGGTAAACAGGAATGGGGTAACTAAACCATTGTGGAATAATGTGTGAGTTAACCATGCTAATAAGTTTGTTACTAGACCAGTACTTGTTAGTTCTGTTAGACCAAGGGTGGGTACTGGTGTTCAAGTTAGTAATGGTAGGCAAAATTTAATACTAGTAATATGTTTAGGGTTAATACTGGTCATGTTAAGCCTGGCCAAGCTAAAGTTAACTCTGGGTATATGAATGCTAAGTCAAGACCTACTAGTCCTTCACCTAGTACCAAGTTTAGAAAACTACATGTGAACCAGTTTAGTTAAAGACTTCATTATGGTTCTCACTCACCTGTGAGAAGACCCATGTCTCAGAATGCAACACAAATGTTTCAATCTTATGCTGCAAGGGGTAATTGGGGCACTGCTGTTAAGCCTTTGGCAGGTTATACTTGGAGACAGACTAGACCAAACTTCAAGTATAATAGTGGACCAGTTTCTTTTAATTCTGACAAGTCTATGGGTCCACAAGGTAGGCCCAAGCCTCTGCAGGCCTGGGTCCCCAAGAGAAACTAATTTCTCTTTTCTGTATAGGAACATTCTTATTTGAACATGGAAGATAGATGAATCTTTGACAGTGGATGTTATGGGCATATGACTGGTAACAAGGATCACTTAGAGGAGCTTGAGGAAGTCCAGGAGTTTACATTTACCTTTGGAGGCAGACATAGGCTAACCTATGCATATAGATTTTATGAAAGTATTATGAACAAAGCGTGTATTGGTGTGAGTTGGTGGTTTTGTGAACATCTTTTGATTTCTGTGTTTGCTTTAATACCTTTGGTGTGCTTGAACAATTTTCTTTGGTTTCTTTATGGATTAATTATGGTGGTTTTGAGTTGATTCTGCCTTTTAGACCTACATATTGTATTTCTATTGGTTTTGGACTAATTTTTTTGGGGAAATGCACTATCTATCAAAGAGGGGTATGGAAGCTATCGCGTGAAGTGCTACTATTGAGTTAAATCTTGTGATGTACACTTAAATGCATTTGACTATTTTAAATCGGTAGTGCAAAATAATGCAGTTAGTCTTGGTGGGGAAAATCTGTTTTTACTATATAAATAGTACGTTACCTGCTGTAGGACCTTAAATATATCCTTATCACTTTACAAACTAACCAAGCAGGGTAAAACACGAACCTGAACACCCACGTTATGTAGAACAAAACAAAGATGGAAAGATGGTTACTTGATGATCTAGGTTATGGTATATGTGTTAGAGAGAAAGATGAAAACAAGAAACTTGTATTACTTAGAAAACACACACTCAAGCACACCCTCAAATGAGACTTTGAGGGGTATTTATAATACAAGACAAAATGCCTAATGGGCTTGCCATGGGCTTTGTGGATGGACTTGGATTGGATTGGGTTAAGTGAACATACAAGGCTAAGCAACTAAAAGCGTTTAACCATTTGTTAGCCAATCCATGAGCAGTGACTATTCTAGTATGATATCTAACACACATTACAAAGTTCCTAAACGTTAATGACCATCACTTCTATTAATAACTATTAAGGCTAACAATCTCCCCCTAAGGGGTGGTCATTCAAAAGATGCTCCACTTGATAAGATCATTACTTTTCTCGAGCTTGAACTTTGTGTGTAGATAAAAAAATAGTCTTGTTTCATTGTTCCTTCATGCTTTATGATCAGTTAATGTGGTTGTTTGCCGTTGCCAACTTCGTTGGTTAGGTGTCTCCACGTCTTTCTCCACCATGCTCACACTTCTATTTGACTTTGAGTTTCCAATGATGAAGTTCTCGAGTCTTTACATTTTGTAGATTCTTTGACAAAGATGAAGAATCATCTTTAACTTTTGTAGCCTTTGATTTTGATGAGAACATTCATTTGTTGTTGGTATGAGCATGTGGAGAATCTGCGCGATCTCTTCCTCCGAGAGCATCCATAAGAAGAAAACATAAAACATGGGTTAGAAATAATCCGGTAGCTTACAAGTTTGAATTTAGTGTGTTACTTGCATAGTGTGAAAACCGTCTTTAATTCTCATAAAGGCCGTTCTGGACGGGAGTCCCACAAGTGAGATAGCGATGTACCCGTACACCTCTGATTCGGATGAGTCATTTGAGGTACGAGCATCACTATAAGCGATGGAGCCGTTTGAGACACACTAAGCGTAATCCATTGGGAGTTACGAAGTGACACTGCTTGTCGGTACGCTTGATGTTGACCACCGGGGAGTTTCCATTCAATCATTGAAGATCCGCGGATGTGAAACTTCTCATAAATATTCTGGCATATTGCTAAGATCTGCGTAGGACTCTAGAATATATCACTTGTGTTCTTATTGATGAACAACAAGCGATGTCATGTCAAGTGTTCCTATGAGATCTTTTGATGAATCTCATGGCTCAAGACTCAATAGTGCATTTTGGTTTTCTGGCGGAGACTAGGGAGAGGGTCTCCTTCTTCAATACCAACGATCTCTAAGAGAAAGCCGATAGATTACGTAGGGTTCCCAGTGAGAATGAAACAAATCCTTTTTAAGAGGAATTGAGTGGCTAGAAGGTTTAGTGCGATGCGTCAACTGGGTCCATGGCGTCTTTGTCTTCAATACCAGTGTCATCTTAGTGACAACCAGTAGCATATGAATTGAACCCGGTTTATGCCCTAAGGTTGAATATGGAGGGCTATTTCTTTTCACCCTTTTTCATTATATTTCTTTTTAATTCTTCAACCCTTTCTTTCTCGTTTCTCACATTACTCCCTTTTTTCAACCATTCCTAAGGACTTCTAATACTAACTATTTGTGATGTCCTTGGTTAGATCCCTCCGGCTCTGGCGGATCATTGGACGGATTTCCTATCCTTAGTCACCTTATAACTCTATAGTGTCCCATGTTGCCATAAACCATTTTCTTGAAAATCTCTCAGGCGTTTATGATAGAAAACATGTTTGAAACACTCCAAGTGAGTTTTATATTTTGAAACACCCCCCTTCACATGTGCTTATAAGTTTTTGGCAATCTTCACATAGAGGTAGATTCGCACTTTTGAATTGATGGCTCATGAGAGACAATTCCCCACGAGACTGATTACGTTGCATAGTTAAAGAGTTCCATTGTCAATTTTTAGGTGACAACTAGCTCTAATAACTAACTTGAAGTTGTAAACACTCCTTGAAAGGAGGTTAGACCCATGAAAGTGCATATCTATCACAAGTTTCTCGATATGGTACATTTTGACTTTGATTCCGTCAATTCATTTGTTCCGGTAGTGAGGTCATTTTGAGATTCAAACAACGATCATTAAACTTTTTAATCACATTTTAATCACGTCTTCTCCCCCTCAAAAATAGCATATTCATGATATTTTATATCAGATTAAACAACATTTTAAAATCTTGTAGGGAGACAAGCGGATTTGATTTAAGCATGAATTTGGAACATTTTTGGTTTTATACCCTTTTAATAAAGCATAATCAATTAAGGGGTTTTAGAGGGAGTTATCTTGAGCAAAAAGTATTTTGAAAGATTTTGAAATATCTTTTTGAACAATCTTGAAAAATGTGCTCAAGATGATATTGATTTCTCACCAATTTTAAATGTAGTGCCTTTGACGTACACTTGATTTTTTTCTTTATAAACACGAGTTTTGATTTGAAATAATCAAAAGTCATCATTTTAATCCGGGTTTAAATCTGAAGTATCACGACTACCATTTTTGAAGAAATTTTTGAGAAGCGACATGTTTTAGAAAACATTTAAAAACTCTCGCTCAAGCATCGTATATGTCGTATCATTGTTGAATGACATTTCTAGAAGCGTCTGAGAATATCGATTATCTGAGAGACATGTCGTGAGAAGAGTATTTTTGGATTATTGATTTTATATTGGTTTTGTATTTTTTAAAGATTTTTTATTTTTATATTTTGCTTTTGTTGGTTTTTCAAATTTTGTATTTTGTTTTTCAAAATATTTCAGTGAAATTTTTGGAAAATCATTTTCAAGAAGATTGAGAGAAGACATTCTAACTCCTCAGGGGTTAGGCTTCGCATTCCAATTCGTCGAACTAAATTATCAAACCTTTCTTTTGTAAGGGCCTTAGTCTTTGAGTGATGAACAGGATTGCATGATATGACTATGGCACTTTTCAAGTCACAATACATAGGTATTTTATGAGAAGTAAAGCCATAATCTGTGAGTTGTGTTCTCATCCATAGAACTTGAGCATAACAGCGTAGATGAGACACATACTTTCGACTTGATTGAAGTCACGGTGCAATCTTGTTTCTTTGAAGACCACGACTAACTTTTCACCCAAAATTGTGCTCCTCGATGTACTTTTTGATGTAACTTGATCACCTATTGGTCGCATGCAGAAAAAGCAATTAGATCAAATCCGGATTCCCTCGGATAGAAAGTCCTATGTGAATGGATGGCTTGGTAGATCCTTTTAACCTCTTTGAGTGCGATTCGGTAGGCTTTGCACGGCAGTGCTAATAAGCAAAGCGGCAAAATGAATATCAATGCGACTAGCGATGAAGTACATGAGAGAACCAATCATGCTCAGATATTTCTTGGATAGGTTTCCCAAACAAATCGGCTCAATTTTGGAGATGTTACCATTGGTGTTATAGCGAGTCACAATTATCCATACCATGATTTTTAAAATCTCGGTTGTATTTAGCTTGATTAATAAAATTCCGTGGGATTGATGAATTTGTAAACCAAGAAAAATTTAATTCCCCATCATGGACATTTCAAATTTGCTTTTAGGTGAGATTTTCAAAATGTTTTGAAAGATTACGATTAGTGGACCCAAAATGATGTCGTCCACGTAAATAAATCAAAAGGTCATTTTGCATTTTGTGTAAATAAGGTAGGATCAACAGTTCCTTTGGTGAAATTGTTAAGGATAAGGAAGGAGGAGCGATTAGTCATACCGCATGAGCTTGTTTTAAACCATAGATTGCCTTTTGAGTTTGTAGGCGTGAATGGGATGTTCCTTGTCTATGAAGCCTTCGGGACTTACATTACCTTCTTCTTCGAGTTCCATTAAAGAACGCGGTTTTAATGTCCATCGATAAACCCGTGATGTTTTGGTACGCGATAAGAAATCATTTGATCTTCAGCTCTGTGTGAATGACTCTTCAAAGTCTATCCCTTCTTCCTGTCTATATCCTTTTGCCACAAGGCGAGCTTTATTAGAATTACTGTCATCTCTTCATCCCTTTTGTTCTCCATAACCATTTGAGATCAATGACATGAATGTCAATTGGTCTTGGAACCATATCCCAAGAGTCATGTAGACGGTATTAGAGAAGTTCCTCTGCATAAACTTCTATCCATGCGGGTTACGCCATTGCTCCCAGAATTTCTTGGTTCAATATTGCTAATGGCGAGAGAGGTAAATGCACAAAGTCGCAATGGTGTAAGTTGGCGTCTGTCTGAATTTGTAGGATATTGGTTATTGTTTTAATCAAAGAACATGTATGAGGATTGAATCAAACAACAAGATTTTAGAGAGAGATGGGTGGGATACTTTCTAGAGAGAGAAGAGGAAAAGGAAGTTGTATGATAAAAAGAAAAGCACCAACCCTCTCCACACATTGGAGGGCTATTTATAGTTTTACATATAGCGCCACCTCACGGGCTATGGATCGGGCATACATTGGGTAAAGACCGTCCGTGCTCCCGCGGTGTTGCTCTAAACTAACTAGCTAACTAATAAATAACGTAATGAACTACAAGTCTACGAGCTAACTTATGCTAGATAATATTTGGGGTGACCGACACTTCACTTATGGAATTTATAATTCTAAAATCTCCCCTAAGGAGGTTACCCCATGTTTACATTTCGGATTCTAGCATTCTATTCTTGACTTTGTTCTTGAGCTCGTAGAATTCAATTCTTCAATTCCGTAATCTTTGTGCTTTAGTAGCGATTCTTCAAAGTCCGCATAGATTTGTACTTTCGTGGAGGTCTTTGGTGATCCACATCTTTGATGATCTTGAGCTTTCTTTGAGATCATCACCATAGTAAATCTCGGATCACCCTTTATTGTGTTGCCATCAAGTGAAGTTCGACTTTCGGACCGACATGCTCACACTACGGATCATGACATCTTTCCATCGAGTAGCGGAAGCTTTCTTGGTTCATGATAATTGCGGCGTAAGCGAAGCATAGTATAGAAATATCGAGCAGGGTTACGTAGATATGCACGATCATGATTTCTTCAATTAAGTGTGGATCTTTGAGCATGCGACTTTGGATTGACTCCTCAATTACGATCGGTACAAGCGTCCAAATGTACCTTCAAACAACGATTAGCAATAAAACACATGAAAGTGTCTTTGATCTCTTTCGTTGAATTGAGGTACCACGATACGGTTCCCGCGTTGATCGGTACAAGTCGCACATGATCGGTATAATTCGAAGAATCTCCTTGCGGGGTTTCACGGTTGTTCTAGCCGTTCTCAAACCGAGCGTCTCAAAGAAACAATTGTGAGTGAACCGGTAATTGAGATTCAGCGATTGATGAAAAATGATTTGAAAAACAATTGCGTATTGCTTAGAAGAAAGAGTTTTGCAATACGACGAAGATTTTATGAGAAAGATAAATTTTCAATCAAAAATACCTTTTGTATTTGAAAGAGAATACACATTCAACGTGCTAGAGAAAAGAAGATTTGCATCAGCGGTTTTCCAAAAGCATTAGATCAATTCCATTCTGGACCATGGTTGATTCAAGAGTGAATAGCCCCATCGTTTTGTCGGTTGTCACAAGCTTGATCTTTTGAAAAGATCTCACATGTCACCCACCAAGAGCTTGTTTGATGTTGGCTCTAGAAGGATTTCCATCTTCATCATGAATATTTTCATATCACTTTCGGATGTTACGGCAATACCACAAGGATAATTCGTAGGACTCTTAATATATACTTACTTTCCACATTGTGTGAAACAGCAAGTCTTCATGAATTTTTTGTCCTAATGAGATATTGTGGATGATCTCTTGGCTCTAAACTCAATTGTGCACATTTGGTTCCTATCTTGGGAGACTAGGGAGAGGTCTCCTTCTTCAATATCAACAATCTCTAAGAGAAAGTCGATAGATAATGTCGGTTCCCGTGAGAATGAAACAAGCCCTTTTAAGAGGAACTTGAGTGGTTTGGGAAGTTTAGTGCGGTCATCCGGGTCCATGATGTCTTGTCTTCAATACCGGTGTTACCTTAGTAAACACCCAGTAGCATATGAATGAACCCGGTTTACGCCCTAAGGTTGAATTATTGGAGGGCTATTTCTTTTCACCCTTTTCACATTCATTTCTTTTTAATTCTTCAACCCCTTCAGTGCTTACGAGACTTCATAACTAGAACCTTGTTGGGTTTATTCGATTACTAGCTCGTCTCGATCCGCCTCTTCCCATTCTCATTTTGCTCCTTTTTCATCATACCTAAGGACTCTACACTATCTAGTGGATTATCCTAGGTAGATCCCTCAGGTTCAGCCGGATCGTGGGGACAAATACCTAACCTAACCATCCTTATAACACCATGCATAAAGTAAATTGGTGGTCTTTTGGTATTGTTCTTTTCTTCTTGAAACCAATTGAAAAATCATTTGGAAAAACAATCAAGGTACTTGTGATACGAAATCAAAGCATTTTGTACCTTAATAGTTTTGATCATTTAGAAAACCTCCCCCTCAACATGTGCATATGATTTAGAAAATGTTTAGCACATGGAGGCAAGAGGGCTTTGAAATATTTTCTCTGATCACAATTTTTATAGAAAAAGCCATTTGATTTTCTTCTAGAAAAAGCCATTTGATTTTCTTCTAGAAAAAGCCATTTGATTTTCTTTGGTAAATTCTCCCCCTCAATATGTGCGTAAGATATTTGAAATCATTTTATCACATAGAGGCAAGAATTCTTTTGAAGCACATTTATGATCACATAAGCCATTAAGAAACCATTCGAACACTCAATCAAGGTACTTTATAAATCACTTTAAAAAGCTTTCGTACCTCGATAGTTTATTTTCTCCCCCTCAATATGTGCTTCGAGATTCGAAAACGTTTAGCACATATGAGAGAGCATCCTGCACAATTAAATCAAAACGATCACCTATTATCAAATTTCATAATTAAATCACAAATTCTCCCCCGATCAAAAATATCAAACCCTTTGAGATTTTGGATCCCAAGTGATTTAATTAGGTTTAGAAAACATGGGAGAAAATGTAGCCTTGTTTAAATACTCATCTGGTTTTTTGATAAATCCTCCTCCTCAACATGTGCATAGTGTATTTGAAATCGTTTGGCACATGGAGGCAGGAGTGCCTATAAAGGACTAAAACCGATTCTATTAAAACAGATTTGAGATTTAAATCACGATCTCTCCCTCGATCAACAATTTCAAACCAATTGAGATTTTGGATCCCGATTGATTTAAATCAATTAGAAAGTTTTAGGGAAAGACGTGGCAAGATTCAATTTTTGAAAAATGATAGATAAGGACCATTTTAAGACATTAAAGATTGTTAGTGTCAGGTATGATAGTTTTTAGGAGATCTTTGAGTAAAATAAAACAATTTCACAATCAAACAAGAACATAAAAAATTTCATTTTGAAAGACCTTGATTCAAAGAAAAATCATACCATGACATAACATTAAATCTTTAGATCACCACTTTGTTTTTGTACAAATGGACTTGATAGATGAAATATCGTTTGAAAATATTTAATTTGAAATCACTCTCCCCCTCAATCCACGACATTAGTCGCCGATTGAGTGACTTTAGTTTAAAATGAAGTCAGGTAGATTTCCAAAATTTGAGTGCAATTTATTTTCAAAAACAATATTTTTTTCATTTTCAAAATTTTTTTAAGAAAAATGGTATCATCCACTTTCTGCACAAAGATCGTTAGGTGGTTGAGGCATACGTTGATGTTCTGTAGGGCTTGGAAGAAAAACCGTGCGTCACGGTGAGACTTCTTACGTTGCATTTTAATGCCTACTGAGGTCAAATTAAGCTCCGTTTCTTCAATCACTTAGAAGAAAACCATCTGATGCAGATAAGACCTCTTACATTGCATTTATGCCAAATCTCCTTGGAAGTCCAATTAAGCTCCGTTTCTTCATTTGTCAACCCAAAAATATAGTTGCCCTTTCCTTTTGGCATCCAGTCATCATATTATGTAGGATCGGATGGGAACATTCTTATACACCAATATACCGCATCGTTAGTGAACCACACGGATATATGGTGGTCGACAACACCCAAACAACAATCGACTAATAAAAGTCAATGCAACATGTCAATCAGATCATATAAATATATGGGAATAATTTGTTTATCAAACTCTAATCATCTAATCCTAGCAATCATATCCTAGGCACCTAGTCCTTCAACATAGGTTAGCATCATTTTTAATTAAGCATATTAGGATAATTAGGAAAGCCCTTTAGATGATATAAATTTGAAAACATTCTCCCCTCAATCAATGACTCATTTTCTAAAAGGTTTAAAAGCGCTGAAGTCATTGATTGAGTTTTTCAATTTATAAAAACTCACGAATCATTGTTTTGAAAGCAACTCATTTTCCACCAATTTTTTGAATACAACAAATATTTTTCTGAAGAATTTTTAGACGGAAAAAACATTTGTGTGAACGATAGTCCTTCGACATACTTTCCTCATTTTGTTTTAGGATAAGTGCAGAAATTTTTGAAATATGGTTTAGCAAAGCACTCCCTTTCTTTTAGAAGATCGGGTTGCTATCGAAATAATAGCAAGCCATATTTTAAGCACGGTTACGATCAAGTAACGCAGCCATTTTTGAGACATGTTTAGAAAGGAATATTTACACCTCCGCTTTCGAACTTCATCTAAAGTCCGTGCCATTATTGAATGACATTTCTAAGACCGTAGATGTTATCGATACCAGAAGACATGTCTTGAAAACATATTTTTGGTATTTTTCAATTTTCTGATTTTTATGGGCTTTTTAGATTTTATATTTTTCTATTTTCTTTTTGTTGGTTTTATATTTTTGTATTATGTTTTTGATAAATATTCTGATATAGAGAAATAGTTTAAGAGGATGATGATACGAGTACGAAATAAGGAAATCGTTCGACACTTTAGGAAGATAGAATTCATCATCTCTTAAACTTTCACCACCAAAGCATTCGAGGCTCTTTGAATGGTGAAAGAACTTGAGCCTTCAACAAGCTGAATCTTTGGTAGCTTCCTCAAACCGACAAATAGTATCTGACCATTTTCAAGTAGAAATGAATGAAAACATCTCATTGAATGAAGCTACGCGAAGAACACGAGAACACCAAAGTAACAAGTTGAAACATAGATCGTATCGATGGTTATCAAATCGAATAAGCGATGAACCGATCACATGAACTGTTGTCGTCTAGATGTACACATTACTCTTCGAGATTGACGGTTGTCTATTGGGGAACAATACATCAACATCTTCATTTTACCTAGTGCATTCCAAATATCTTCCATATAACCAATCAGCCCATAATGTACACAAGTACCCAACTACAGAGTAGAACAACGACATCACGGTAACTAGTTGAATCCGATCTTCTCTGCGGATGTCAACTCGAATAAGCCGATAAAAGCACGATCATGTGAATATGTTTTGCGACCGATGTACACATATATCTCCCACGATCGTTTAGATCTCATCGAAATCATCATTACATTGTGTACATGAAGCACTAACCGGATGCACTTTATCATAAATCATATAGAAGATGTCGATATGCAATATCATCTCACGAACCAAATATTCTTTTTACATTTCTTCTAACTGGCAATTGAAGTAACACATACCAAAGTCTCGAGAGACCATTTCCTCTAATTAGTTGGAATAATACACCAAAGGCTATGAGTTAAACACTGAGTTTCTCTACGGTTATGACCATTGTCTTTCCGGGATAACTTTAATTAGGTAGAAGTGTTAAGTTCATCATGTTTACTCGTTGTGCTTTTAGATATATTGTTGGGATATGAAAGTGCTGAAGATATCAAAGTACTGAAGATATGAGAGAAATCTTGTAATTTGAAAAGAGCTGGAAGAAGTCAAATAGTCAAAATCTTGCTAAATAGCAGAGAGTCAAAATCTTGCAAGAGGAAGTCAAAATCTTGCTAGAACAAATAAAGCTGTTATATTAGTTTATGGAAAGTATTGTAGATTACTTGTCATACAAGGTTATCAATTGTAAACCAACTAGGATATCCTTGAGCCTATAAAAGGACTCCTAGATTGACATTAGAGATGATACGATTTGAGAAAAAAGAGTTTTTAGAGTTTACAATTAGAGTTTAGAGAAAAGTTCGATTATCTTAGAGTTGTATTAAGTGTATGCATAATAAAGCGATTTAGAGTTTGTTAATAAAGTTTTTCTTCTTAGCTTTGTTAAGTAAATTCCGCGTACTTAATAAAGATTGCTCGGTGTTTCTTTGTTAATAACTTAGGATTTATAAAGGGTTATTAAACCTTAACAAGCTAGTTAAGTTAGTTTGATTAAAGTATATCGATCCAACAAGTGGTATAAGAGCTTGTGTGGAAACTTCGACTAGGAAGAAACCCTACAATATCCAAGATGTCGTTGAAGTTGTTCACAACCCTCAATCACCTCACTCGAATTCCAATTATCAAAGGAGAATATGATCTACGGTGCATGAAGATGAAGCGATATTGCCATTCGAGACCATGCTCGTGGAATGTAATTGTGAATGGGAATGAAGTTCCTCGAGCCATTCAAGTTCTTTGAACAACCTCTAGCACCAAAGGCGGTTTTACCAGGCAACCCTAAGGAATCAAGAGAAGGCTTAACATTCTCTTGTCGCCATTCAGATGGTCATCTTCTTAAATTTCATGATGCTAAAGATGCTAGCGAGCTTTGGGCTGCACTGAAGACATTTGGAGGAATGAAGCCTCTAAGAAGATGCACGAAACTGAAACAACGGTTTGAAACTTTCACAGTTGGAGAAAGAGAGAGTCTTGATGCTGCATATGGTTCGAATCTTCTTAACATGTTGGAATTATACAAGGCATTATCGATTGAGGATGCTAATTTGAAGTTTCTAAGGAGTTTGCCATCTAAATGGCATGTGATTGCTACTATGATCGAGGAGGACAGGGGTTGGATGTTATGGACTTTGATGATCTTTATCATCAGCGAAGGTGTATGAACATGAGATGAGTGGTCAACCAAATTCCAAATCTCCGCGATGTGCTTTTCTATCATCGAAAAGAAGCGATACTTCCAAATCTTGCTTCTCCTCAATCTTGTTTAAAATCTTCTTTGTTTACAATCCCCATCATATACTCAGCGGGCCCATCTACCACTTTGAACTCAGATGAAGTTGTGCTCTTTCTTTGCACAACAAGCAAGCACACTCACTTATGAAGAGGATCTAGCCAGATTGAAGAAGATGCACTTGAAGAAATTGATATCAGTGGCAAGTTGCTATGATTCTTGGGATCAAAAAGTACATGAAAAAAACAGGCAAAGCTATTGATTTCAAACCCAAACAAGGAATAACTTTTGACAAATCTCAAATTGAATGCCCCTTCAATTGTCAAAAGTAGTCACTTTTGCAAGGAATGCAGATTTGCTAAGTATCAAGCAACAGAACATCGAGCCAAAACTTGAGCTCAAAGAAATACCAATAGCTGAGACAAAGGCCTTGGTAGCTCAAGAAAAGTTATCGAAGTGGGTGGGTGAAGAGTTCGATGATGAACGGTGACTTCGTATGATAGCGATGGGCGATGCAGTGGAAGCATTGGTGAGCACTACTTTTGATGAAGAATCTGAACATCTTTGGTATCGATGATGGCTTTGGAAGATTTGATTGGAAGCGTGAAGATGATCTGCTTCTTCTTCTATGGTGGCTTCGCCACCTTCAGTCTCCTATCTACGAGTATGCTCAACTGTTATGAGTTTTATCAAAAATTGCTTAACATTATGTGATTGAAAGATAATTGTATTAGGGCTAGGTGCGAGGTAGAGGTTACCAAATCACTTTAGAGTCTATAGAAGCTAAAATCATAACACATGAAAATAATGAAATGGCTTGGGCGGAAAAGTATGAACAACGAGTTACAGTTAAAACTTAGTGAATGGAAACTAAGCTGTAAAATTGCTGAAATTGAGAAATTAACTAAGGAAAGAGATGATTTGTTAGCTAAGTTTCTTGCTGGGGAAAGTCGGTTTTGTCATGTTCATTATGTTGAAAAGCAGAGAAAGAGCTTACATTAGAAACGAGGCTTAGGATTTGGAATGGACTTTAGCAGTGTAGATGAAAACCAACCTAGTAATCAGGATGATGGTGATTTTGAGGACATAACCACTAGTGATGATGAGCTCATTAACTATGTAGATTTATCTAGTAATGATGGCTCGATAAGTGACTCACGAATATAAGAAAGACAATGGTTATCATCTTTCCTCATCCCATTAGTCATCACCTCTAGGCACGATGTTTCTCATTATGGAGTAGATAGTCTAGAGTTTAGAAAGAAGCTTGTTGCTCAATCTAGGTGCGAAGCAACAAAAGCTGTTGAAACAAATGTTCAAAATCAAGATACCTTTAAAACAAATCTTGCTCAACAAGATACCTTACGCAAAACCTTTTCAAAACAATACTGCTAAACCTTTTTGGGATAATTTTGCTCAAAATAAATTTTATCAGTCATCAAGAAGGCAAAACAATTTTGGGCATAGACATAGAAGAAATCATTTTGGTCATATGGGTCCATGTGTTTTGTGTGTTATAGTCCTACTCACTTAATCAAAGATTGTGACAAACATTGAATATCGAGCAAGTTTTCAAGGAATAAGTCTAACAATCATAGACCTAGAGAGCACAAACCAGTGTGGACTAACTCAAATAGGGTTAATCACGAAACTTCACGGATCATAGATACCCACATCGAGAAGATCTTCAGTATCTCGTACTTTCCAAAGTATGCTTTGCTTTCGAAGTCTTGATCTTTGCTTGGAATAGATATTCTAGGAGATCTCACTATCAACCTAGAATGTATCACAATTCATATAGGGGATCAAGATCACAGGAACCACATTAAATAACGAATGGGTAAAAAGGGGAAGTCTTGGTAGGGACACAGTCGTTCAACAAAAAGTGAATCGGATGTTTGTGTGACACAAGAAAATGCTAATAAGCGGTGAAAGAGATTTATGTTGAAAAACCAGAAAGTTTTGAAAATCCACATGCTAAAACTCCAAAGATAATTTTGGATCACCATTTGAAAGATAGTGGAAATTACATACTCAAGGAATTTAAGTTTGTAACTCCACAAAGAACACAAGTCATAATGGCTTGGGTTCCTAAGTTTCTAACTCTTTTCTTTGTGTCTTGAGGGCAACGGAAGAGCTTAAAGATCATCTTATTGTGGATAGTGGTTGCTCTGGAAGGATGACAGGTGATAAAGAGATCTGTCGATTTTAGAAATTAGTGGAGGAAAAGTTGCATTTGGGAATGATCCCAATGGAGGAAGGATTACTGGGAAAGGAACAATTAAAGCTGGAAGAATTGACTTTGAGAATGTCGGATATGTGAAGGAGTTAAAGTTTAACTTGTTGTCGGTTTCTCAAATCTGTGATAAAAAGCATCTGTCTTTCATATTGACCGCGAATGTATTCTTTCATCGACTTCAAACTTGTTGATGATGACTTGGTAGTACTTAGAGTACCAAGGACAAATGATGTGTATAGTTTAGATATGAAGAGTCTAAATTCTATGGGAAAGCCACATGTTTGGTGGCTAAAGCAACATCTGAAGAGGCACATCAATGGCATAGAAGATTGGGCCATGTGAATTTGAAGAACATTAACAAAGCTGGTCAAAGGCAATTTAGTTAGAGGTTTACCTTCAAAGACTTACAAGAATGATCAATCATGTTTGGCATGCAAGAAGGGAAAACAACACAAAGCTTCCTGCAAGAAGCTTGATGAAAGAACTATTAGGGAACCATTGGAGCTATTACATATGGATTTATTTGGACGTCTCGTGGCAAGTTTAAATAAGAAGAAGTCTTGTTTGGTTGTTCTGATGATTGTAGTAGATTCATTGGGTTTTCTTTTGGGCTTTAAAGATGATACCTTTGATGCTATTGAACTCTCATAATAGCACTTGAAAACCAATTAAGACTCAAGGTTAGAGGTATTAGATGTGACAATGGCACTGAATTCAAGAACAAGCTTATGGATGACTTTTGTGCTAATAAAGGTATCAAGAGGGAGTTTAGTATTGCTAGAACACCACAGCAAAATGGTGTTGCAGAGAGGAAGAATAGGACCTTGATTGAAGCTGTAAGGACTATGTTAGCGATTCCCATCTCCTATTCAATTTTGGGCGGCATGAAATCTTGCATGCTATGTACTCAACGGGGTTTACGTGCAAACCACAAATGAAGACACCCTATGAATTTCTGATGGGCAATAAACCCAACATTCGTTTTATGAAGCCTTTTGGATGTCCTCTTACTATTTTGAATACCATTGATAATCGGGGGAAGTTTGATGGCAAGTCTGAAGAAGGTTATTTATTGGGATATTGCACTAACGATAAAGGCTTTAGAGTATACAACAGAGTTACTAAGAGGATTCAAGATTGTCTTCATGTTGAGTTCTTAGAAGATCAAGACAATGAGAAAGGAAAAGGTCCCGATTGGATGTTTGATCTTGAGATTTTATCTCCTTCAATGAACTATGTACTGTTAGAAGAAAATCAACATTTGCACAGCGATGAGGATATTCAATATGTTGTTCATGATGTTCATATTAGACGATCTGATCCACCTTTAAAGTTCACGAGTCCAAAACAAAATACTGATGTTCCTATGCAAATCTGATTCTCCAAAACTGATCTTGTTGCACCACAATCCTCATTATCTGCTGAGGATCAATCTATTCAAGAGGAACTCAATCTGATGCTTCTTCAAGATGTATTAGCACATTCTTACACGATGAACAAGGAGAGCTTATGAAGAGGCAAAGAAGAAGAACGGTCTGCGAGTACTCTCACGATTACTTTGGACGATACTTCGATCAATCTTGCTGCATCGATGACAATACTTTAGATGATTTGGATGAACCTACCATGCAGGTTAGAAGATCTGATGATGAGCTTGAAGATGAAGGTATTTTCACAAATTTCAATGAAGGTGTTGATTATACTAACTTGGATGATACATATGTAGTTCCACAGTCACCAATCTTACGAATTCATAAGACTCATCCGGTGATCAAATCATTGGTCCATCTACATCACAGTTATGACAAGACACAAAGCTAAGGGTTTCACAAAACCTCACAATGCTTTACTTATCTTTGTGTATAAACAAAACAGAGCTAAATCATAAGGACCATCGAACACTGCTTATTTACTTGTTTCATCTCTCAAAAGGAACCCAAGAATATTGCTCAAGCTTTGACTAAAGAAAGCTGGGTTGAAGCTATGCTGGAAGAACTTCTACAATTTAAACTTCAAGAGGTTTGGGTTTTATGTGATCTTCGGATGGGAAGAGTTATTGGAACAAGGTGGGTTTTAGAGTTAAAAGGGATGAAAGAGGCAATGTTATCAAAAACAAGGCAAGATTAGTTGCTCGGGGTTATAGACAGGGGAAGAAGGGTAGATTATGATGAGGTATTTGCTCCTGTGGCAAGGATTGAAGCAATTAGAATTTTTCTTGCTTTTTCTTCTTATATGGGTTTTCAGTATATCGGATGGATGTCAAGAGTGCCTTTCTTTATGGTACTATTACCGAAGAGGTGTATGTGAAACAACCTCCAGGTTTTGAAGATCCTAAGCATCCAAACAAAGTCTATAAGGTGGTTAAGGCTTTATATGGTCTTCATCAGGCACCTAGAGCTTGGTATGAGAGGCTCTCTACATTCTGATTACAACATGGATACGGAGGAGGGAGCTATAGACAAGACTTTGTTTATCAAGAGAGAAAAGAAGGATATCATGTTAGTTCAAGTTTATGTGGATGATATCATCTTTGGGGCTACCAAGCGAGTCCATGGTTAAGGAGTTTGAGCGGTGATGTCTGAAGAGTTTCAAATGAGTTCAATGGGAGAGTTAACATTCTTTTTAGGACTTGAGTTAAGCAATCCAAGGAAGGTATTTTCATTAGCCAAACAAGTATGTTGCAGACATACTTAAGAAGTTTAATTTTGATGATATGAAGGGCATTACTACACCTATTAAATCTATCAATTCATTGGGAAAAGATGAAGATGATGACGACTGTTGAAGTCAAGTTATACAGATCTATGATTGGCTCTCTTATGTATCTTCTTGCATCAAGGCACGATATCATGTTTTGGGTTTGTCTATGTGCAAGATATCAAGTCTCACCAAGATCTCTCACATGAATCTGATAAAGAGAATTTTCGTTATTTGAAACAACAACCTAAGTTGGGGTTGTGGTATCCTAAAGAGTCACCTTTTCAACTTAGAAGCTTTTCGAGATAGTGACTATCAGGTGATAACTATGATAGAAGATCAACCACTGGTGGATGCCAATATCTTGGAAGAAGGTTAGTCTCCTGGCAATGCAAGAAGCGGACAATTGCAGCAACATCATCTGAAGGCTGAATATGTAGCTGGCAAGTTGTTGTGGTCAAGTTTTATGGATCAGAGAATCAACTCTTGGATTATGGGTTCAATTTTAAGAATACTCCTATCAATATTGATAATGAGAGTACTATTTGCATTGTGAAGAATTCTGTGTATCATTCCAAGACAAAGCATATTCAGATTAGGCATCACTTTATCAGAGATTGCTATGAGCATAGGCTTATTAATGTGGTTAAAGTTCACACAAATGACAATGTAGCTGATTTACTCACTAAAGGTTTTGATGTGTCACGATTCAATCACTTGGTCATGAGCATTGGAATGATTAACTACTAAGCTATGTTTAAGGGGAGGACTATAAGGTGTTAGGTATAGTCACGTGTATTGCTTGAGGGAGGATGTTTGTGTATTACTTAGTTTATATGAAGGTTTTGGCAAAATCTTGTATTTCGAAAGTCTTGCTTGGGAAAATGCTTGGGAAATCTTGCTTATGTGAAGAAATCTTGTTTGTCGTATTAAATCTTGTTCCAACGGTAATATTGGAGGGTAATTAAAGCCAACGGTTATTTTATTTTGGGAAGTGATTTTTCAAAATCCTACCTATAAATAACAACTTTCCGATTTTCCCTCTCATTATTCATTACCTCTTTTCCATACTTATCTTCCAATTACCATCTCTTTATTATTCGATATAATCTTTCTATTGTGATTACTTTTTTAACAATGGTGAATCGTTTAAGCTTGTTTGAAGCACAATATGGTGGCTAATTTGGATAAGAATGAGGCGAATGTGGCTTTCTATGATATCATTGATTATCTCGTTGGGTTAGCCTATTAGTTATGCTCTTTTAGTTGAGCCGGATGTTATTGAACCATGGATTCAAGAATTTTGGGCTAATGCTAGAGAAAATATGGAGGAGGATGAATCTTATATTAGATCCTCATTCTTTGGAAAGACTATCAAGATTACAGAGGTCTCCATTCGTGATGATTTATTATTTGGAGATGAAGAAGGGGCTAGTAGATTTGCCAAGCAAGCGATTTGGGATACTTTTCGTAATTTGGGCTATGAAGGTTCTTTGATTGAACAAACTTTTAAGAAGGCATTATTCTGTCCTCAATGGAAATTTTTGATTCATGTTTTGCTCCATTGCATAAGTTCTAAAAGCACTTCTTGGGAGCAGTTTGGGTCGAATATTGCGTCTGCAGTGGTTGGCTTAGCTACTAGACGAGTGTTTAACTTTTCGACTTATTTTGGATGGAATGCTCTCTCATATATCATCACGGGGCAACTTGGTTGATGTATCCAAGGTTTATCTGAGTTTTCTTGAACAAGCAATTGGTGATGTTCCAAAACCTCTAGCGTTACTACTGTCATTGTGCAACAAGCCAAAATCTATACATTCATGGCTAAGAGAAGTAACTTGTTTAGAGGTGGAGATATTCCTTTAACAACATTCATGATGGAAGTTGTACAAGCGTTACGTCTTTGCAGTGAAGAGGATGAAAAAGAAGGTACTAATAATGACCAAAGTCGCCTCGGCCATATTTGCATCTGCAAATCTTGCTTCACATGCTTGCTTCACAAAATCCTTGCATCTGCAAATCTGCTTCTCGAGAAGATCTTTCGTTATTTTGCAAGGTGATGTTTCTTGAGATCCGAGGTTCAAGTCGAGATTGAGCGCACACCTACTCCCTCTCCACAGCGTTACGTTTTGAGGTTCAAGGTCTGCTACTACAATTCCTCGTGAAGGTTTAACTATGGATAACTATGCTTTGACAAAGGCGTTTGCTAGGTTAAACAAGACTGTTGAGCGTCAAGCTAAAACAATTAGGAATTTGAAGCGTAACTATTTACGGTTGAAATTTTGTTAAACCATATATTCAAGGTTTCAACTTATGGGTTAAGGAGGAAAACAGCGTCGAAAAAGCTCTTGAAAGGGATTGAAGAAAGAAGGTTCCTCAACCATCTTCTCAACTTGGGAGGAATTTGAAAAAAAAAATTTGAAAGAAGATGTTATGAAGAAGAAAGATTAGTCAAGAAAATATTACAAAGAGGAAAGAACTTGAAAGTTATTAGAGGAACAGAAGAAGTACAAGTTCAAATGTTCAAAGTGTTCAATCTTGGTGTTCAAAATCTTGATGTTCAAGTCTTGAACATCAAAGTCTTGATTTTCATGATACATTAAGGGAAGAAGTAATAACACCAATAACTTCAAAGGTATTAAATTTTGATGAAGAAGCTGGTCCTTCTACATTTGTTAGAGAAGAAGAGGAGGAAGCTACTTACATACCTATTCATTCAGCTAGTGATGATGAATTAATTGCTACATTATTTGATTTGTCACAACCAAGAGGAGGAGTTACTATTAGAGAAGCACAAGAAGAAGAACAACCAAAACCTGATCAACTGCAATTGATCCAAAAGACAAAGGAAAAGGTGTTATGGTTGAGACTAAGAAAAAGAAGCTCACTTTGGCAGAACTTAGAGCATTTGAAGTGGCTAGGAATGAAAGTGCTGCTAGAAAAGTTCAAGAAGAATTAGATGCTAAAGGCAGAGAGAAAGAGCAGCAAGCTCAAGAAGCTAAAACGAGAAGCGACTCAAAAGGTGCAAGATGAGTTAGATCTTTGAAACTCTGAACCTTCACAGTCTCCACACTGTTAGATTCATGTCAAGAAGACCTAATTTAGCTAAAGAAAGAAATGCAATGATGGCATATTTAAAAGCGAGAGGATTTAAAGGATTGCAAAAGCTAAATTATGTGGATATGAAGAGATTATATGATTACGAGAGAGGGCTTATAAGAAAGATGTTCAGGCATTAAAGACTTTAGAAGAAACCTTTTGAATTTGAAATTTGAAAGGAAGAAAAGCTTAAAGAGGAAAAGAAAAAGCGTGATGTTCTAGGATGTTCAATTTTCAAAGAAAGAAAGGTTGAATTAAGATCTGAGACTAGTGATGAATTGAAGAATTATCTCAGAGTGGTAGATTTTGATTATACCAAGGAAGATTATGATTTAAAGATGAACAGATCAAAGATCAGTACTTTTAAAGTTGTGAAAACCAAGAATGAAGAGTACATGGGTTTTCATAAGGAAGATAAAAGTTTTAAGGTTTTCAAAAGGTTATGGGATTTGTTGCATGTTATTGATAGAGTAGATCTGTTCTACTTATATCAAGTTAAAAGTATTTTGAAGATCATCCATTAGAAGGTATTGGATTGGTTTTACATAGGGATCTTGTAACTATGTGAAAGCTGATGAAGAAAGCTTGATAATATTTGGAATGATCAAGAAAAGCGGGAAATAGTTCTTTGGAGATTCTTTGATGAATCTGGAGTTCATGTCCTGGAGCTAGAAAATGGAACAATGATTTACATGTTTGCAGAAAGAAGATATCCTCTTACAGTTGATCTAATGAGAAGAATGCTTGAACATGGTTTGGAAGTAGAAGAGGATGATGAAACTGCTTGCATGGTGATCAATTTGTTTATAATTGGACTACTATTCTTTGAGAATGATCTTTAAGCGGTATGAATTTTATTTGAATAAATGCTTTTTGATATATCAGATACTTTTATTCAAAATGCTAGCGATCGACGATACTTTCATCAAAATCTTGTTTGATGATCTAAAATAGTTAAATGATTTTTAGAAGAAACCTTTTTGCTTAATAATAAATATTTTTGAAATAAAGGTTGAATAAATGGGTTTTGTGATGATAACATCAATAGGTTATCAATCCACCATGGTTACAAAAGGATTGACTAATCCATGAGCAAACGGCTCAGGTAAAGATATATCAAATCCGTTTTTAGTTGTCAACTTGCTAATAAGTTGGATGGTCATCAACTCACCATATCAATAAATGTGAAGAGTTGGCTAGCCCACAAGAAATGGCTTGTGGTAAAGGGAGTGGAAAAACCATTATTGGTAATTAGTTCACCATTAGATAGAAGAACTAACTAGTCGGAAAGTGCTGCTTTTGGTAAAGACTAAACAAATCTGTTGATAGTTGGTGATTTGCTAAAAATCATATGGTTATCAATGTACCATGGTCTTACACACCAAAACATTTGGCTACTCCAAAGATAATGGCTTTGGTAAAGAGTTCTAAATCCATTGAATTTTCAATGATTCACTTTGAAAGTGATGAGAATAGTATGCAACTTAAAGCTGAATCATGGCTGTACAAATTGTCATATGTTCTTTGTGTTCTTTGAAAAGATGGAGATTCTTGGATCTTCTTTAGTGAAGAAAACAATTCTAAAGAGATACTTTGACAAACCGATTCTACAAAGATATAATCTAAAAAACTGAAGAACAATCCGTTTTAAAGATGAAGTGGCATTAAAGATATATTCACAAAGGAACTTGAAGTCAAGCAAGTAGAATTCAAGTTAGGGGAGGATTATTGGGATATGAAAGTCTTTGAAGATATCAAAATCTTGAAGATATGAAGAATCTTGTAGTTTGAAAAACTGGAAAGTCAAATAGTCAAAGTCTTGCTAAATGTGAGAGTCAAAGTATCTGAAGAGGAAGTCAATCTTGCTAGAACAAATAAAGCTGTTATATTCGTTTATGGAAAGTATTGTAGATTACTTGTCGTACAAGGTTATCAATTGTAAACAGACTAGGATATCCTTGAGCCTATAAAAGGACTCCTAGATTGGCATTAGAGATGCGACTACGATTTGAGAAAAAGAGTTTTAGAGTTTCTGAATTAGAGTTTAGAGAAAAGTTCGATTATCTTAGAGTTGTATTAAAGTATGCATAATAATGATTTAGAGTTTGTTAATAAGTTTTCTTCTTAGCTTTGTTAAGTAAATTCAGCGTACTTAATAAAGAGTGCTCAGTGTTTCTTTGTTAATAACTTAGGATTTATCCGAGGTTATTAAACCTTAACAAGCTAGTTAAGTTAGTTTGATTAAAGTATATCGATCCAACAGTTATTATTATCATAATGTGTTTGTCATTTCCTTTGATTTATATGCTTCATATTCTTTCGTGATATATTAGAAGTCATGTATGCATGATAAAAGAAAATGTAGGATAAAACAATTTTCGTGGTATAAAACTTTATCTTTTTATCAAATCTGTTTCTGTTACTACAGATTCACGGATCCCGGAAGTTATACTAGCCGGATCCATTTTGTAAAGGAACCGTAGGATCCGTCCTACTAGAGAACAGTTTCTCATGCAAATTAAAAAACACTTTTTGTGGAAAACTAGAAGGGGGGGTTGAATAGTTTTGCTGATTTTAAGTTGATTTCAAAAACTTTTAGATTCGATAGTATGTGAAATCGTATGGATGTTGAGAACGTATAGATCTAATGATAATGCAAGCAAATAGATAAAGTTAAGGGATAGAAATGACACAACCGATTTATAGTGGTTCGGCTACAAGGTCACCTTCCTTGCCCTACTCCACTCCCGAGTCACCTACTCGAGAGTTCAAGCACTATGTCAACAAACTCCTTCACTTGGCGGAGAAGCCTTCTCAACGTTGCTTACACTTTTTCCGGTACAAAGCTAGATACCGAGTCCCTAGCACGGTGGACCAAACCAACACAACTATTACACAACAAATATGTGAAATGTCTAATACAAGATCTTGCTTCTGAGAAATCTTGCGGGTGACAAATCAATCAAGGACCCCTTGCTTGGATGACTTGTAGAATGCTCGTGATCTCGCCTTAGAGAAGGACCTATATGAGGATCACAAATAGAAAGAAGAAGAACAACTCTCTAGATCAAGTGATCTATATGTTAGAAGAGAATGAGAGTGTATGAGAGATTTAGTAAGAAGAGGGTGAGTTAGAATGAAGAAATGGCTCTCTATTTATAGGCAAATTTCTCCTCTGTTCCACGGATCCCACGGATCCCTTCCACTTGGGATCCGTCTAGTGTAATCCTAGGGATCCGTGGTACGCTCCTCTTTGCCCATGGGTTTTTGGTTATGGGTCATGGGTTATGGGTTGGTCCATGGGTTTTCTTTAGATTCAATGTATCTAAGTATACATTGTATCAAGTCTTCTTTGGTATGGGTTTAAGATCCATGGGTTATGGTTTTACCCATCCTAATAAACTATTACAACAAATGCTTAATTATTACATTTTGTATTTAAATGGCTATATGTAAATGCTTTACAAAAATAACATGTATCCTTATAATTATACTTAAGATAACATTACATTTGTTATCAACAAAACACAAAGAGATCGCAAAATATTAATAAGCGTTTTTACGGTTTATTTGTATTAACAATCTCCCCCTTTTTGTTGATGACAAAACATAATGTTATGATGAGTAAAACTTTAAAATAGATGTAAGTTTTGAAAGCCCCTAAGTTTTACTTCTTCTCCCCCTTTTTGTCGAAACAAAAAGTTAACCCTTGGAAGAAATAAACAAACTCCTAACTCCCCCTTGACGGTAGCTCCCCCTTGTTTGGGGCGTCAAGAGAAGAAAAAAAATAAAAATTCCTATAAGAAGAAAGGTTAGTAACATGCTTATATAATCTTGTGGTTGTCGAGAATCAAGATTAGGAGCCAAGGTATGTAAACAAGGCCTTGTAATAAAACAAATTGTAGTGGTATGTATGCCACTTACAAGCATGTAAAAATAAGAACAAGACTTGTTCTTGAAAATGACTTCAAAGAAAAATAATACTAAAAGTAGAAAATAGTAGTAGTGATTCCTTCCATGCTTGCATAAGGTTATGGATGGAAGTTTTGATGAGTAATGGTATTGATGCGATCAAGGATGAGGTTGAGTATGAAGCGCATTTCTTCCCTAACTTCTATTGCAATTTTCCTAGTGGATTGGCAATGTTCACAATGTAAATGATGTGGGTAATGAGTGCGGAAGTTTTCGGGTTGTTTTGATTTGAGTTTTGCGGAAGTTGTGGTGGAAAAATAGGAAAATATGGATCAAAATCCGGAATGTTAATAAGTGGTGGTGGAAAAGAACCTAGATGTTCTTGTAATGTGATGGGAGCTAATGGTGGTGATGTTTCAAGATCTTGAAAGATAGTATTTGGAGATGTGGGGGTGTTGAAAAGACTAATTCTTTTTCTTTAGGTTGGTTAGATCTTGTTGGAGTCTTAAGGAGTTCCAAAAGAGTTATTTTAGGTGGTGATGAAGTTGGTGTACTTGTTGGTGATGAGGGTGGTGCTATAATGGAAGCATCTTGTGGTGAGTTATTTGTTGAGGATGAACCATTTGAGGTTGGTTTTGCTAAACAACAAGATCGGATACTAATCCGCGCGGATATCCTAGCATTTGATTGTGGTATTTTGGATGGTGGAAGTACAAAGGTTTGGATATCATGATTGTTTGTACTAGATGATTCTCCTAAAGGGTTTTGGATGACATGATGAAGTGTGTTTGTGAGAAGGAGATGGAGTATGCAAGCATTTTGGGAGTTATATATATAGAAAAACAAAGCATTGTAATGAATGCTTGACCCAAAATGTGGATTAAAATCTAATGATTAGATATGAATTCAAGGCATGTGATCATGAGAACACAAGCATTAAAGAGCATACTCCCAAAAATGAAGCAAATGTGGATTTTTCATCCAAAGTGAGAGAATAGAAGTTGAAAACACGCTTAATTTACACGGATCCCACGGATCCTTCCCTTGAGGATCCGTCCGCATAAAGGCTGGGATCCGTGGGTGCAGTGTTTCGGGCAGCACAAAATTTTCCTTTTTGGAAACATTTTGCCTAGTGTGTGCCTATATGCAAACTATTTGGAGTTTCGGTTATCTCGACCCCAAAAAAGGAATAGAAAATAAACTAGAAGTGTAAAAGCATCCTATTGAGATAAACCGAAAACACATATTTAGTACATGAGTACGTAATTTTGTGTTATCAATGCTTCTAATTCATTGTTGCTTAAATGAATGTAACCGAAAACACATATTAGTTATGTGTCCCCTTTAGCATTCAAAAGACATGAGATGCAATGAAAGCGGGTTTTTACTTTGTATTAATAATGAAAAAGCGATTTGTCCTAGGCGTGAGAAATTGCTTTTGTGAAATTGATACGGGAAGGTATCATCCTTTTAGAAAACATTGTGAAAGTAGGCTTAAAAAAAAAGAAAACTATAAGTGTAAAAACTCATCTTGGGTTTTGAAAATTTCCGTATTGTTTGTGAGTTGTGCGTGAAATAGAAATCCTAGACTCAGAAAGAAGAAGGCTAGTGTTTACATACCTTGTAGAGTCAATTAAATTACGACGTTTGTTCCATTAGACCAAGACCAAGGCGAAGTAGGTTGAATTGTTCCCTTCAAGCGGTTTGGTGAGGGCGTCGGCTATGTTGTCTTCGGATGCTACCTTCTCAATAGAGATGTTCCCTTTTGAACATTGTCTCTTAGGAAGTGATGACGAATCTCTATATGCTTTGGGCGAGAATGCAATACCGGATTCTTGCTTAGATCGATTGCACCTTTGTTGTCACATAGGATGGCTATGTCGCTTAGATGGATGTCGTAGTCTACTAACGCTTGTTTCATCCATAGTGATTGTTGGCATGCTTTCTTGCGGCGGAGCGTACTCGGCCGGTTGTTGATATTGCAAGTGCCGTTTGTTTCTTAGAAAACCATGATGTTAAACAACATCCCATAAAATACATACCCCACTTGTACTTTTTCTATCAACGTAATCACACTGCATGGTCGAATCTGCATATACAATTGTTTCTACTCCGTGCCCTTAGGATACCATAATCCTAATTGTGTTGTACCCTTAATATATCTAAATATCCTTTTTACGGCTTCTAGGTGTGATATTTTTGGGTCTTCTTGAAACCTAGCACATAAGCAAACACTAAACATGATATCCGGCCTACTTGCCGTGAGGTAAAGAAGGCTACCTATCATGCCACGATATTTAGTATTATCTACGGATTCTCCGTCCTCATCTTTTGTGAGTTTGGTGTCGGATGACATTTGAGTCCTAATTGGTTTTGACTCTTCTAGACCGAATTTCTTTAACATCTCCTTGATGTATTTAGATTGATTAAAGAAGATACCATCTTCTACTTGTTTTATTTGTAGACCAAGAAAGAAACTAAGTTCTCCCATTATACTCATCTCGAACTTCGTCATGCATGATTTTAGAGAAATCATCACACATGTCTTGACAAGTGGATTCGAATATAATATCATCTACATATATTTGTACTATGATTATATGTGACTCTCTTTTCTTAGTAAAAAGTGTGTTGTCAACTAACCCCATGGTGTAGTTGTGTTTAACTAGAAATGACTTGAGTCTATCATACCAAGCTTTTGGAGCTTGTTTAAGACCATAAAGGGCTTTCTTTAATTTATACACATGTTTGGGTTTTCAAAATCAATGAAGCCCGGAGGTTGAGCTACATATACTTCTTCATTTATGACACCATTTAGAAAAGCGCTTTTGACATCCATTTGATAAAGCTTTAGATCATTAGCACAAGCATACGCAAGAAGTATTCTTATAGACTCTAATCTAGCCACGGGGGCATAGGTCTCATCAAAGTCTATTCCCTCTTGTTGGTTATACCCTTGAGCAACGAGTCTAGCCTTGTTCCTAGACACTACTCCGTTTGCATCTAATTTGTTTTATAAACCCATTTGGTTCCTATTATGGTTTGATTACTAGGTGGAGGGACAAGTGTCCAAACATCATTAGAAACAAATTGATTTAGTTCTTCTTGCATAGCCATTACCCAACTTTCATCTTTTATGGCTTCTTGTGTATTCTTAGGTTCTAAGGTTGAAACGAAACAAAACAAGCTACTTTGGTTTTGAACTTGAGATCTTAATGTTCATTCGTTTAGTTTTCCTATGACTTTATCTATGGGGTGATCTTTGGACTCTTTAATGTTTACTATTTCATCACTTAGAGGTTCTTCTTCTTCACTTATCTTTTTCTTTATTACTATGGCTTCACTTTCTATAATCTAGTCATCGACAAGAGGTGGAGAGGGTTTGGGTGGACTTTCATCAAATTTTATATTTAATGACTCTTCTACCTTCATTGTTTCTTTGTTTAATATGACGTAAGCTTTGCTATTTGGCGAATAACCTAAAAAGATACCTTTGGTTGATTTAGGATCAAATTTTGTAAGGTAATCTTTAGTGTTAAGAATAAAACATTTACTACCAAAGACTCTAAAGTTATCTAACGTAGGCTTTTGCCTCAGTAACTCATATGGAGTTTTTCCTAAGATTGGTCTAATCAAGACTCGATTGAGTATATACGTTGAAGTATCAACGGCATTACACCAAAATTTTTGAGGTATGGATTGTTCATTAAGCATGGTTCGACTCATTTCTTGTAGAGTTCTATTCTTTCTTTCTACTACCCCATTCGATTGTGGAGTGCGTGGAGCCAAGAAGTTGTGAGTAATACCATTAGCGTCACAAAAAGCTCCGAATTGCACTTCATTATCGAATTCCCTACCATGATCCGTCCTAATAGACACTATGGGACTTCCTAGTTGTCTTTGGATCTTTTTGCTTAATATTTCAAAATAGTTAAAGGTTCCGTTTTGTTCTTTAAAAAATTTTTCCATGTATACCTAGAGTAGTCATCCACTATTACCAAAGTGTAGTAGTTGCCTCCATAACTTTGGATAGCGGATGGACCAAATAAATCCATATGTAGTAATTCTAGACACCTAGTTGTGGACACCATGTTTTTAGCTTTATGACTCGAATGAGCTTGTTTTCCTACATTACAAGCATCACAAAATGATGTTCATATTTTAACTTAGGTAGATCTCTTACTAGATCTTTGGATGATAGCGATTGAAGAAGTCGCATGTTGGCGTGACCCAATCTTCGATGCCATAAGGTCCAAGTATCATCCATAGAGGTAAGACATAGTTTGTCTTTAGGTTCATTACCGATTTTAATGACATAGACTCCATGTTTCCTAATTCCTCTTCCTATGGTTATGCCATTTTTTAATATCTTACTACCGGTTTGGTAAAAAGTACATTGCACTTTTTATCACATATTTGTCCTATACTTAAGAGATTAAAGTTTAGGTTTTCTACGTGACACACATCGTTAATGGTTAGAGATTTGTTAGAAATCGTACCTTTACCGATGATTCTACTTTGCTATTTCCAAACACCACATTACCTCCATTAATGGATTCATATGTGGAGAATAGATCCCTATTCCCGGTCATGTGCCTTGTGCACCGCTATCCTTGACCCATTCATTGGGGTCTAGGTCGACCTTTAAGCACACCTAAAACAATAATAAACTCAAAAGTTTGGTCCCCATTTGTTCATGGGTCCATTAGTGTTAAACATTCCATTCATGTTAGACATGTATGGATAAGATGAGTATGCATTCCATGGAGCAAAGTTTTGAAAAGAAAAACCGTTTTGCATGTTTTGATTCCATCCCATTTGATGGTTACTTTTCGGGTAAGCGTTATTAGGTCTCCTAAATGAGTTAGGTTTTGAAAAAGATGGAGCTTTGTTTCTTGCAAAAGTAGGATTATATTTTGGAGGTGGTTGTCTAGTGGTGACATGATTTGGTTTCTTCCTATTAACTATGACAAACTCGGTTCTAGATGAAGAAGCTACATTATTGCTAATGTTTGCTCTGTGAGATCCACGGATCCCTTTTTGTACACTAGCCGGTTCCCTTTTTAGGGGATCCGTGGGATCCGCTACTTGATGGTCGGTTTTTCTAGTTCTTTAACAAATTTTGTTTCTTTACTTTCACTAGTTGATGGATCAAGTTGTTGACTACCTAGACCCTTTTGATTGTTACCAGTTTTAACGCTATCGAGTATTGTATCTAAAGTGTTAGTGCTCATTCTAGCAATTTTAGAATCTAAGTGATCCACTAGTGTTTGAAGTTGAGCATAAAAGTTCACATTCACCACTTGCTATTTTACCTTTCTCTAAACGTTTTAGTTTTGCTTTTAATTCTATGACTTCTTTATCTAAATGTTTATTTTGACTCTTTAAAAGCTTGTTTTTGTTAACTAGTTTTAAGCTAATATTGCATAGTTTATCATATTCATTATGCAATGAGTAGTCATCAAGTGATGAGCTACTATAGTATTCAGGACATACCTCGTCATTTGCCATGAGACAAATTTCTTCGTCCTCCTCGTAAAAACTCATTCCCCACGTGCTGCTCACGAGCGCCTTTTGATCATCCCGTTTGGGACACTTACTAATAAAGTGGTTTGGGTCCCCACATTTAAAGCAAGTACGATCATCCTTTGGCTTCTCGTCCTCTTTGCTTTTCCAAAATCCTTTCTTATCATCATCGGTTGTTTGACGTATCTACCCTTTCTTCTAAAGAACTTTTTAAAGTCCCTTAACGCCATAGCGTACTCTTCGTCGTCACTACTCGAAGATGAGTTCTCCTCATCGCGCGAAGCCTTTTTGGCTTTAAGGGCAAGAGATTTGTGTTTCTCTTTCACCTTTGAGGCTTCGGAATCTTTAGCAAGGACAAGCTCGTAGACTTTTAGGTTGCCTATGAGTTCATCGAGGGTGAGGATTGTCAAATCTTTTGACTCTTCGATTGTCGTTACCTTGGATCTCCACTTCGATGGAAGTGCCCTTAGATATCTCCTAACATGGTTAAGGCTAGAAAAAGATTCATCAAGTGCTTGTAAAGATGTAATAATAGTATTAAAGTTAGCAAATGAATGATCTATAGTTTCCTCATCCGATATTGAAAATTGTTCATATTGTTGAACAAATAAATCAATTTTATTATTTTTAACTTGTTGGTTGCCTTGATGAGTTACAACTAAAAATTCCAAATTTCTTTAGAGGTTTTAAGCATAGAAATTCTTTCGAATTCCTTTTTGGTAAAGCATTATATAAAACCATTTTTGCTTCACTATTTTTAGAAAGCTTTTCTTCATTTCATCATTTAGTTTATCATGAGGTATGTGAACTAAATTTCCTTTATCATCATTTGAGGTAGCCTCAAAATCACCTTCAACAATAATGTACCAAAGATCAATATCTTTAGACTTCACATATGTTTTGAATCTATTTTTCCAATATATAAAACCATTAGTTTCAAGTAGTGGTGGTGGTTGCATAGATTGCCCTTCCTTATAATTTTTTGAACCCATAGTGATCGAAAAGTTTTTAAAATACAATTTTATTTTAAAACTTTTATAAACTTAGCTCTTGATGCCAATTGTGGAAAACTAGAAGGGGGGGTTGAATAGTTTTGGCGATTTTAAGTTGATTTCAAAAACTTTAGATTCGATATTATGTGAAATCGTATGGATGTTGAGAACGTATAGATCTAATGATAATGCAAGCAAATAAATAAAGTTAAGGGATAGAAATGACACAACCGATTTATAGTGGTTCGGCTACAAGGTCACCTTCCTTGCCCTACTCCACTCCCCGAGTCACCTACTCGAGAGTTCAAGCACTATGTCAACAAACTCCTTCACTTGGCGGAGAAGCCTTCACAACATTGCTTACACTTTTTATGGTACAAAGCTAGATACGAGTCCGTAGCGGTGGACCAAACCAACACAACTATTACACAACAAATATGTGAAATATCAAAATACAAGATCTTCTCTGAGAAATCTTGCGGGTGACAAATCAATCAAGGAACCCTTGCTTGGATGACTTGTAGAATGCTCGTGATCTCGCCTTAAGAAGGACCTATATGAGGATCACAAATAGAAAGAAAGAAGAACAACTCTCTAGATCAAGTGATCTATATGTTAGAAGAGAATGAGAGTGTATGAGAGATTTAGTAAGAAGAGGGTGAGTTAGAATGAAGAAATGGCTCTCTATTTATAGGCAAATTTCTCCTCCGTTCCACGGATCCCACGGATCCCTTCCACTTGGGATCCGTCTAGTGTAATCCTAGGGATCCGTGGTGCGCTCCTCTTTGCCCATGGGTTTTTTGGTTATGGGTCATGGGTTATGGGTTGGTCCATGGGTTTTCTCTAGATTCAATGTATCTAAGTATACATTGTATCAAGTCTTCTTTGGTATGGGTTTAAGATCCATGGGTTATGGTTTTTACCCATCCTAATAAACTATTACAACAAATGCTTAATTATTACATTTTTGTATTTAAATGGCTATATGTAAATGCTTTACAAAAATAACATATATCCTTATAATTTTACTTAAGATAACATTACATTTGTTATCAACAAAACACAAAGAGATCGCAAAATATTAATAAACGTTTTTACGGTTTATTTGTATTAACACTTTTCTTCTAAAAGTAATACTCCACTAGTATGTCAAAACCATAAGTGAGTTAAGTGTCTTTTTTGTTAAAAACCATTGTTAATAAAAATCTAATAAAAACGTTAGATAATCATAGGTTGACCACAAACATCACTTTTTATTAACCCATCATTTCTATAGGTTCAACTATGACGCATGAATATGAGTTTGATTTTTTCACTCACTAGTCTACACTCGAACATCTCCTTTGACCCAACACACCTGGAAATCATGTCAGTGGGTTCAATAATCTCGAAACGTCACTTCCACGAGAAGGGCGTATTGTATGGACACCTCTCTACAATTGAAGAAGGTATCAATACCTCCTTCCGAGCCATAGGACTAGAATGTCTTCTTGAAATCAGCGAGAAGATATGTCCAAGGTTCATAATGGAATTCTTCCATAAGTTTGAACTCGTTAAGTAGCGAGGATAAACTCTCTATCTCTTTGGTTTTATATCAAAACCAAAAGTTTACTTTAACATGGGCATTTTGCTCACATCCTCGGATTCCAAATCATGGACAATGTTCCTTCATCCCAAGATTGGTCTCTTGATTCTCTCTTTAACTTTAAGTGAAGAAAATAGTCCATATTGTTCACACAACCCTCCCGGAAGATTTAAATCGCATAATATGCAAACCTCGACCATATTACTCCGATCCAAACATTATCTTCACCCGGGACATCCGAGAAGAGTACAAGCCTCTTGCACTCATCCTACGTGAGAATGTTTGGAGTCTTAAGGGAAATCGAGAAATCCTTCCCGCTTGTTGTACTCACATGTTATACTTGTTTGCTAACACAACAACCATACAATCTCGCCTACTTCTTCGCAAGGCGTGTGTAAATCTTCAAGGCTCCAAGAATAAACTCATCCCTTATGGAATGTTCTTGACACGCCTCTATCATAACGTTATGCACTTCCATCCTCAATTTCAAAGTCCGTTGTACGTACTTGTGAACAAGATGATGGAACCGCTAAACATATCTGTCATGAAGACTTTCTTCATTCTTGATTCCACCAACACTCATCAATCACGTAATGATCCTTCTAGCGAAAACACTCAAGGAACCTAGTAGTATCTCAAAATAGGATCAATCCATTTCTACTCGTGCTTTATCAATGTAATCCAATTTCTTTTATGAAATAAAACATCTTACATTTGATATCTTAGTATTAGAACTCCTTTTAAACTAACCTTGGCATATAATGCATTGTCAAGATCATTGCATACCTTTAGTAAAGGTTCTGCTGAGCAGATGGGCGGATCCCAAAGTTTGTGCTAGATGGATCCCTACACTTAGGGAACCGTGGGATCCGTCAAACAGAAAATCCAATTGCAAGCATTATATTTCAAACATATCCTTAGAACATCTCACACTAAGATAAACATAGTGTCTTAAGGCAAAATTAAGTCCTTATCAATATAGGTAGATCCTTCCTACTCACACATAACTCACCTAGATCACACTCTAAGACGCTTGTAGATCTATCATTTCATTTTTATTCCATTACTCTTCCGCTCTTAAACTCACACTTCATTTTTTACTTGATCCCTCACATCTAGTCTTTCAATTATGGCAAAATTGATTATAAATCATCCTTACTTCAAAATTGATCAAATTCTAGTTTTCTCATCTCAAAGCTTCTAGGATGTTTTCCAAAACACTGTCCTAAGTCACAAACTAATCTCTAGTATCATTTTGCTTCAATTGACACTCTCATCTTTAGTGTCATCCTTGCTCATCCATTGGTACTCATGAAAAGTTCCAAATCCTTCCACAAAAGACAATCATTAGCTACATCACTCATTACCTTCAAGTGCTTAAGCACTCATTCATTTAAGACACTTAGGAGGACTGAAACACTCAAGATGATATAGATCTTAGATCTTAGAAACATCATTTCCACTCTTTCATAGCTGCTGAGAGCCGGATCCCTAAGATTAGCCTAGACGGATCCCTCTGAGGAGGGAACCGTGGGATCTGGATGACATTTTATGTCAATTCTTGCTAAAACAATCATTTCAACTCATCTTTCTAACTCAAACACTCCATCTCATCTTAAATGAGCTCCTAGATCTGTGCAAACTCTGAAGTTGACTCTTGTGCATGTTAATC
>OU343217.1:122564912-122665797 GCA_910596185.1 Chrysanthemum makinoi | reverse complement strand
AAATACAATAACCTTGAACAACCATGATCTAAACCCTAGGTGTGGCCCTCGTCACTCTAAACCCGTATCAAAACATGAACCTTTGATTCTCCTTGTCTTTAAACGACGGTTGTGGTGGCGGCTCACGGCAGCGATGGAGAGGTGGTGGTGGTCGGCCGGTGATTGTGGGTGGCCGGATTTGTAGAGAGATGAGGGGTAGAGAGGATGAATTAGGTTTTGCTAAAATGTATTAGTGAAAAACTAGAAGGGAGGGTTGAATAGTTTTGCCGATTATATCTAGAATGAGGGGGGACTAGAGAGAGGATGAGTCGTTTTTAAAGCATTTTGAAGGCTTTGCGGTCACCAGTTGATAAACCTTCTTTGCGATAATATCTAGGGATATAGTGGACGGTGTCATGATATCTTGTTAGGTGGATTTAGGCATGTTTGTTCCTAGCAGAAAAACAATATTCCAATAAGTTAAATGTTTTAATAGAAGAATTGATCAAGATGGGTTTATGATCTTATGAACTTATTTTGTATTAACAATGCCTCTTTGAAAACCTTAATCATATGGAGTTTTTTGTATGAAGATCAACTTTATAGTAAACAATTACCAATTGATAATTAAATAAAAAATTGAAACAAACTAGATAAAGACAATTTATAATCATAAACCCTAGGATTAAGATGACAAGGAATAGGAAATATGGGTGTAACTACTTACGATGATGTTTAGGAGTGAGATGCTTAAGAGGATGAAGCCCTAGGATGAGAGGAACTGATTTTTGGTCATTCTACGTTTAGGGAGAGGGAAAATGGGAAAGGTCTGGGATTTAAAAAATGACTCTACTATTTGTCTGTTAGCCTGGTTCCGTCGGTTCCCTTGGTTACGGGATCCGGCAAGTACAACTTGAGGGATCCGGGACTACTAACAAGTTTCGGGTGATCTTGAGTATTCTCTCACCTGTAACAAGTTAAAAAATAACTTATTTTTTAGACGAACTTGTATAATATGAGATTTATTACAATCCTATTTGAGTAAATGTTTAACGAAGATCTTTTGAACAGAAACAAAGATGTTGTAGGGAATCATATTTTGTAAAACAAATTTAAGTATGTTTAAGTCTATCTAGTGTTAATTCTAGTAGCTTTAGTAGTTAAGTCTGGTAGACCAGACTTAAGTCTGTTGGTAGTTAAGTCTACCAGTACTAAAGATGTTAAGTCTGGCAGAACAAATAGTCGATAGTTAAGTCTCGCTATATCTAAAATGTAATAGTTTGTTATAGCTATATTAGGAATAGATATGTATGTGTAGAGATATCTTAGGAGAAGATATCTTTACCCTTCTACAAGTTTGTTAGTCAATTAGGGTTTCCTTGGTGTATAAAAGGATCCCTAAGATGGTAGGTTAATGTACGAGTGGTAAGCATTAGCCTTTGAGCAAATTAATAGAAAACACGAAGTTAGTTATTTTGTGTTCTTCATCCTTTGTGTGTTAAGATTCCGTATTAACACATCAAGCTTTTGTAAAGAGTTCTTCATATAGTAATTTGGATTTATTCAAGATTACTATTAGTCATTCAAGGATACTTGGATCTATAAACGTTTGGACCTACAAGTGGTATCAGAGCCTATTGAAGGACTCTGAAATGAAGAAACAAAACTCACCAAAATACTCATCTCATCTCACTAAAAAATCCTAAAGAATGTCTCATCATGATGACTTCTTAAATCATCTTAGTGATGAAGAGGCCACTGACCATTAAACTGAAGCATCAGAAGCAGGATCTAAGAAACAACAAATGTAAAACAACAACAACAACAACAACTTCCTGCAACAAAAACTAGCTTCAACCTCAAACTTCCTATTCTGAAATAGGAAGAGTACGACATCTGGGCCATAGAGATGGAACATTATCTGGAATATGTAGATAAAGAGGTCTGTAAAGTTATCCAGAACGGGAATTCAAAGAAAAGAATTTCCAAAGGTAAAGATGGCATAGTCAGGGTTCTTCTACGAATCTCGCCAGAGATATACTTGCTGTAGAGAAAGAAAGAAAGGCAAGAACTCTCTTATTGATGGCCATTCCAAAGGACAATCTCAGAAGGTTCCACAGTATGGATGATGCTAAGGAGATATGGGAGGCTATTAGAACCAGATTTGGAGGAAACGCTAACTCCAAGAAAATGCAAAAAGCTGTTTATAAACAAAAGTTTGAAGCATTTACCATTAGTAGTTCTAAAGGTATGTAGAAAGGCTATGGCAGATTCCAACAACTCCTATCATAGTTAGAAGCACATAGATCTGAAGTGTCTAATGAAGATGCAAATATGAAGTTTCTCAGATCATTGCCCAATGAATGGTCAAACCTTGTAATGATCTTGAGAACTAAGGAAGATATTGACACTTTGTCAATAGATGACTTGTATAATAATCTTAGAGTTTATGAACAAGACATCAAGGGGAATTCAAGAGCTTCTTCAAGTGACAACAATGTTGGTTTTATCTCTCAAGGCAAGAACATTAAAACCAAAGTTAAGTCTGGTAGTGGTTTTAGTTCTGGTAGCTATACAGTTTCTTCTAGTATAAAGGAAAAGGATGAGGCTGCTGTTTTTGCTGATAAGATCATCTACTCACTATTTTCTAATCAGTCTGAAAACATTCTAAATGAAGACTTAAACCAGATTGAAGATGATGAGATGGAGGAAATGGATATCAACTAGCAGTGTGCCATGATTACCTTAAGGATGAAGAAATTCTTCAAGAAGACTGGTAGGCAAGTGCATTTTGATGGAAAGAGACCAGTAAGATTTGACAAATCAAAGCTGAAGTGCTGTGTGACAAGAAAGGGGTCACTTTGCTAAGGAATGTATAGTAAAGGAGGCCAATGAAGAAAAGAAAAGGGATTCCTTCTATCCTAGGCATGCTGAGAAGGAAGACAAGAGTCAGACGGGGATGCTAACTTTGGAAGCTGGTGTGATTAACTGGGGAGAGCATCCTACTGAGGGGACATAAGTCAATCATGCTCTCATGGCCATAAGCTCCAGCAGTGAGGTAAATTTATGCTCAAAAATTTGCACCGATTCATACAATAAACTACAATCTTTTTGTCATGAACAGATGGGTCAATTGAGTGATCAAAAAGTTAGATTACTTGCTTATGAAAGTGCTGTTAAAACCTTAGAAAAACAAGTAAATAATCTTCAAAAACAGAATGCATCTCTTAATGAAAAGCTTACCTTCCAAGGTAATGAAATATTTGAAAAAGATGAGAAGCTTAGAAAATATAGACGAATTGGAATAAAGGCAGTTAAAGATAAAGACGTGTTGCAAAAGAGAGTTGATAAATGGCAAAATAGTAATAAAAATATGTGGAAGCTAGTAGATTCAGGAATGAGCTCAACAAGTAAAATTGGTTTAGGGTATGGGATTAAATCAGATAAAGAGGTTTTAGGATATGAGGAAGAGGTGATGGAAAATGTTTTTGTTAATTCAAAAAGTAACTTTGAAGGTAAACCTATATATCATAGATTTGCTAAAACTGACAACAACAAGGGAGTTCCACCACCAATTAATGATGATTATACTCCTAAACCTGAAAAAGAATATGATGAGTCCTTATTTGATTATAGCAAATGGAAGAACCCTGAGACTCTTGCTTCTCAAGACTATTCCATTGAATTTACTGACTATCAATTCAATGACAATAAAGGATTGTGTGAGAAAATTTCTGAAACCAGTGTCTCAGAAGATAAGTCCAGTGAGTATTCTTCCTGTCAATCTAATGACAGTGATGGACCCACTGGAAATATCTCTGAATGTTCTCTAGAACTTATGTTGAACCTATAAGGATCTCTAAACTAGATAGTGAGACTTGTGTGCCAAAACAAGCTGAGTCTGTCAAAACTTTTGTGTCTAAACTTGAACCAATTAAACCTAGTGTGTCTCTATCTAAGCTAAAATCAGATTCACCTAGCTTTGTTCCACTAAGAACAACTCTTAGGCAGAAAATAGAAATACATAGCACTGACAAGGTTAACTGGAATGCTAGAATGGAAAAAGAGTTAGGTGTAGGTTACTCCTATGGGGTTAAATGATGTTTTGTATGCAATAGCTTAAGCCATCTTATTAGAGATTGTGACTTTCATGAAAAGAAAATGGCTAGAGAAGCTGAGGAGAGAAAGAAAATGGCTGTAAACACTGGGAATGAGGTAACTAAACCAGTGTGGAATAATGTGAACAGGATTAACCATGCTAATAAGTTTGTTACTAGACCAGTACTTGTTAGTTCTGTTAGACCAAGGGTGGGTACTGGTGTTCAAGTTAGTAATGGTAGGCAAAATTTAATACTGGTAATATGTTTAGGGTTAATACTGGTCATGTTAAGCCTGGCCAAGCTAAAGTTAACTCTGGGTATATGAATGCTAAGTCAAGACCTACCAGTCCTTCACCTAGTACCAAGTTTAGAAAACCACATGTGAACCAGTTTAGTCAAAGACTTCATTATGGTTCTCACTCACCTGTGAGAAGACCCATGTCTCAGAATGCAACACAAATGTTTCAATCTTATGCTGCAAGGGGTAATTGGGGGACTGCTGTTAAGCCTTTGGCAGGTTATACTTGGAGACAGACTAGACCAAACTTCAAGTATAATAGTGGACCAGTTTCTTTTAATTCTGACAAGTCTATGGGTCCACAAGGTAGGCCCAATCCTCTGCAGGCCTGGGTCCCCAAGAGAAACTAATTTCTTTTCTCTGTATAGGAACATTCTTATTTGAACATGGGAGATAGAGGAATCTTTGACAGTGGATGTTATGGGCATATGACTGGTAACAAGGATCACTTAGAGGAGCTTGAGGAAGTCCAAGGAGTTTCTGTTACCTTTGGAGGCAGCATAGGCTAACCTATGCATACTTAGATTTTTATGAAAGTATTATGAACAACTGTGTATTGGTGTGAGTTGGTGGTTTTGTGAACATCTTTTGATTTCTGTGTTTGCTTTAATACCTTTGGTGTGCTTGAACAATTTTCTTTGGTTTCTTTATTGATTAATTATGGTGGTTTTGAGTTAATTCTGCCTTTTAGACCTACATATTGTATTTCTATTGGTTTTGGACTAATTTTTTTGGGGAAATGCACTATCTATCAAAGATAGGGGAGGTATGGAAGCTATGCTGATGAAAGTGCTACTATTCAGAGTTAAATCTTGTGATGTCACACTTAAGTCTGTTTGACTATTTTAAGTCTGGTAGTGCAAAAATATTACCGTTAGTGCTGGTCGAGGGAAAATCTGTTTTTACTATATAAATAGTACCATTACCTGCTGTAGGACCTTAACTATATCAACCTTATCACTTTACAAACTAACCAAACACGTAAAACACGAACACAAACACCCACGTTATGTGTAGAGGAAACAAGAAACAAAGATGGAAAGATGGTTACTTGATGATCTAGGTTATGCGTATATGTGTTAGAGAGAAAAGATGAAAACAAGAAACTTGTATTACTTCAAAGAAAACACACACTCAAGCACACCCCTCAAATGAGACTTTGAGGGGTATTTATAGTACAAGACAAAACGCCCTAATGGGCTTGGCCATGGGCTTCGTGGATGGACTTGGATTGGATTGGGTTAAGTGAACTTATACAAGGCTAGCTTAACTAAACGTTTAACCATTTAGCTTAGCCCAATCCATGAGCCTGTTGACTATTCTAGTATGATATCTAACACACATTACAAAGTTCCTAAACGTGAATGACCATCACTTCTATTAATAACTATTAAGGCTAACAATCTCCCCCTAAGGGGTGGTCATTCAAAAGATGCTCCACTTGATAAGATCTTTACTTTTCTCGAGCTTGAACTTTGTGTGTAGATAAAAAAATAGTCTTGTTTCATTGTTCCTTCATGCTTTATGATCAGTTAATGTGGTTGTTTGCCGTTGCCAACTTCGTTGGTTAGGTGTCTCCACGTCTTTCTCCACCATGCTCACACTTCTATTTGACTTTGAGTTTCCAATGATGAAGTTCTCGAGTCTTTACATTTTGTAGATTCTTTGACAAAGATGAAGAATCATCTTTAACTTTGAGTAGCCTTTGATTTTGATGAGAACATTCATTTGTTGTTGGTATGAGCATGTGGAGAATCTGCACGATCTCTTCCTCCCGCGAGCATCCATAAGAAGAAAACATAAAACATGGGTTAGAAATAATCCAGCGCTTACAAGTTTGAATTTCGAGTGTGTTAACAGCATAGTGTGAAAACACGTCTTTAATTCTCATAAAGGCCGTTCCTGGACTGGAGTCCCACAAGTGAGATAACGACAAAATGTAACCTACACCCTCGTTGAGATGAGTCGCCGAGGTACACCAAGCATCACCCCATGACAAGAGACCGTTTGAGATACACTAAGCGTAATCCATTGGGAGTTACCGAAGTGACTCCGTCGTGGCTGCTTGATGTTGACCCCGAGTTTCCATTCAATCATTGAAGATCACAGATGTGAAACTTCTCATAAATATTCTGGCATATTGCTAAGATCTGCGTAGGACTCTAGAATATATCACTTGTGTTCTTATTGATGAACAACAAGCGATGTCATGTCAAGTGTTCCTATGAGATCTTTTGATGAATCTCATGGCTCAAGACTCAATAGTGCATTTTGGTTTTCCTGAGCGGAGACTTGGGAGAGGGTCTCCTTCTTCAATACCAACGATCTCTAAGAGAAAGCCGATAGATTACGTAGGGTTCCCAGTGAGAATGAAACAAATCCTTTTAAGAGGAATTGAGTGGCTAGAAGGTTTAGTGCGTAGTCCACTGGGTCGATGACGTATTTGTCTTCAATACCAGTGTCATCTTAGTGACAACCAGTAGCATATGAATTGAACCCGGTTTATGCCCTAAGGTTGAATATGGAGGGCTATTTCTTTTCACCCTTTTTCATTATATTTCTTTTTAATTCTTCAACCCTTTCTTTCTCCTTTCTCACATTACTCCCTTTTTTCAACCATTCCTAAGGACTTCTAATACTAACTATTTGTGATGTCCTTGGTTAGATCCCTCCGGCTCTGGCGGATCATAGGACGGATTTCCTATCCTTAGTCACCTTATAACTCCATGACTGTCCCATGTTGCCATAAACCATTTTTCTTGAAAATCTCTCAGAGTGTTTATGATAGAAAACATGTTTGAAACACTCCGTGAGTTTTATATTTTCAGAAACACTCCCCCTTCACATGTGCTTATAAGTTTTGACAGAAATCTTCACATAGAGGGTAGAGTTCGCACTTTTTGAATTGATCGGCTCATGAGAGACAATTCCCCCGAGACACGTTACGTTGCATAGTTAAAGAGTTCCATTGTCGTGTTAGGTGACAACTAGCTCTAATAACCAACTTGAAGTTGTAAACACTCCTTGAAAAGGAGGTTAGACCCATGAAAGTGCATATCTATCACAAGTTTCTCGATATGGTACATTTCTTGACTTTGATTCCCGTGATTCATTTGTTCCGACCGTCGAGTCATTTTGAGATTCAAACAACGATCATTAAACTTTTTAATCACATTTTAATCACGTCTTCTCCCCCTCAAAAATAGCATATTCGTGATATTTTTTATATCAACGGATTAAACAATATTTTTCAAATCTTGTAGGGAGACAAACGGATTTGATTTAAGCATGAATTTGGAATATTTTGGTTTTATACTCCCCCTTTAATAAAGCATAATCAATTAAGGGGTTTTAGAGGGAGTTATTGATCTGTGCTAAACCGTCAAGCTACCTCACACAAGCTAGCCACTTGTGAATGGCTAACCGTAAGAAGCTTAAAACTGCTTAAAACACAAATACAATGAAGTCCTGGAGAATATAATGAATTCCCGGGTCGTTAAGTCCCACGGAGACTCAATGGTGTGTAAACACTAATTCAGATGATAGAATGATCACTAAGGATAGTGATCAGTAAAGGTTTTGATGAATTATTACACTACTGATTGATTGGAATGAGATTGGAAGCAGAATAGAAAAGCACAACAATCAGATAAGACAAACGTAAAACGTACGTTTTAAAAACTACGTTAACGTACAAAATAAAAAGTAAAATCTAAGAAATACAAGACCTAAAAATATGAAAATGACATTTTTGAAATATTAAAAATAAAAGAAAATTATTAGAAAAAGAAAATTATTTTTACAACTATTTAATTAATTATTATTAATTAAAAACTATTTTAACTATTTAATAAATACTCTAAAATAGAAGAAAATACGAAATAGGGTTAGAAAAATAAAATTATGATTGAGAAAAATCTAAAATATTATAAAACTAATTTTAAAACTAAAAATATATTTTTCACACTTTTTATCTAATTAATACTAATTAATTATTATTTAAAATACACTTAAATACTAGAAAATATGAAATAAATCAGGAAAAATGAAATTTTAACTTAGAAAAATCTAAAATATGATAAAACTAATTTTAAAACTGAAAAGAAATTTTTTATGCTTTTTAATTATTTATTACTAATTATTTAAGACTTTTAACTATTAAAAATTCTAATAAATACTAAAAAGATAGAGAAAAATATGAAACTTTTTATAAAAATAACTTAAGGTGATAGAAAACTAAGAAAAATATAAAAACAAGATTTGCTAAATAATAAGATGAAAAGAAAAATCAAAAAGCTAAAACCTATTAAATAAACACTATCACTGTTTTAAAAATGAAGTTTTTCTGGATTTTCTTTTTGAGAACTACTTAAACACTAAAAATATGAAACTTTAACAAACACAAAAATTTTACAAATCACAAATAAGCAGTTTGAAAGGCTTATGATCACAACAGATGGCTTAAGAGCTTATTTGGTGGAAATAAGCTCAAACAAGCTCACACACTGAAACGAAAGTTAAAATAAGATAAAATAAGCTACAAGCTACTGATATGAAGCTAAAAGACACAAATATTAACACCGAAAAGCTAGAAGAAGCTAATAAGCACTTAGCTTAAACTGAGAATTTGACAGAAATGGGACAAGGATAGAGCTTATTGCAGCCCTAGCAAACAAGCTAGAAATGGAAAACTTAAGCTTGGGACTCAAAGATAACCAGGTTGGCTTTCCAAAGAACCAATAATCACAGGATTTGAGCAACAATTAAGCTCTGTGCAAGCTTTTGATTGAGCTTATGAAACGCTGGTGCACTGAGGCACTTATGCTTGACAAGGGTACTCAAAATAAGCTAATAATTAAGCACTTAAAAAGCTGAGTAAAGGAGAACTAGCATTTTTCTAATTTTGTTTAGCAACTAAACTTTGATAATCCAAAAGCTTATAAGCTGAATCTCACTAATAAACACACAATGAAATTATCTTTTTAATTCAAAAACGACCAATTGAAAAATTTGACTTTTATAAAAACCAAAAGAGTTGACTAAGATGAACTTTGATTTGATTCTATGCACTGATTGTGTTGTATTAAGGTGTAATAAGACTGATTTGAACAATTTTAACAACTTATAAACACAAAATCATGACCTTGAATCATCAAATTCCAACAGTGAGCAAGACAGATGTGATTCTATGCAATTTTGACTTTCAAGCTTATGAGTACTAGTTTTCTTGAATGAGATGAGTTTATAGACACTTATGTGACACAGAACAAGGAATAATAATCTGACACTGTCTTAAACACTCTTGATCACGGATAAACAAGCTAATGCAAACACCCCTTTATGAGCCTGTTTGGAAGATTTTCAAAGCAAATCACAAATGTAAACCATAAAACTGATCGCAGACTTTATATAATCATATATTAGAACTAATGAAGCCTAAAACAACAACCATAACAACATTAAACTCAGAAATGACCATGATGAGCTTTTAACTGTTAAAACTAAATTTTTATAAACTACAAATTAAAAAGAACAACCAACTGGTTTTAATGATTAAATACACTTAACTAAGACTAATTAACACAAAGAAACAGATATTCAGGCTATTGAACAACTACCACAGTGAAATGCAAAAGTGAATAAAAAGGCTTACAAAGGCTTCCAAGCTCAAAACTGAGAACAAGGACCAATTAACACCCCTATTAGCTTACCAATAAGCTTCTAACCCAAGGCCATCCATAATCTACCCTGCTCCAGCTGTGAACACCATTTCCAATGGATTTTTTATTTTTCAACTATTTAATTTGTATTTTTGGTGAATTTTGATTTTTGATACTAAACTGGATTTTATTGTTTCTAAAAGCTTGAAGAAGCTTTATAGGAGCTTATATGAGCTAACTCAGTCCATAAGAACACCTAACAACAACATTTGATCATTCATGAAATTTTTGAAATTTTAAAAATGCATAACTGAAATTGGAACTTGAAACTAAAATTTTATTACTGAAAAGGATTGAAAGTACACTAAAAATACTTAAGAAATTATTTGGAAGCAAAGAAATACATTGGAAACTTGAAAATAACTAAAACGACATAGAAACTTAAATTTTTACACTAGATGATATTGATACATTGCTTCCCCTCCTCTATATAATGACTTTTTGGACTCCTTGATGACCTCTGATTGTTTCCCACCACTTCTGAGCCATTGGATTGGCTAAAATCATCAAAACCGTCCACTTGTATATTTTGGCGCCAAATTCTTCATAGCAGGTTTTGATATTAAATGGAGTGGGTTTGAGTCAATTAAGGATTTTTGGTGTTAGTGAAGGTGGAGGGGACAAGGTAAGGTGAGGGGTGGAGAAAATCATGGAAAACCATGACTGGTTTTGGGATTACAGGAAGGGGAGAGGGAGTGAACAGTGTTGGCGGTTTTTCTTGCCCGTTTGACTTTCGTTGACCTGAGGCTAATATTAAACGGGGTCCAAGGGTCAAGGGTCATGTGGAGTTGGGCTAGGGGTTTGGATTTGGGCTTCGGATATTAAAAAGGGCCGGTTTGGATTGGATTTGATATATAAGTAACAAGGACCAAATTTGTAATTCCACCAAACTTGAGGGACCAATCTTGCAGTTTTTCCAAAGCTCTCACAAGGACCAAACTTGCCATAAATTAATAGTACATGGACCACTTTTGCATAAAATTCCATTTTAAAATGTCCAAGGACTATTTTTGCAATTTTTTCAAAGTTTAAGGACCTTTCCTGCCATTTGACCAAAGAATCATTCAAGGACCAATTTTAACAGCTTAGAATATTTCAGGGACCTTGAATGACAAAACTTCACATTTTTGAATTCCAGGGACTAGATTTGACAACTTTTAAAACTTGGGGACTAAAAGCGCCAATTTGCAAACTTGAATCATTTTTCATCTGATTTTGATATTTTTGCATTTAAAATACATAAAACACTGATTTGTGATATTTTCATCAATTTGATGTATTTCTAAGTGTTTTCAGATGATTTTGCAGTTTAGATTGTACAAAAATGATGAGTATTTAGACACTCATCAATCCCCACACTGAGATATTGCTAGTCCCTAGCAATGATTTAGATCTTTAATGGATTTTAAAAACTCTTTACCAAAGCCATCACTTCTGGAGTAGCCAATTGTTTTGATTCAAGTAAGAACCTTGGTACAACGATAACCAAATGATTTTGAGCAAATCATAAGTAAACGTTTGATTTGTCTTTACCATAAGCCGTTTGCTCTGGACTAGCCAACTCTTAGATAAATTATCAGAATTATCTTTGGTGAGCTGATTACCAATTATGGCTTTTCCACTGCCTTTACCACAAGCCATAAACTTGCGGGCTAGCCAACTCTTCACTAATTAAAGATATGGTGAGTTGAATACCATACAATTTTGGGCAAATTGCAAGCTGTAAACGGATTTGAGATATCTTTACCAAGATCCGTTTGCTCCTGGATTAGCCAATCCTTTTGTTTATTAGACATGGCGGACTGATAACCAAGCTGAGTAAGTGAAAAACACTTACTCCAAATTTTTTTTTTTGGCCAAAAACGGGGGAATTGGGTGGATAATAAATGATAAAATTCGTGAGAATTCCACCCCACACTTAGAAATGAATATTGCCCTCAATATTCAAAGTACCGGCGGTTATGCCGAAACATAGAACGTAAAAGGAAAATACTACGGCCATTATTATGAAAAAGATTTTTTTTTTTTTTGTAGATTTTATATACACATGTGGGGCAACTCCCTCACACTAGGGTGGTAGAACAGAGAAAGAAGACAGAAATATGGGTGAAAACCCATATGGTGTGTGCTAAAGTTTTTGATTACCGAGTCACTAGCTTGACTCGATCCCCGCATTCATTGGTTCATGGGGAAAGGTTGTAGATCCGGGACAACCACAGATGGAATGTCCTCTCCAAAGTAGTGCTTTAATCGATGACCATTTACTTTAAAATTTGGACCATCGGGTTGAGATAACTCAATGGTGCCATAAGGATAAACCTTAGTGATAGTAAATGGACCGGACCAACGGACTTAAGCTTTCGAGAAAATCTTCAATCTAGAATTGAAAAGAAGGACTCGATCACCAACGTTGAAAACGCGTTTCTTGATTTTAGAGTCATGAATCTTCTTTGTCTTTTGTTTATAGATCAAAGAGTTCTCGTATGCTTGATCACGGAGTTCATTTAGTTCATTCATTTGAACTTTTCTATGATCACCACCGTCTGCGTATATCGAAGTTTGCATGCTTCAAGGCCCAGTAAGCCTTGTGCTCTAACTCAATCGGAAGATGACATGCCTTCCCGTACACTAGCTTGTATGGAGTACACCCGATGGGTGTTTTGTAAGGTCGGAAGGCCCAGAGTGCGTCATCTAGTTTATCCGACCAGGGAAGCACGATTTTCGCCTCTTGTCCTTCCAGAATTCTTTTAATACCACGGTTGGAAACTTCCACCTAGCCCACTTGTTTGGGGGTGGTATGCGAGAGAGAGCGGTGGTAACACCATACTTTTGCATAACTCTTTCAAATTGGTCATTGCAGAAATGTGTACCACGATCACGATTATTGCTCTGAGTTCCAAACCTAGCAAAAAGAGATTTCAAAAACTTCACAACAACTCGGGCATCATTGGTAGGTAAAGCTTTCGCTTCAACCCATTTTGACAAATAGTCAACAGCTACGAGTATGTATTTGTTACCACGAGACGAAGGAAATAGCCCCATAAAGTCAATACCCCATATGTCAAATATCTCACAAACTTGAATGGCATTTTGTGGCATTTCATTTCTTTGAGATATATTTCCGTGACGTTGACAAGCGTCCCAGGCTTTGACAAATTCGTGGGCATCCTTATAGATTGTGGGCCAATAAAACCCGGAATCAAACACCTTTTTAGCGGTGTAATTTGGACTATGATGGCCCCGATGGGTCGGCATGGCAAGCTGTGAGAATATCAATAGCTTCCTATCCATAAACACACCGTCGGATGACTTGATCCGCACAGATTTTGAATAAGAAGGGTCGTCCCGAAGTAATGTTTAACACCCTTGAAGAATTTGTTCTTCTGTTGGGTCGACATCCCTTTCACTATGAAGTTACCCGCATGGTAATTTGCAAAGTCAGCAAACCATGGGGTGGTAGAATTTCCACGAAAAGAAACCGCATTGAGTGTCTCGAGAGGAAATGTTTCATTTATTTCCTTTTTCTCGAAAACATCTTGGTGAGGGTTTTCTAATCGAGACAGATGATCAGCAGCTAGATTCTCAGCTCCTTTTTTATCACGTATGATGATATCAAATTCCTGGAGGAGGAGAATCCAACGGAGCAATCTCGGCTTTGCATCTTGTTTTGCAAAGAGATATTTGAGAGCCGAATGATCCGTATACACCACGCATTTGGTCAAGATTAAGTATGGTCGGAACTTCTCAAATGCATACACCACGGCTAATAGCTCTTTTTCTGTGGTGGTGTAATGAGTTTGAGCTTCAGTCATAGTTTTACTTGCGTGGTGGATAGGCTGAAAATGCTTGTTTCTACGTTGCCCTAAGACTGCACCGATAGCAAAATCACTTGCATCGCACATGAGCTCAAAGGGTAAATCCCAGACGGGAGCAACGAGAATGGGTGCTTCAGTAAGCTTTTTCTTCAATGTTTCAAAAGCTTCTATGCACTTGGGTGAGAAGATAAAAGGAGCATCCTTTTCAAGAAGATGGGTCATAGGCCGGCGATTTTAGAAAAATCTTGTATGAATCTACGATAGAAACCGGCATGACCTAAAAAACTCCTAATACCTTTGACGGTAGTAGGATGAGGTAATTTAGCAATAACATCGACTTTTGCTCTATCTACCTCAATCCCATTTTTGGAAATTTTATGGCCAAGGACTATGCCTTCTTTGACCATAAAGTGACTTTTCTCCCAGTTTAGACAAAGATTGGTGTCTTCACACCGTTTGAGCATTTTATCTAGATGGGAGAGACATGTTTGAAACGAATCCCCAATGACCGAGAAGTCATCCATAAACACCTCCATTGTTTCCCCGATCATGTCGTGGAAAATGGCCATCATACATCGTTGGAACGTGCCAGGAGCATTACATAAGCCAAAAGGCATACGTTTGTAGGCAAAAGTTCCGTATGGGCAGGTGAATGTAGTTTTATCTTGATCCTTTGGATCAATGGGGATCTGAAAGTAACCCGAGAAACCATCAAGGAAACAATAGTATTCGTTCCCTGCTAATCTCTCAAGCATTTGGTCCATGAAGGGTAGAGGAAAATGGTCTTTACGAGTGGCGTCATTCAACTTACGATAGTCAATACACACACGCCATCCCGTAACCAACCGAGTTGGAATTAACTCGTTATCTTCATTTGTGACAACAGTAATGCCACCCTTTTTCGGAACACAATGAATTGGGCTAACCCAAGGACTATCTGAGATCGGGTAAATCAATCCTGCATCAAGAAGTTTGATAACCTCTTATTTGATAACATCATGGATTTTTGGATTCACTCGTCTCGATGTTGAACTCTTGGTTTAAAGTCATCCTCCATCAAGATTTTGTGAGTACAAAATTCAGGGTTGATACCCTTTATGTCGGAGAGTTTCCAAGCAATTGCTTGCTTGTGTGACTTCAAGATTTTTATGAGAGCAGCGTTTTCATCTTTACTCAAATCTCGGGCAATAATGACTGGCAATTTATCATCACCCTCAAGAAATGCATACTCGAGATGAGGAGGTAAGTCCTTAAGCTCAACCTCAGGAAATTCTTCAGTTTTCTCAACTCACTTGACTTCCTTGTTATGAAGCTCGACGGGAGGGAGAGGAGGAGAAGTGTCATGATTTAACAATTTCTCAAGAAGAATATCTCCCTCCAGATTAATCTCATTTTGATTAATCTCATCTGGGATTGAATCACTAGGGTGAGGGGTTGATGATGGATCCTCATTAAGCAACTTCTCAATAAGAAGTATGTCCCCTCAATGTCAATTGGAGCATGATCAATTTCCCAGGGAACAGAATCACTAGCCAAGTATGCTTCAATCTCTTCCAAGATGAAGTCTCTTCCCTCAAAAGGAGTGATAGAAGGGGTAGAATTGGCTATGATAGGTTGAGAAGATGTGGTGGGATCCCACTCACGAATTATGAGAATAACCAAGAATTTCTTGAGAGTACTCTTTAGTAGCAACATCAATGATATCTATTCGGTTAACCGACTCGAATCATAATTTGCGGAGTACCTCGAAGTTTGATCAAGGTTAAAGTAACGACTTCATTACCAACACGTAATGTGATTTCTTTCTCAAATACATCAATGAGAGCACGGCCCGTTCTCAGGAATCCTCGACCAACAATGAGAGGAACCCGATGATCGACATCAAAATCAACAACCACGAAGTCAGCTGGGAAATGGAACTTTCCTACTTTCACAAATACGTCCTCGGCAATGCCAAGAGGACGGGATATGGAACGATCAGCAAGCTCGAGAGTCATGCATGTAGGAGTGAGTTCGGAAGAGAGAGTTTCTTCCACACTTTGAATAAGGCATCAGGTTGATGCTTGCACCAAGATTGCTAAGGCAAAGCATTCAACCATTCCGGAAATACACAAGGTAAGAGAAATTTTCCAGATCTCCAAGCTTTTCGAGGAAGCTTCTTCATAATAACTCGCAGAGCAGTTCTCGTTAAGAGGAGTTTTGCCATTTCAAACAGCTTTTCCTTATTGCTTAACATGTGTTTGAGAGTGGATGCAAACTTGGGCATCAAGGCATGATAGCATCCAAAAACTTATGTCAAAATGTAGCTCTTGGAAAATTTGGAAAAATTTGTCCATTTGATGACTGGCTTTCTCGCGGAGCTTTTGCTCATTCAAACGTGATGGGTAAGGAATAGAAGATTTGGATTTGGTTTTCAACGGAGCTCAGGAGGTTCAAAACAACTCCTGGATTTGACTTGGGTTTCGGACAACTTGAGGTTGGACTACGAAGGTAGGGCGTGTGCGGTACGTGGCTTGAGTAATGCACCTTGTCCGTTGTTTCCTTGGTAACTTGACTCATTTCTCCTAGTGGAGGAGGCATTGGAGTCGTAGGTCCATTGTGTGTCCTAGGTTCACTTTCCACTACCTTTGGGAGGGAAGAAGAAGAAGAAGAGGTAGTAGGAATAGCAGGTCCATCATATGAAACACCACTTCGGGTTGTGATCGCCTTTGCATCGCCCCTCGGGTTAGCGATCATGTTGCTCGGAAGTTTTCCAGAGCCCGAGGGTTGATCATTTAAAGACTTCTTAAGATCGCAATCGGTGACCAACAACCTGTTCATTTCATCTTGGGATTTCATGAATTGTTTCAATAGCTCATCGATGATGGTCGGTTGGAACAATGGCGGGAGGTGGATTAGGAAAATTCTGGCCTCTAATATTAGGATTAGGGCCTTGATTTTGAAAATTTCCTTGATTAGGATTCATATTCCCATGAAATTGATTCCCTCGATTGAAGTTGTTTTGATGAAGGTTCCTTTGATGTTGGAAACCTTGATTTGGTGCAGGATAGAAATTACCTTGGTTTTGGTAACCTTGGTTCATTCTAGGTTGGTTCGATTCGGTTTTGCATGTTATGATTCGGTTAAAACCGGTGGTGCCGATTAGTGTTAGCGGTAGTGTGGTTCATTGTGAGGACGGTATTGATTACCTCCTTTATGTGAACTACCGGCTAGAGCATTGGCCTCAAATGGACTACCATCGGTGGCGGTACAATTGTAGTATGCATGAGGACCACCACAAGTAACACAACTCTCGACTTTCTTCACTTCACCATGTGTTGGTGTCGAGTGAAGGTCACTTTCTTTTGGTTAGCAAGAACCAAAGTCTGAACAATATCTGTGAGTTTGTCAATCTTAGCATCGGTGCTAGATGTACTCACCGGAGATGAAGAAGAAGAGGTCCAGCATGAGATTGATCTGTCTTTGCTCGGAAAGGGCGGACCTGAGATTTGTTCTCAATGATTTGCAAGGCTTCTTTGGTAGTCTTGCTCAGGAAATTACCTCCGGCGGAGGCATTCAAAGAGTCTTGATTAGTCTGGTTGAGACCATTATAGAAAGTATCCATTTGCATTAACTCGGTAAAACCATGATGCGGACACTTCGGAGCAACTCTTTGTAACGATCCCATGCCTCCTCGAATGATTCATCAAATCTCTGAGAAAATTTCATTATCTCATTCTTAAGACTTGTGGTTCGGGATGGAGGATAGAACTCGTTAACAAACTTGGTGACAAGATCTTCCCATGTCTCAATGGAACGAGGGGGTTGTTTCTCACGCCAATTCCGGGCTTGTCCCTCTAGAGAAAATGGGAACAGAAGAAGCTTGATAGCTTCATGTGGGACATTCTTGTACTTGATGGTAGATGCAATCTTGTTAAACCATCGAATGTGTGCATGAGGATCATCCCGCTCAAAACCATAGAATTGGCTTTGGGTTACTAGATTGAGCAACCCGTTTTGAGCTCGAAGTGTCAACCACGATGGCGGGACAACAATAGCATCTCCGGAACCCTCGATGGGTGCTTGGAGAAGCTCATTCATGGGTTTGTCTTCGCCATTACGGGGTGGTAGTGGTGGTAGACGTTCTTCATCCACGGTGAAGGAGCTGAACGGCCTCTACGTCTACGAGGAATCTTTCCAAGTTCAGAAAGTGGACTTGTAGAACTGGAAGAACGAGTGCGCATGCACTAAATATAAAAATCAATTTTCAAAACAAATGCGAGGCAAAACGACAAGTGAACTTAACCAATAATCACAAATGAAATGGCTTCTTTGAAAAAGGTACACCAAATCACAAGGACACAAAGGCAAGTTTTAAATCTGTGGTTCGGGAACTTATTATGGTCACACCCCTAGTTAGTAGGTGTACTGCCTTGATTTGCGGTGGTTGATTTTTATGTATATATTAACTACCACTGAAAAGACGTAGGTATGATTTGTGCAAAGGGTTTAAAACTTTTGGAAAATATTTTTGGAATCGTCTCGTTTAACCAAATCGTATCTCTTTAAGAATCACCTCAAAGAAAATACAAGATAGAAAACGTTCCGATTGTTTTGTTGTTTTATATTTTTTTGGTGTTTTTAACACTTTAGGAAAAGTGCTAATGAACTTTTTGAGATTTTATATAACTTTACAAAAACTTTTTACAAATGGTGGGATATGTGCAAGAATGAGTCGAAAAGGCTTAACACACGCTAAAGCTCCCCGCAGCCGGCGCCAAAATTTGATTCTGTGCTAAACCGTCAAGCTACCTCACACAAGCTAGCCACTTGTGAATGGCTAACGGTAAGAAGCTTAAAACTGCTTAAAACACAAATACAATGAAGTCCTGGAGAATATAATGAATTTCCGGGTCGTTAAGTCCCACGGAGACTCAATGGTGTGTAAACACTAATTCAGATGATAGAATGATCACTAAGGATAGTGATCAGTAAAGGTTTTGATGACTTATTACACTACTGATATATTGGAATGAGATTGGAAGCAGAATAGAAAAGCACAACAATCAGATAAGACAAACGTAAAACGTACGTTTAAAAACTACGTAAACGTACAAAATAAAAAGTAAAATCTAAGAAATACAAGACCTAAAAATATGAAAATGACATTTTTGAAATCTTAAAAATAAAAGAAAATTATTAGAAAAAGAAAATTATTTTTACAACTATTTAATTAATTATTATTAATTAAAAACTATTTTAACTATTTAATAAATACTCTAAAATAGAAGAAAATACGAAATAGGGTTAGAAAAATAAAATTATGATTGAGAAAAATCTAAAATATTATAAAACTAATTTTAAAACTAAAAATATATTTTTCACACTTTTTATCTAATTAATACTAATTAATTATTATTTAAAATACACTTAAATACTAGAAAATATGAAATAAATCTGGAAAAATGAAATTTTAACTTAGCAAAATCTAAAATATGATAAAACTAATTTTAAAACTGAAAAGATATTTTTTATGCTTTTTAATTATTTATTACTAATTATTTAAGACTTTTAACTATTAAAAATTCTAATAAATACTAAAAAGATAGAGAAAAATATGAAACTTTTTCTAAAAATAACTTAAGGTGACAGAAAACTAATAAAAATATAAAAACAAGATTTGCTAAATAATAAGATGAAAAGAAAAATCAAAAAGCTAAAACCTATTAAATAAACACTATCACTGTTTTAAAAATGAAGTTTTTCTGGATTTTCTTTTTGAGAACTACTTAAACACTAAAAATATGAAACTTTAACAAACACAAAAATTTTACAAATCACAATTAAGCAGTTTGAAAGGCTTATGATCACAACATATTGCTTAAGAGCTTATTTGGTGGAAATAAGCTCAAACAAGCTCACACACTGAAACCAAAGTTAAAATAAGATAAAATAAGCTACAAGCTACTGATATGAAGCTAAAAGACACAAAGATTAACACTGAAAAGCTAGGAAGAAGCTAATAAGCACTTAGCTTAAACTGAGAATTGGACAGAAATGGGACAAGGATAGAGCTTATTGCAGCCCTAGCAAACAAGCTAAAAATGGAAAACTTAAGCTTGGGACTCAAAGATGACCAGGTTGGCTTTCCAAAGAACCAATAATCACAGGATTTGAGCAACAATTAAGCTCTGTGCAAGCTTTTGATTGAGCTTATGGCGTGCCCGCAGGGCACTTATGCATACAAAGGTACTCAAAATAAGCTAATAATTAAGCACTTAAAAAGCTGAGTAAAGGAGAACTAGCATTTTTCTAATTTTGTTTAGCAACTAAACTTTGATAATCCAAAAGCTTATAAGCTGAATCTCACTAATAAACACACAGTGAAATTATCTTTTTAATTCAAAAGCGACCAATTGAAAATTTTGACTTTTATAAAAACCAAAAGAGTTGACTAAGATGAAATTTGATCGATTCTAAGCATCTGATTGTGTTGTATTAAGGTGTAATAAGACTGATTTGAACAATTTTAACAACTTATAAACACAAAATCATGACCTTGAATCATCAAATTCCAACAGTGAGCAAGACAGATGTGATTCTATGCAATTTTGACTTTCAAGCTTATGAGTACTAGTTTTCTTGACTGAGATGAGTTTATAGACACTTATGTGACACAGAACAAGGAATAATACTGTCTTAAACACTCTTGATCACAGATAAACAAGCTAATGCAAACACCCCTTTATGAGCCTGTTTGGAAGATTTTCAAAGCAAATCACAAATGTAAACCATAAAACTGATCGCAGACTTTATATAATCATATATTAGAACTAATGAAGCCTAAAACAACAACCATAACAACATTAAACTCAGAAATGACCATGATGAGCTTTTAACTGTTAAAACTAAATTTTTATAAACTACAAATTAAAAAGAACAACCAACTGGTTTTAATGATTAAATACACTTAACTAAGACTAATTAACACAAAGAAACAGAGATTCAGGCTATTGAACAACTACCACAAAGGAAATGCAAAAGTGAATAAAAAGGCTTACAAAGGCTTCCAAGCTCAAAACTGAGAACAAGGACCAATTAACACCCCTATTAGCTTACCACTAAGCTTCTAACCCAAGGCCATCCATAATCTACCTGCTCCAGTGAACACCATTTCCAATGGATTTTTATTTTTCAACTATTTAATTTGTATTTTTGGTGAATTTTGATTTTTGATACTAAATTGGATTTTATTGTTTCTAAAAGCTTGAAGAAGCTTTATAGGAGCTTATATGAGCTAACTTCAGTCCATAAGAACACCTAACAACAACATTTGATCATTCATGAAATTTTTGAAATTTTAAAAATGCATAACTGAAATTGGAACTTGAAACTAAAATTTTATTACTGAAAAGGATTGAAAGTACACTAAAAATACTTAAGAAGGTATTTGGAAGCAAAGAAATACACTGGAAACTTGAAAATAACTAAAACGACATAGAAACTTAAATTTTTACACTAGATGATATTGATACATTGCTTCCCCTCCTCTATATAATGACTTTTTGGACTCCTTGATGACCTCTGATTGTTTCCCACCACTTCTGAGCCATTGGATTGGCTAAAATCATCAAAACCGTCCACTTGTATATTTTGGCGCCAAATTCTTCATAGCAGGTTTTGATATTAAATGGAGTGGGTTTGAGTCAAGTAAGGATTTTTGGTGTTAGTGAAGGTGGAGGGGACAAGGTAAGGTGAGGGGTGGAGAAAATCATGGAAAACCATGACTGGTTTTGGGATTACAGGAAGGGGAGAGGGAGAGCTACAGTGTTGGCGGTTTTTCTTGCCCGTTTGACTTTCGTTGACCGGAGGCTAATATTAAACGGGGTCCAAGGGTCAAGGGTCATGTGGAGTTGGGCTAGGGGTTTGGATTTGGGCTTTGGATATTAAAAAGGGCCGGTTTGGATTGGATTTGATATATAAGTAACAAGGACCAAATTTGTAATTCCACCAAACTTGAGGGACCAATCTTGCAGTTTTTCCAAAGCTCTCACAAGGACCAAACTTGCCATAAATGAATAGTACATGGACCACTTTTGCATAAAATTCCATTTTAAAATGTCCAAGGACTATTTTTGCAATTTTTTCAAAGTTTAAGGACTTTTCCTGCCATTTGACCAAAGAATCATTCAAGGACCAATTTTAACAGCTTAGAATATTTCAAGGACCTTGAATGACAAAACTTCACATTTTTGAATTCCAGGGACTAGATTTGACAACTTTTAAACTTGGGGGACTAAAACTGCCAATTTTGCAAACTTGAATCATTTTTCATCTGATTTTGATATTTTTGCATTTAAAACACATAAAACACTGATTTGTGATATTTTCATCAATTTGATGTATTTCTAAGTGTTTTCAGATGATTTTGCAGTTTAGATTGTACAAAAATGATGAGTATTTAGACACTCATCAGTTATCTTGAGCAAAAAGTATTTTGAAAGATTTTGAAAATCTTCTTGAACAATCTTGAAAAATGTGCTCAAGATGATAATGATTTCTCACCAATTTTAAATGTAGTGCACTGAAACGTACACTTGATTTTTTCTTTAAAAACACGAGTTTTGATTTGAAATAATCAAAAGTCATCATTTTTGTCCGGGTTTCGTACTGAAGTATACGACTACCATTTTTGAAGAAATTTTTGAGAAACGACATGTTTTAGAAAACATTTAAAAAACTCTCGCTCAAGCATCTGTATATGTCTGTATCATTGTTGAATGACATTTCTAGAAACGTACAGAATATCGATTATACGAGAGACATGTCGTGAGAAGAGTATTTTTGGATTATTGATTTTATATTGGTTTTGTATTTTTTAAAGATTTTTTATTTTTATATTTTGCTTTTGTTGGTTTTTCAAATTTTGTATTTTGTTTTTCAAAAATATTTACAGCGAAAGTTTTTGGAAAATCATTTTCAAGAAGATTCGAGAAGACATTCTAACTCCTCAGGGGTTAGGCTTCGCATTCCAATTCGTCGAACTAAATTATCAAACCTTTCTTTTGTAAGGGCCTTAGTAAATATATCGGCGAGTTGGTAATCAGTCTTCACAAAAAATAATTCAACAGTACCTTCTTCCACATGTTCTTTTATGAAGTGATAGCGGACTCTGATATGCTTAGTCTTTGAGTGATGAACAGGATTGCATGATATGGCTATGGCACTTTTCAAGTCACAATACATAGGTATTTTATCGAAAGTAAAGCCATAATCTGTGAGTTGTGTTCTCATCCATAGAACTTGAGCATAACACGCAGATAGAGACACATACTCAGCCTTCGGTTGAAAGTGCAAGGTGCAATCTTGTTTCTTTGAAGACCACCTGACTAACTTTTCACCCAAAAATTGTGCTCCTCCTGATGTACTTTTTGATGTAACTTGATCACCTGCGTGGTCCGCATCTGAAAAAGCAATTAGATCAAATCCGGATTCCCTCGAATAGCAAAGTCCCATGTGAATGGATGTCTTCAGGTACCAAAAGTTCCTTTTAACCTCTTTAAGGTGCAGTTCGGTAGGCTTTGCACGAAATGCTAATAAGCAAATAGCAAAATGAATATCCGTCGGACTAGCAGTAAGGTAAATGAGAGAACCAATCATGCTCCGATATTTCTTCGGATCGATAGGTTTCCCAAACAAATCGGCTCCAATTTTTGGAGATGTTACCATTGGTGTGCCAACAGAGTCACAATTATCCATACCATGATTTTTTAAAATCTCAGTTGTGTATTTAGCTTGATTAATAAAAATTCCACGTGGGGATTGATGAATTTGTAAACCAAGAAAAAATTTTAATTCCCCCATCATGGACATTTCAAATTTGCTTTTCGTGAGATTTTCAAAATGTTTTGAAAGATTCGGATTAGTGGACCCAAAAATGATGTCGTCCACGTAAATCTGAACAATCAAAAGGTCATTTTTGCATTTTTGTGTAAATAAGGTAGGATCAACAGTTCCTTTGGTGAAATTGTTAAGGATAAGGAAGGAGGACAGTTCGTCATACCACGCTAGCGGAGCTTGTTTTAAACCATAGATTGCCTTTTTGAGTTTGTAGACGTAGTCTGGATGTTCCTTGTCTATGAAGCCTTCTGGCTGACTTACGTACACTTCTTCTTTCAGAGTTCCATTAAAGAACGCGGTTTTAATGTCCATCTGATAAACCGTGATGTTTTTGTGAGCTGCATAGGCTAAGAAAATCCTGACTGCCTCAAGTCTAGCTACCGGCGCGAATGACTCTTCAAAGTCTATCCCTTCTTCCTGTCTATATCCTTTTGCCACAAGACGAGCTTTATTGCGAATTACAGTCATCTCTTCATCCCTTTTGTTCTCCATAACCATTTGAGATCAATGACATGAATGTCAATTCGTCTTGGAACCATATCCCAAGAGTCATGTAGACGGTATTAGAGAAGTTCCTCCTGCATCGCTTCTATCCATGCGGGTTCTGCCATTGGCTCCCGAATGTTCTTCGGTTCAATATTGCTAATTGAGCAGAGGTAAATGCACAAGTCGCAATCGGTGGCAAGTTGGCGTCTCGTCTGAATTTGTAGGATATTGGTTATTGTTTTAATCAAAGAACATGTATGAGGATTGAATCAAACAAGAAGATTTTAGAGAGAGAGAGATGGGTGGGATACTTTCTAGAGAGAGAAAGACATGAGAGAAAAGGAAGTTGTATGATAAAAAGAAATGAAAGCACCAACCCTCTCCACATGAGGAGAGGGCTATTTATAGTTTTTACATATAACGCCACCTACGGGCTATGGATCAGGCATACATTGGGTAAAGACCCGTCCGTCCTCCACGGTGTTGCTCTAAACTAACTAGCTAACTAATAAATAACGTAATGAACTACAAGTCTACGAGCTAACTTATGCTAGATAATATTTGGGGTGACCGACTCTTCACTTATGGAATTTATAATTCCTAAAAATCTCCCCCTAAGGGAGGTTACCCCATGTTTTACATTTCGGATTCTAGCATTCTATTCTTGACTTTGTTCTTGAGCTCGTAGAATTCAATTCTTCAATTCCGTAATCTTTGTGCTTTAGTAGCGATTCTTCAAAGTCAGCATAGATTTGTACTTTCAGTGGAGGTCTTTGAACTGATCCACATCTTTGATGATCTTCGAGCTTTCTTTGAGATCATCAGCCATAGTAAATCTCTGGATCACCCTTTATTGTGTTGCCATCAAGTGAAGTTGCGACTTTCGGACCGACATGCTCACACTTTCTGGATCATGACATCTTTCCATCAGAGTAGCGGAAGCTTTACTGGTTCATGATAATTGCAGCAGCGTAGCAGAAGCATAGTATAGAAATATCGAGCCGGTTCGTAGATATGCACCAGTAATGATTTCTTCAATTAAGTGTGGATGTTGTGAGCATGCGGCTTTGGATTGACTCCTCAATTCGATCATCGCAATGCGTCCAAATGTACCTGCAAACAACAGTTAGCAATAAAACACATGAAAGTGTCTTTGATCTCTTTCGTTGAATTGAGGTACACGCCCACGGTTCCCTCGCTGATCAACAAGTCTTGCACTGTGATCGAGTATAATTCAAGAATCTCCTTGACAGGGTTTCACAAAATGTTCTAGCTGTTCTCAAACCAGAACGCCTCAAAGAAGACAACACGGAGTGAGTGAACCAGCGAATTGAGATTCACTGATTGATGAAAAATGATTTGAAAAACAATCGCGTATTGCTTAGAAGAAAGAGTTTTGGAATACGACGAAGATTTTATGAGAAAGATAAATTTTCAATCAAAAATACCTTTTGTATTTGAAAGAGAATACACATTCAACGTGCTAGAGAAAAGAAGATTTGCACATCGAACGGTTTTTCCAAAAGCATTCGTCAATTCCATTCCTGGACCATGGTTGATTCAAGAGTGAATCGCCCCATCGTTTTTGTCCAGTTGTCACAAGCTTGATCTTTTGAAAAGATCTCACATGTCACCCACCAAGAGCTTGTTTGATGTTGGCTCTAGAAGGATTTCCATCTTCATCGTGAATATTTTCATATCACTCGGATGTTCTGGCAATACCACAAGGATAATGCGTAGGACTCTTAATATATACTTACTTTCCACATTGTGTGAAACAACAAGTCTTCATGAATTTTTTGTCCTAATGAGATATTGTGGATGATCTCTTGGCTCTAGACTCAATTGTGCACATTTGGTTCCTATGCCGGAGACTAGGGAGAGGGTCTCCTTCTTCAATATCAACAATCTCTAAGAGAAAGTCGATAGATAATGTCGGTTCCCCGTGAGAATGAAACAAGCACTTTTAAGAGGAACTTGAGTAGCTTGGGAAGTTTAGTGCAGTGCATCAATGGGTCCATGATGTCTTGTCTTCAATACCAGTGTTACCTTAGTAAACACCAGTAGCATATGAATTGAACCCGGTTTCTGCCCTAAGGTTGAATTATTGGAGGGCTATTTCTTTTCACCCTTTTTCACATTCATTTCTTTTTAATTCTTCAACCCGTTCAGTGCTTACCGAGACTTCATAACTAGAACCTTGTTGGGTTTATTCCAGTACTAGCTCTGTCTCAGTCCGCACTCTTCCCATTTCTCATTTTGCTCCTTTTTTCATCATACCTAAGGACTCTACACTATCTAGTGGATTATCCCTAGGTAGATCCCTCCGGTTCTGGCGGATCGTGGGAACGAGTACCTAACCTAACCATCCTTATAACACCATGCATAAAGTAAATTGGTCGGTCTTTTGGTATTGTTCTTTTCTTCTTGAAACCAATTGAAAAATCATTTGGAAAAACAATCAAGGTACTTGTGATACGAAATCAAAGCATTTTGTACCTTAATAGTTTTGATCATTTAGAAAACCTCCCCCTCAACATGTGCATATGATTTAGAAAATGTTTAGCACATGGAGGCAAGAGGGCTTTGAAATATTTTCTCTGATCACAATTTTTATAGAAAAAGCCATTTGATTTTCTTCTAGAAAAAGCCATTTGATTTTCTTTGGTAAATTCTCCCCCTCAATATGTGCGTAAGATATTTGAAATCATTTTATCACATAGAGGCAAGAATTCTTTTGAAGCACATTTACGATCACACAAGCCATTAAGAAACCATTCAAACACTCAATCAAGGTACTTTATAAATCACTTTAAAAAGCTTTTGTACCTCGATAGTTTATTTGCTCCCCCTCAATATGTGCTTCGAGATTCGAAAGCGTTTAGCACATATGAGAGAGCATCCTGCACAATTAAATCAAAACGATCACCTATTATCAAATTTCATAATTAAATCACAAATTCTCCCCCGATCAAAAATATCAAACCCTTTGAGATTTTGGATCCCAAGTGATTTAATTAGGTTTAGAAAACATGGGAGAAAATGTAGCCTTGTTTAAATACTCATCTGGTTTTTGGATAAATCCTCCTCCTCAACATGTGCATAGTGTATTTGAAATCGTTTGGCACATGGAGGCAGGAGTGCCTATAAAGGACTAAAACCGATTCTATTAAAACAGATTTGAGATTTAAATCACGATCTCTCCCTCGATCAACAATTTCAAACCAATTGAGATTTTGGATCCCGATTGATTTAAATCAATTAGAAAGTTTTAGGGAAAGACGTGGCAAGATTCAATTTTTGAAAAATGATAGATAAGGACCATTTTAAGACATTAAAGATTGTTAGTGTCAGGTATGATAGTTTTTAGGAGATCTTTGAGTAAAATAAAACAATTTCACAATCAAACAAGAACATAAAAAATTTCATTTTGAAAGACCTTGATTCAAAAGAAAAATCATACCATGACATAACATTAAATCTTTAGATCACCACTTTTTTTTTGTACAAACGGACTTGATAGATGAAATATCGTTTGAAAATATTTAATTTGAAATCACTCTCCCCCTCAATCCACGACATTAGTCGTCGATTGAGTGACTTTAGTTTAAAAATGAAGTCCGGTAGATTTCCAAAATTTGAGTGCAATTTATTTTCAAAAACAATATTTTTTTCATTTTCAAAATTTTTTTAAGAAAAATGGTATCATCCACTACATTCCTGCACAAAGATACGTTAGGTGGTTGAGCTGCTTCTGTTGATGTTGCTGTAGGGCTTGGAAGAAAAACCGTCACGATGCAGTGAGACTTTATACGTTGCATTTTAATGCCAACTGAGGTCAAATTAAGCTCCGTTTCTTCAATCACTTAGAAGAAAACCATCTGCTGATGCAGTAAGACCTCTTACATTGCATTTATGCCAAATCTCCTTGAAAGTCCAATTAAGCTCCGTTTCTTCATTTGTCAACCCAAAAAAAATAGTTGCCCTTTCCTTTTGGCATCCAGTCATCATATTATGTAGGATCCGGATCAGGAACATTCTTATACACCAATATACCTGCATACGTTAGTGAACACACACACAGATATATGGTGGTCGACAACACCCAAACAACAATCGACTAATAAAAGTCAATGCAACATGTCAATCAGATCATATAAATATATGGGAATAATGTGTTTATCAAACTCTAATCATCTAATCCTAGCAATCATATCCTAGGCACCTAGTCCTTCAACATAGGTTAACATCATTTTTAATTAAGCATATTAGGATAATTAGGAAAACCCTTTAGATGATATAAATTTGAAAACATTCTCCCCCTCAATCAATGACTCATTTTCTAAAAGTTTTAAAAGCGCTGAAGTCATTGATTGAGTTTTTCAATTTTATAAAAACTCTGAATCTGATTGTTTTGAAAGCAACTCATTTTCCACCAATTTTTTTGAATACAACAAATATTTTTCTGAAGAATTTTTAGACGGAAAAACATTTGTGTGGGAACAGCAGTCCTTCGACATACTTTCCTCATTTTGTTTTAGGATAAGTGCAAGAATTTTGAAATATGGTTTAGCACAACACTTTCCTTTCTTTTGAAGATCGGGTTGCTATCTGAAATAATAGCAAGCCATATTTTAAGCACGGGTTACAGTCTGAAGTAACTGCAAGCCATTTTTTGAGACATGTTTAGAAAGGAATATTTACACCTCCTGCTCGAACTTCATCTAAAGTCCCGTGCCATTATTGAATGACATTTCTAAGACCGTAGATGTTATCGATACCAGAAGACATGTCTTGAGAAAACAATATTTTTGGTATTTTTCAATTTTCTGATTTTTATGGGCTTTTGTAGATTTTATATTTTTCTATTTTCTTTTGTTGGTTTTATATTTTTGTATTTGGTTTTTGATAAATATTTACAGATATAGAGAAATAGTTTAAGAGGATGATGATACGAGTACCGAAATAAGGAAATCGTCAGCACTTTGCGAAGATAGAATTCATCATCTCTTAAACTTTCACCACCAAAGCATTCGAGGCTCTTGAATCGTCGAAAGAACTTGAGCCTTCAACAAATGAATCTTTGGTAGCTTCCTCAAACCGACAACCGAGTATACGCACCATTTTCCAAGAAGTAGAAATGAATGAAAACAGTCTCATTGAATGAAGCTCGCACTCAAGAACACGAGAACACCAAAGTAACAAGTTGAAACATAGATCGTATCGTGGTTATCAAATCCGAATAACCGATGAACTTCGATCACATGAACCTGTTATGCGTCTCCGATGTACACATTACTCTTCGAGATTGACCAGTTGTCTATTCAGGGAACAATACATCAACATCTTCATTTTACCTAGGGCATTCCAAATATCTTCCATATAACCAATCAGCCCATAATGTACACAAGTACCCAACCAGAGTAGAGACAACGACATCACAAGAATCTGGTTGAATCACGATCTTCTCTGCGGATGTCAACTCGAATAACCGATAAAGCACGATCATGTGAATATGTTTTGCGACCCTGATGTACACATATATCTCCCCTGATCGTTGCGATCTCATCAGAATCATCATTACATTGTGTACATGAAGCACTAACCGGATGCACTTTATCATAAATCATATAGAAGATGTCGATATGCAATATCATCTCACGAACCAAATATTCTTTTCACATTTCTTCTAACTGAAGTAACACATACCAAAAGTCTCCAGAGACCATTTCCTCTAATTAGTTGGAATAATACACCAAAGGCTACGAGTTAAACACTGAGTTTCTCTACGGTTATGACCATTATCTTTCCGGGATAACTTTAATTAGGTAGAAGTGTTAAGTTCATCATGTTTACTCGTTGTGCTTTTAGATATATGTCTCCTTCCCCCTTGCTGGTTTTGATACCTCAGATTCAAAGAAACATAATATACCCAACAACTCGAAATCTTGTGAGAAGAACTCAAATAGCCCAAATGAATCCTGTGAGAATCAACTGCAACGAAACTCTCTCGACTATCTTTATCAAACCATAGACAATTTGAAGTGACCACTGATGAAGAATACCCGATATACCAAACTTGAAACTAAAGTCAAATTCCCACATTTGTATCTTAAGCTTGCACTTAATAATGGAAGAACGGTGTCGAGAATTTATGCTTCAAGCAAATTTCTAAGTACTCACTACTCAAGCAAAGTATGAGACATTAACACCTCTTGCGATTATCCACACCGACATATGCGTGTGACAATCGAGTAAAACAAAGTAACTCCTAATAGTGATAGTTAACGTGTCTTCAACCATCCACCTCAAATGCTGGTAACTAGATAACCCAAGACTTCAACTCAAATTCTTAAGCCCGAGAAAGTTATCAAATAAGAACACGCCTTTGTGAATGTCAACTTCAACCTCAAATAAGTGATAAAAGAGTAACTTCGAAGTAATCAACTTGTGTCAAATGTCCAACACTTGAATAAACATACAATCGGATGAACATTGACTGAATGAATGAACCGGAGCAAATGATTCCTCAACATCAATGCATTCTTCCTCAAGGTATACATGTAGAAGCTGATCTGGAAGATTTACTAAAAATTTCTTCTAGCGGATGAGGAAGTCATTTTTCCTTAATGTTCATGTGGTTTATTTATAGTGTGCACAATGAGAGGAACAATAATCCGTGAAGATTTGGCAAAGGAATACCAAAGAGCGGATCATTATTCATGAACAATAATCCATGAAGATTTGGAAAAGGAATACCAAAGAGCGGATCATTATTCAGTAGTGCAACTACAATATCATGATAGTCATTATCAATGCCTTGTGAAGTACCTGGAGATAAGGTTTCTTGAGAGTTCTGAGAAGTACTTCTTAGATGGTGAACTAGTTGAGTCAGTAGAAACCGGAGCATGAGCTTCGAAGTGGATGATCAACATTTGTTGGAGGTTGGAAGTACTCATCAAACATATCTTTGAAAAACAATGAATCCCAGTTATCCTTAGTAATTGAAGCACTATGCGTAGGAGGAGTGTCATCAAAAATCAAGCAATGAATCATTGCTAAAGAATATGAACAAGTCTAATTGGGGATTAAATTTTGGCTTTTCAATCTCCCCCAATTAGTGCTCTCCCCTAAACTGACGAAGATTTTCAAGTGTTCTTCTCACCCCGGATTAAGAAGAAGTCTTTAGATCATCAAATGCAATTCGTCTTTAGTCTTCTAACATGTAGCAGAAAATGTAGATTAGACTGTAGACTCAACCTTCTTCAAGAATGTCCGAATGGGGAAATAGACAGTTAACATCTTCTTCACACCAAAGGCATTCCCGTTAACTTGTAAATATCAAATCCCCTTAATTAAAATCCCTCCCAATCAAACAAGAACAGAAAGATGTTCATCAAAGAAATCAGCCCAGCAACTAGAAGCACTTTGTCATTTAATCATATCAGCCCACGTGAAGATGTCAACCAACGGCTCTTAGAAGAAACTACATGTGAAGATGATCTTATAAGAAGAAGCTCGGTTCTTACATGAGTTAGGAGCCGTTTGACCATATATTCTCAAATATCAATCAACCATGCAAAAAATTCACACTTCTTCTCCCCCTCAAGAATTGCATACGGAGATGCCATTCTTGATTAAACAAGTGACTATCATCCAAATGTATTCAATTCACTCTTCTCCCCCGCAAAATTAGCACATGATGTCGCCATCTTCATTATATTGAGCAAGTGGAATAAGAGTAAGTATCAGTAGTCCAGTTCACTTGATGACTGAAGCGCATGGAAAAAGCATGAAGCATGTTGATGAAGATTGTCGATGAGAATGGTCATAAACATGAAGATTTCTCTTCTTTTGAAGATAAAGCGCACTGAAGCGTACACTTTTTTTTTCTGTGAAGTATGAGGCCTGAAGTGTTATCTGCAGACACCATAATGATGAAGAACGGGCCCGAATCGATGTGAACGGACTTCATTGCCGTTTGAATATCAAGGTTGAATTACTTGGACCCGTGAGTTATGAGATATCAATCCATTTGTTATCCATACTTTAAGCCACTCCATGTAATGAAGGATCAAGCATCTGCAACTCGAGTAAGGAATACCGCACTAACATTACAAGCTTGTTTGCATACATATGGGTTAGTGACATTAGTATCCAAACTCTTTGGGGCTTCACGGTCAACCTTGATTTTGCCATTGGAAAATAGCTTTCCGGTAGGTATCCACCTAAGTCCAAAGATCCTGAAACATTCTACCAGATGGTATCCACTTATGGCAAGGTCTAGAATTGTTGATATTCTTATGCATAGTGGAAGACTTATCCTTATTCCTAGTTTCCAAAGGTTTTGTAGTTGGTATCCATCTAGGCGAAGTTTTCAGTTTGTTTTGCTTCATATCCACAGAAGATGACTTAGTGAAAGTCCTAGACTTAACAGGTTGAACCTTTTTCTGAGCATTTACTTTTTTCAGGGATTTTGTAAAGCAATTATCATGATTTCCCCTAAAGATGCATTTCATACAATTCGAGCAAACAGCTTGTTTGGATTTAGAAAATGATCTAGAGTTCTAAGAGTGATCTGCTATGAGAATAGCTTTATTCGAAACGCAACTACTCTTAGATCCACGCCAATCCCTAGTCTTTAGTTTAGTGTTCCTAGGTAATGGTTTAGAACTACTAGTAGTGCCTTGAAATCTCGAAGAATTCATCAATCTAGGTCTTGCACCTAAAATTCCGTCTTTTTGAATTTGTGCCTTCTTTCTAGCCATTTCTAGATAAGATTTCTTATACAAGTCATTCATAGCATTTTTCCTAGGCAAGTAAGGTGAAGTGATTGGTTTTGTCAAAACTTGTTTCGCATCAACTTGGGAGGCAAACCGCGTTTTTGAAAATTTTGGTAGTTCAGATCTAAATGCATTCGGTTGTCTAATAACTGGTTTCCCCAAGATTGATGGTTTTGCAAAATTAGTGTTCACACTATTCCTAGTTGTTTTTCTGAGCTCATTTTTTAAGGCAACAATAGCGAAACTCTTTTCCCGAAGTTGAGCTTTGAGTTCATCAATTTTTGCTATCAAAGAGTTTGTTTGTTCCATTGAGTTTGTTCTAGCTTCTTTGACAGAGTCACTTAGTTCTATGTGATGCTTTCTTAAAGACTCATTTTCCTTTAGTAATTTGGCCACACAAACCGCTAATTCATCATTTCTCATTTGAATATTATCAATAGCATTAACATCATAATTACTTGTAACCAAATTACTTTTCACATGCATATCAGAAATATGTTTCTTCAAATTGTTGATAGTCGAGTTGTTGGCTTGAAGCTGAGCTTTTAAATCGTTTATTTCAAAAAATTCACGAAATTCAGGAAATTCCAAATTTTTACATGGTTTCTTAGTTTGAAAACTTTCCTCTTTACTCTGTATCGCAATTTCAAGTGAAATGCATTGTTTTTTAAGTTTTGAGAATTTGTATGAAAGTTCATCAAAAACCCTTTTATCAACCATATCATTCGTTTTGAAATTATTAGACTCAGCCTCAACCAAGGAACATTTATCATAATCATGTTTTGCATGAAGATCAGAATGTTTAGGTACCTTAACAGATGCACTATGTTGATCAGTTAAGGGTAACTCATCGATGACAAATGCTCAAATTCGGTCCGATATCGCATCCACATCATGTGTAACAAGAGTCACTGGACCGCTGGCTGTGTCAAGCTTATCTATATCTAAGCCTCTGTATTCAGTGTCAACTGATCCATCATCTGGTGCTTTACCCGACTCATCATCATTTGGTTTCTCTGACATTCTGCATTCAAGAACACCCGATTCTTCAACAGATACATTACCCAACTTATCACAACTATCTCTCAACCGCACTGCACACTCATCCACTTTTCATCTGCGAGTAACTTCCTCAATATACTTCCCCACATTATCCATGAGTTGGATAAGTGTCACTATGAACATGCTAATTTTCATTCCAGTGTGTTTCTTGAAAGACATTTCAGTTATGTCTTGATCATAATCTGATGTAAATTCCCCACTAATGAATGACTGAAATTGGTTGTAGATCACTTGAAGTGCAGAACTGGAACTATCCTTTTGAACCATTTCTTTATCAAGTTGTTGGTCCAATTGTTCTAAGTTTAAGAATAATGTGCTCTTGAACGTTGATAATTCTTGACGGAAAAGTGCAAGAATCGCTCGTTCACTTCCCATAGATAGAAGTAATGTGAGGTGTGAATGAAGTTGTCGATAAGGTTCAATGAAACTTTCCTTATCCTTTGCACAAGCATTCAGTAACATTGATGGTGCATTTCGTATTTTCGAGTCGAACCGGAGATATCACATCCTCATTGACTGATTCAATCATCTTTAACCGTTCAGTCTAGCAAATATTCTCATGATTGTCTACATCATCATACAATTTAAGTACTTCTGAAATAACTGGGTCAGTAGTGTAAGACATGATGTTACGGGATTATACAAGTCTATGATTTAAACCGAGAAATAGAATCTTTCGCGGGATTTTACTAAAATCAAGACCAAACCGTTAAGCAATGACCAATGGAATGTGTTCAGATGACTGATTGATTAACACAATGATAGACAATTGTGTGTAAGGACATATAATTGTTTGTAGGATTAGCAGAGATGTTGTTTGGTTGAGATTTGGATTGGTTTATGCACGATTTTCCTGAGAAATTTAGGGCTAAAAACATAAAAACCTCAATAACTTCTGTTCATAGCGGATTTAGCCCTCGAAGGTTGACTTTAGTTCATTCGGCGTGACATTCTCCTCGTTCTCACGGTCGTTTTGATGGGTAGAACGCTGAAAACGGAGTTACGGATCAAAAGTTATAGCCGTTTGAAGTTTTGTCGGGAAAAGTCAACAAGTCGCTAAGAATTCTTGAACCAAGTCGCTAAGACCAAGTCGCTAGGACCCAAGTCACTGGACACAAGTCTCTAATGCACCAAGTCGCTACACAGTCAAGTCGCTAAAGAGCAACTCGCTAAGTATCAAGTAGCTAAGAGCAACTCGCTAGTTACAGGTCGCTAGATGCTCAAGTCGCTAGAGACAACTCGCTATGAACCAAGTCGCTAAAGAGCAACTCGCTAAGTGGCCAAGTAGCTAAAGAGCAACTCGCTAGTAATAACAGAGACAAGTTGCTAGAAATTGTAAAGACAAGTCTCTACCAAAAATAGGCGCCAAGTCTCTACGAAAATAGGCTACAAGTCTCTACGCCAAGTCTCTACGAAAATAGGCACCAGGTCTCTACTGAAAATAGGCTACAAGTCTCTACGCCAAGTCTCTACAAAAATAGGCACCAAGTCTCTACTGAAAATAGGCTACAAGTCTCTATGCCAAGTCTCCAGACAGATACATTGAATCTGGACATAACCACAAGTCTCTACGAAAAACATAACTGCAAGTCTCTACGAAAAACATAACTGCAAGTCTCTACGAAGAACATAACCACAAGTCTCTACGAAGAAATATAACTACAAGTCTCTACGAAGAACATATTCAAAAGCACCACTTTCCAATCCAAAACAATCCAACCACACTGATTCAAGCCTTCCAAATCAAAACCTAAGCACTTATAATGATTCTAAACACAAAAGTACAATCAAAATTCAAACTTTAACACTAGAAATAGTCCAAATGATGAAAATACCAATAAACTTTTTCAACCCCAAAAATCATATAAAACCACTAGAAATCCAAAAATCATATAAAAGTGCAAACTTTTAACCTTAGTAGCCAAATAAAATTTGAACTAGATGAGAAAATAACCAAAAATTCGAACCATAAAAAACCCAACAATAACCAAACTAAAATTGGAGCACACACAATATCCAAGATCAAACCAAGCTCTGATACCATTTGTAGGATATTGGTTATTGTTTTAATCAAAGAACATGTATGAGGATTGAATCAAACAAGAAGATTTTAGAGAGAGAGATGGGTGGGATACTTTCTAGAGAGAGAAAGAGATGAGAGAAAAGGAAGTTGTATGATTAAAAGAAATGAAAGCACCAACCCTCTCCACATGAAGAGAGGGCTATTTATAGTTTTTACATATAACGCCACCTACGGGCTGTGGATCAGGCATACATTGGTTAAAGACCCGTCCGTCCTGCACGGTGTTGCTCTAAACTAACTAGCTAACTAATAAATAACGTAATGAACTACAAGTCTACGAGCTAACTTATGCTAGATAATATTTGGGGTGACCGACTCTTCACTTATGGAATTTCTAATTCCTAACAGAATTGGCCGTGAAGGTTCACCAATAATTTGTTCAATTGGGTGGTCTTTTTTCCACTTCAGAGTAGAAGGATACCGTTGGTTAAATGTATGCGAGTTAGATGGTTCTCGTAAGCTTGAAGATGATTCAGTTGATTCCGTAGCAAACGGGTTTTCAAATAAGTCTTCATCTAACGTTGCATCGTTCTAGTTTTGTGAAGGTTCTCCTTGAAATGATATGTTTTGATTTTGCTCATCAACTGCTGGTAAAACTGTTTGAAGAATTGGAGTTGCTGGAGTAGATTTGGATGATGTTGATGGAGTTGGTGCATTGATTTCGACCGTTGTAGATGCATCGTCTTTTGGCGGTGGTGGTGGTGGATGAGTTTGAGCGGGTGCAGCGGAATGATGGTTTGATGCATTTGTCGAAGTTCCACCATAGTATTCATCGAACATTAACTTAAAGAAATTCTCCCATTCTTGTTCTTTAGGATTGTCAAAAAAAGTTGATTGAGCTCTTTGATGTACGAGTCCTGAACTGATGTGTCCAGAAGTCTACGGGTTTAGTGCGGGTTCTAGAGCGAGTCTCTCAGAAGCCATTTGTGAAAGTTCATCAAAATTCACATTCATCGTCTCCATGATCCTCATAGTTCTCCTGTTATACACCCTGAATTCCCTCGAGTTATCTGAATATCCAATGAAGATTCCAATATCATCTTTAGCTTTCAGTTTCCCTAGATCTTCTTTGTCGTTTGTCGGATAGCACAAAGCGCCAAACACGTGAAAGTAAGAGATATCAGGTTTTCTGTTGTTCACTAGTTCATATGGGGTTTTATTGAATCTGGGATGGATTAGGGATCGGTTCTGAGTGAAACAAGCGTGGCAACGATCGCCCATAGAAATAACGGTGTACTAGAATAAATTAGCATTGTGCGAGCAACTTCCACAAGAGTACGATTTCTTCTTTCAACTACCCCATTATGCTGTGGAGTTCTAACAACTGATGTCTGATGAGTTATTCCAACATCTTCAAAATAAGCTCTTAACTCCTGATTTGTGAATTCTGTGTCGTTGTCTGTTCTTACAACTCTTACTTGAGTTTGAAGAAGTACTTGAATACGTTTCAGAAAGGTGATGATGATGCTTGGTGCTTCGTCTTTTGATCTCAGAAACCTAACCCATGTATATCTCGAATAGTCATCGACGATAACAAGAATATACTTTTTCCCATTAATGCTTTCAACTCTCATTGGGCCACATAAGTCCATGTGCAATATATGCAACTTTGCTTCTGAACTAGGTACGGATTTAGGTTTATATGATGCTCTTTTGCTTTTTCCTTGTTCGCATGATGGACATAAGTGATCCTTGGTGTATTTGAACTTTGGAAGTCCGTTGACGATGTTGTCTTTGGCCAGTTTATTGATGGTGTCGAAATTGAGATGGGATAATCGTCCATGCCACAACCAGGACTTTGTTCCAGATGCTCGTATCATAAGACATATTGGTGATGAAGAGGCCATTTGGTTTATATCGATAGCATACAAGTTTGTATCACGATTCCCAGTTAAGAGATCAGTGTCATCCAAGTTTCTAACGAAGCAAGCGTTTCTCCTAAAAGCAACCTCTAAATCTGCATCACAGAACTGCCCGACTGAAAACAGATTATGTCCCAACCCTTCAACATAGTAAACCCGAGTGATCAAATAATTTCCAAAAGGTAGATCTCCATAACCCATGATAGCTGCTACATGATCATTTCCAAAACGTACGGTTCCCATGAATTTCCAGACGAAATTAATCAGCAGCTTCAGATTCCCGGTCATGTGCTTGGAGCAACCCGAGTCGACGATCCAAAGACATATTTCGATAACCTGCCAATAACAGAAGAAGAGTTTGGAAACCATTTTGATTTTGGTTCCTTTGAATTAGAGGTAAAATCCTGATCACACTCAAAGAAGTTTTCTAGAGGGTATTCTGGTTTATCACTCATTGTACCATTCTGGAGTGTGAAAATTCTACCCGTGGTTTTCCAAATGTCATCCCTAAAGTAAACACTATGCTTCTTATCAGTAGTGTAAAGCCTAAGTCTGGCAACTAGTCTTCCTACTCATTTAGCATAAGTTCTTTTTGGAACGTTCTTCTTAACAGGCTTATCATTCACATTCTTAGAAACACAATCATCTTGAACATTAATTAAAGAATTCTTGCAAGTTAAACAAAGAGATTCAACACATTCATTAGACTTAGCAAGTTTCATAGGTTCATTACATTCAGATGAAATGTCTTTCTTATTGTAAAGCGATAAATTCCTAGGGTGTTCTTCTACTTTCTTCTCTTTATTCAAGCTACTACTCTTAGAGGCACGCGAGACTCTATTGTTCCTTGTATTGCTCTTAGGATTTAGTCTGCTGCTCCTAGAGGTGCTTTCTAGTCCTGTAGAAGGTAAGGCACACGCATTAGGATTCCCTTTGTTATCAAGAGAAGTGGTTTCGGCTAACCTAGTCTCTTTAGAGTGCTTGTTTAAACTTATGTCGTTTGTTCCATATGTTTTAGATGTGGAGGCAGACGCATTAGTGGTACTCATCTTAAAAAGGCCAGGTGCTAAAACTTTTGGTTTCTCGATAACCGCTTTTCCTTTTTTAACATTTTGTTTAGGCAAGGCAGGTGGAGTGACTGGTTTTGATAAATCATTTTTCTCATTGACTTTTGGAGGAGGCAGAGAAAAAGACATTTTTGGTTTGAAAACTGGTTTGGGAACATTTACTTTCTCCTCAGTCAATGGTTTTGTAATCTCAGTATCCACTGCCTTTCCTTTTTGACAATCCAGCTGAGCCCTCAAAAGATCATTTTTCGCTTTCATGTCATTGTAGGCACGCTCATACGACAATTTTTCATACTTGCATTCCTCAGTTTTTCGATCAAGTTGTTTAAAGTATGAGACATTTTCTTTTTCAAGTTTTTCAAGAGCTTTTTCATATTTTGAAACAATTCCGAAGGTCTCAGACTGGAGTCTTTCATGATCTTCATCATAATATGTTTGTAAAATAATGGACATAATATCAATAGACAGAACATCTTCGAAGAGAGAATCATTTAAATTTTCCAAAACTTTGATATGTTCAACACTTTCATTAGCTTGCTTTACCAGGGATTTAGGGTCCTTGACAAAGTCAGCTGTTTCTTTAAAAAATGCTTGTTCAAAATGAATTACCCTTGAGTTGATGTTATTCAGCTGAGGGGCAATTTGAGTTTCAAAAAAAATTCATTTCATCATCAAAACTAGAAAACCATATATTAGTTGTAATATTGGTTTTAGATTTAACAGTCTCTTGAAGATCCCCAATTCTAGTTTTAACGTCATCTAAAATGCTTCTAGCATCACTTGTGTTAAAAGGATTGTTTGAAGACATTTGTTCGATTTTCGAAAGAGATTTTGAGACAACTACAGGAGTTGAAACAGGTTTTGAAACTGGTGTTGACACACTGTTTGAAACACCGGGTGTTATGGAAAACTTTGATTTTTCTTTTTGTGACACAAAAGTAATTCCATTAATTTTGTTCCATTTGTTATAATCAATTGGTTTTATTTCTGAATTCTTTTGTTTCATTTTTGATCTACTCTCATCAGATAGTTCTAACGTTTCAAGAGAATCATGAACAATTATGGGTTCATGCAAAGGTTTTCCATTGTTCAACACATTCTGTTCTTTCTGAGCTTTCTTGAGGAAACAAGGAGGTGTGTTACCAAGAGCCATTTTTTGAGTTGTATGAAAATACGGATTTGTTTGATTAATCAGTATATTGGTTGATTTGGCTGAATGACCCGTTGTAACAAGCAAATTTTCCAAATTTTTTATCTTTTCATTCTTATCAAGAATTTCATCAAGAAGAGAATCTTCTAGTTTTGAAAAATCAGCAATCAACTGTTTCTTCTCTTTTTCAAGATCAAAAAACAGTGCTTTTTGTTTAGAAAGTTGGTCATTTAGATCAGAAATTTCCTTGTTTAAAGATTTTATTTTCAAGTTCCAATTCACATCAAGTGTGTTATACTTGATTTGCAATTGTTGTTCTCTTAAAACGGAATCTCGATAACCAATTTCTAATTCTGACTCTTTGTTTTCGTGAAATTCAAAGGCTTTTGCATTCTCCTTGTACCTCTCAAGCTCAGCGGTCAATTTAGCATTCGCGGCCTTAACTTCGCGATTGACCGTTTTAACTTTCTCGATTTCAATGCCACAGTTATTGATTAATGTTTCAAAATAATCACGTGTTTCCTCATCAGTCTCAGTATTTTGTGCCACACAGCCTCCGTTAGGATCCACATCTGGAGTTTCAGAGTTAGTATTGCTACAACTCGGATTGTCCATTTATGTATCATAAGTAGGTGTTGGCGTTACAGAATGTTGTTCGTCATGAGTAAACACATCAAATATAACATTGTTATAGCATGGATCAATGATTGGTACCTAAGATACTGCATTGGCGTCATAAACAGGAGGTGCGTCAGAGTCAGTGTCGTACTTAGTCTCCTGAAGATTTTCCATGAAGATGCAGTTCGCATTGATTTCTGCTAGGTCTTCCAAATCATCCATAATAGCCATAAAGTCATGTTCCTCAGCACTTAATTGAAGTCCAGCTTGTTCCTTTTGTACCAACATGATAGCTTTCTGAAGATACGCAAGATCCTTCTTTTTCGGCTTAGTAGAACAATTCCTTGCCATATGACCCACTCCTTGACAGTTGTAACACTTAACCTGATTAGCCTGACTCACATTTCCATAATTCCCAACGACTGGAGCTGCAACATTCCCATTCTGATTCCCCACTGCTCTATTCCCAACATTCTGTCCCATCTGATTTCCAACATTCTGACCCAACTGATTACCTTGATACGGAACCGCCTGATTACCTATGCGAAATCCAGTAGCATATCCCTGCTGATTCCCAATAACTCCAACCATTTGTCCTTGATGACCCATATTCAAATCCGGCTGTGCAATTTGCCTGTTGCGAGTGTTTGATGAAATCCTTTGGTTGTTGTTAGTTGGTATGGAATAGCGACCTCTGAATGCTTTAGTCAAAAAGGCAAATGCAGTTGACAAAGCTTGTTCTTGTTCAGTTTCAAGATCAGTGATTCCTTGTTCCTGGTATTGTGGATACTGTTGTTGTTGAATGACTTGATGTTCTGGTGGATAGAGTTGATGTTGAGGGATAACAGCTTGTGGTTGTGTAATGTATTGTTGCAAGTTGTTGTTAGTGGAAGATGATGAAGCTTGTTGTTGTGAGTTCACTGGAGTTGGAGTCTTTACCATTAGTGCCAATGGATCATGATTCTTTGCCAATCTTTCTTTCCTAACTTCATTCACTTCAGTTTGGTTTTGTTTCAGAAAATCGTTTAGTTGATCAAAGTTCACCTGATGTAAGTCCTTTGTTTGGTTGACAATAGTGACATATCGTCCCCATTCTTCTGGAAGATTGTTGAGAAATTTGATGTTTTGAACGATAGTTCTGGGTGCCAACTTGTTTCTGATTAGCTCATTAATCAAAGTGCAAACCATCCATAGTAGGATTCAATGGATTCTCCTGGAGTTGATGTGAACTTATCCCATTCAGTTAGCAGCTTGTTCTCCATGTCTTGTTTACCAATTTATGTTCCATAACATAGCCTTCTAACACATTCCCACATATCGAAAGTAGTTTCACAGCTGTCAACAGTAGCAAAGATGTCTCTTGGCAATCCTAGTTGGACAATGTGAATTGCCATGTCATCTGCATCGACTTGCATCTTATCATCTTCAGTGTATTCTGATTCATATTAAACACGAAATGATGGTGGAACGGGAGGTGTTGCATCAGGATTTCTAGGGATTTGGACTTGTCGAGGCTTGAAGGGTCCATTCGTAATGGATTGAATCATGAGTTTTCCATTAGGTTTGGTCTTGATGTAGCGGAGCATACGACTTGTCCATTGAAGATATCCTCCTTTTTCCAAAGATAGGAGGACGGTTTTCGGCACCAGCTGCATGAATGTCTTGTTGAGTTGCCATTTATGAAGGTATTTGATGATAAAGTTGATGTAGGATCGATTCAAAGATAAAGGAGCTATGTTTTGATGAAAATTAAGCTCGGTTGTTGTAGTGAAAATTTGGTCTAAAAACTTAAAAACCTTAATAACTTCTGTTCGGAGCGTTTTTAGGACTTGAAGGTTGAACCAAATAGTTCATTCGTCATGTCATTCTCCTCGTTCTCACGGTCGTTTTGATGGGGAGAACGTTGAAAACGGAGTTACGGTTCAAAAGTTATAGTCGTTTGAAGTTTTGTTCAAAATCTTACTCGTAAACCTGTTCTTAAGCGTAGAAATTAGTGCTTATGTGTAGACTCTACTTATGGGTAGGATTCCTTATGCGTAGAAAGCTTAGGCGTAAGATTCCTTATGCGTAAAACCCAATTTACGCGTAAACTTAAGGTTAAACGTAAGTCTTATGCGTAAACTTTATACTTAGAAGTAGAGTACCTTACGCGTAAGATATAACTTATGCGTAGAGTGCTTACTCGTAAGCTTTCTGCTTATGCGTAAGATTAGGTTTAAAACCAAAATCCTTCACACTTGTCCAAGCGTGAAAGATATCCACAAGTCGAAGTGTTCCACAAACTTATCCAATTGAGGGAAGCACTGAGTAATCGTTGAAGCTCGAAGAATCTGCACCAAAAGCTTATGCGTAAAAACTCAATTCTTACGCGTAGACCTTACGCGTAGAAAACTAGGGTTTTGACTTTTCTTATGCGTAAAAAGAGGGTTTTGACCAAAAGTTGCTTACGCGTAAAAAATGCCCAGAAATGCAAAAACGCTACTTTTCACCCAAAAACACGTTTCCAAATGATTTCTTTTCCACAAACTTCTTCCAAAACACTTAAAGATCAATAAAGTCTACAACTTTAACCTTAAAACCACGTAAAAATCAAAACTTTAAGCAAAAAAGCCCACGTTTATAGGAAAAAACGCAACTTTCTTTGTAAAGCTTTAATAAAAACGTAACACGAACACTCCTAAACCATTGTTAGGCGATTGATACCAATTGTAGGACCTTAAATATATCAACCTTATCACTTTACCAAACTAACCAAACACGTAAAACACGAACACAAACACCCATGTTATGTGTAGAAGAAACAAGAAACAAAGATGGAAAGATGGTGACTTGATATAGGTTATGCGTATATGTGTTAGAGAGAAAAGATGAAAACAAGAAACTTGTATTACTTCAAAGAAAACACACACACAAACACACTCAAGCACACCCCTCAAATGAGACTTTGAGGGGTATTTATAGTACAAGACAAAATGCCCTAATGGGCTTGGCCATGGGCTTCGTGGATGGAATTGGATTGGATTGGGATAAGTGAACTTATACAAGGCTAGATTAACTAAACGTTTAACCATTTAGCTTAGCCGAATCCACGAGCCCGTTGACTATTCTAGTATGATATCTAACACACGTTACAAAGTTCCTAAACGTGAATGACCATTACTTCTATTAATAACTATTAAGGCTAACACCTACTCTTAGGCGGTAAGAAGTATATATATGGATACTTTTTAATAAAATCTTTATTTATCCATCATTTACTTTCTTTAAAATCTTTAAAAGCTTAAATGTTTTTTCAATAAAGTCTGTTTCACCAGCATTAACCCTATCTTGTGACGCACTACCAGTACTTGAAATTCACCTCATTCATGGCTCAATTCAAGTTTAATGACAAGCACAACCAAGTAGGCTTCCTCAAGAAACCAAATGAAAGAACAGGTTTCGAGCAAATTGTGGATTTCTTGAAGGGATCTCATATTCGGTATGCACTTACACATAAACCAATTATTTATATCTCTACCATCAAGCAGTTTTGGCAGTCTGCAACTGTCATCACTCTTGATGATGGAACTACTGCTTTTAAAAGAAACAATTGATACGTTGGATTATACAGTTATTGGCGAATCAGTCAGAAGTTATCTTCAATTGGCTGATGCCTCAGGAACTTCTATGCTATCAAATGATGAACTTTCTAATGGACTTCAAAATATTGGATATCTTACTGATGGCTCTTTTACTTTCTGGAAAAGTCACTTCAATCCTCAATGGCTTTTTCTTGTGCACCATCTCTTACACTGCTTGAGTTTTAAAAGTGGTGGATGGGACCAATTTGGAAGCACTATTGCTTCTGCATTGGTCTCACTATCCACTGGTAGACTCTTCAACTTTTCAAAAATGATTTTTGATGCCATGGTTGCACATGCCAATAAAGAGAAAAAGTTTTTGATGTATCCTAGATTTTTGCAAATAATTCTTAATGTTGAAACAGCAAACAAGCAACAATACATTGATGTAGCTTTTACCAAAAAGATTTTTGAAAATATGAAAAGAAGCTTTGAAGGGGTTGACAGGCCTTTGTTGCCTGCTATGTTGTCTGGTGTTACTAACCCTGTAGGTACATCTGGTGCTTCTGAGTTTGAGGCACAAGTTCAACTACAAGAGCCTGCACATAAGGTACCCACTCCATCACCACTAAGGATACCCACCCCATCACCACAAAGGACACCAACACCACCACAACAGAGAACACCTACTCCACCTCCACCGTCCTCATCTGTGAATGAGGAAGAATCCCCTAAAATTCCTCACTCTAAACCTCCAACACCCACTGCATCTGATCCAGCTACTCTATCTCAAGAGGAGCTCATCTGTCTAGTTCTTCAAGTTCTGGCAAGGATAGAAAGATTGGAAAAGGATCTACAGAGGTTAACTAAAGCCCAAGCTGAAACTGTAATAAGATTGGTCAAGAAAGTCAAGAAGTTAGAGGTAAAGTTCAAAGCTAAAGGAATAGAGATTACTGATTTTGAAGGGGAAGAAAATTCTCCCAAACAGGGGAGGAATATGAAGGAAGAAGGGGGGGTCAGATTTTAGAACACCAAAGAAATCTTCTGAGGAGACCATCAGTCCTCAAGGTCGTGAAGCAGCTGAAATCTTAGCCAAGAGTTTAAGTCAGAAGAAAAGAAGAACAGAGAAAGAGACTACAGGTTCTGAGGTTAAGTCTTGTTATTCTTCTGCAGTTAAGTCTGGTAATGATTTTGAAGTTAAGTCTGGTAATGATGAAGTTAAGTCTGCCAGTGAAATTATTAAGTCTGGTGAAGAAGTTCCTCAAAGAGAAGGCAAGGGTATATTGCAAGAGTCTTCTAAGCCCAAGAGGACCAAGAGACAGATCAAGGAGGATGAAGCAAGTATGGCAGAGATTGCCAGGATTAAAGCAAAGGAAGAAGCTGCTGCAGCCAAGCTTGAAAGACGAAAGATGGATGATGAGTACTTTGCTAGAACTTTGCAGCAACCTCAACCTCAAGAATTAACTGAGCAACAGAAGAAAAAGCAGGCTGAGATCTTGGAGTCTGTTAAATATTACACATATGAAGATTGGGATACAAGTAGAGCTAAGCTGGAGGTAAACAGGGAAATTCTACCTGACATTGGAGCTGAAGACTTTCCCAGAAAGATGGTTGACATGATTAAAGAGAAGAAGAAGCAGCTAAGAGAACAAAGGTATAGGTAAAGGAAAAATAAGCCTCTAACTAAAGGAGAACAAAGAGAGTATATAATCAACTTCATCAAAAGTTAGGGGCATCCTAGCTAGAAGATTTCTCAATTAAGAAAGTTGAAGTCTAATGAGCTCAAAGCTGAGTTTGAAAAGGAAGTAGATCAGGTGAAAAAGTTTGTTCCAATGGATTCTGAGATGGAAGCTTCTAAGGTCAAGAGAAAAGGGTTTAACCTTCAATCTGAAGAAGCTAAAAAGCAAAAAGTTGAAGAGGTGGTTGAGGCAGAAAAGACTGAGGATAAGCCTAGTGTTATAAAGAAGGAGGAAGATGCTGAAGTTAAAAAGCCTTGATTCGGATTGTAGCGAAGGGCAGTTTTAAATTTGTATTTCCCGATTAAGAATCAATCACTACTTGAGGACAAGTAATAATCAACCTTCCGGAGTCGTATTCCACGGCGAGATATGAATTGAGATTTGCGTTATTGTCTTTTGTTTGATGCTTGATTATCGAATATTTGGTTTTTGATTTTATAAAAGATTTTAAAACTATTTTATGCTAATTAAAATTAAATAACAACTAATGACGAAATAAAATTAAGCTAAGAATATGATAGTAAAAGCTATGCTTGTCAAGTGAGGTGAAAAGGTAAATAAGTGTGAACAATCTATTAAGCTCTTGTAATTAATACCCGTTGAAATAAAATTATTTTCTCACAACGTTGGCTTATATTGAAAACAATCATTTTTCTCTTGGTAAAAATCACTAGATTTAAATAATCAATTATTCCCACGGCTTTTGCCCGTTAAAACAACCAACTAATTATATCTAAAAATAATCTGGAAACTATTAATCAATAATCTTCGATACCCTTTAAAAAACTACTTTCTCACAACGTTGGTTTATTTTGAAAACAATTCTTTATCTAGGTAGAATTACTAGATTTAATTAATTACCCTAACGGCTTTTGCCCGTCAAAACAACAAATTTCAATCCAAGTAACCAAAGATAATTAATCAACAATTTCTAAATTTTTCACACTCAAATCCCATATCACTACTCACTTAACAAGCATATAAGAATCTACTCAATAAGCATAACCACTTAAACTAACAATAATAACCTCAACAATAATAAACATTTTATTAACTAAAATATAAAAGCTAAACGAGAAAGGCGAGAAAGTAGAACCCGATCTAATGAGACGAGAATAATAAACCACCCGATTTTATAAACTTTTCAAACCACAAAGTTTATTTTTTTATTAGCTTTTTTATTACCAAATAGCTAATAAAGCTTGTGACTTTAATAACTAATTAGTTTTATAAAAGCTAGAAAAGCTCTAAACTTTAGTGATACGCAAGCTTATAAAACCCTTAAGCTCCACACCTTAGCAATGAATGAAAACAAGCTTAAAAATCACAACTTTAACAAAGGTTAGGACAAATAAGCAATAATATGAATCAAATAAGCTATGGAAAAGCTTATTGATTTAGAAAGACTAAGAAAGATTAAAACTTTTTAATTAAAAATACTAGATCTAGAATAATAAGCTAACAAATAACTTTTTATAAAACAAAAACTAATAAAAAACAAATCTTTTTGGTGTTTTTATAAAGTATTTTGTAAAACAAATAGTAGATCTAAGATTATAAAAGGTTTTTAAAGAAAATAGAAAAAGAAAGCTTGTGAAATAAGCTAGATCTAAATAAGCCACAAAAAGCTATTAAGCTTTCATAACTTATTAGATAAGATAAGAAAAATAAAAAGAAAAGAGTAAAAGTAGAAGAAATAAAACTAAAGAGGAAACATAATATTCATTAAGCTAAAAATCTTCATTGCAAAATAAGCTCTAGATAAGCACTTTAAATAAGCAATACAAAAATAAGCTATCACTACATTTAAAACTACTCCTATAACTAAACTACTCCTACTCTATAAAACAATAAAAACTACTGTGTGTTCAAAAAAATGTGTGTATCTGATATGACTGATCCAGATCAATATTTATAGCACAACATTCTTCTCGATCCTTCCCATCATTCCTCGTATTCCTTATCAATGATGACCACGTGGAGAACAAAGGATGGCTGGAACAATTAAATGGATGTTGCGAGTGGAGAGTGGCAGCACAAAAAAAATACACGCGCCCTTAGGATTTAATTTAGGCGTTTGTTTGGCACTCGCTGGGACAAGAGAATAAAATTTGCAATTTCACTAACATTAACTGCTGGGCTTGCATTCATTTCAATGGGCTCGATGTGGACTTGGGCTCGCTGGGCTGCAGTATTTCGGACTGGGCCTGCTAGGCTCGCAGGTTGTGACATATGGGCCACGTGGCCTGTTACAATAAATACCAAAAATTAATCAAAGAGTATGCCACTAGTGGGAGTTGAACCTAAGACCTCTTGCTTGATAATCATGCACCCAACCACTAGACCAAGAGATTTTTGTGTTAAATCTTTGCATTTAATTCTTTTTATCCCTCTTTTCCTTGATCCAATTTTAGCCATTATCTTTAAAATAATCTTCGTTCAAGCTCCGTTTAATCTTTCAACTTTTCTTCCTTTGCCTCGATGCTCCACATAAAATAACCATTTGACTCGATTTTTCGTGCTCTTTCCAATGGTGTGCTCGGATAATTTTTGCGACTTCATTCGAACTTCGAAAACATGAAAATGTCGTCGAAACTCATCCGAAAATCACCGTTTTTGCTTTGTTTTCAAACCCTTGTACCTGCAAGACATAATAACACATATACAACATTTTTGCAATATAATTTGACATATTTCATGGTTATTAGTCCGATTTAGCATATTTTTTAGATATAAAATGATGTGTGTTTTAGCACACATCAAAATACCACACACTAAAACCATTGCTGGTCCCACACGCAATGTTAATTACACACGTAGAGAAAGAAAATCTTTTAAACCCCCTTAACTAATAATCCCTCACATCAAACAAGAACAGAAAGATGTTCATCAAGAGGTACAAAAATCTTTATCTTTGAAAACGCCCCGTTTTAAACCATTTTATTTCATATATAGATATATCATTAAGCACATTCCTTGTTGTGTGACGGTTTGTTGAGCTTTCATGTCAATCGATAACTCCCACATTTTTCAAAAGACATTTTAGGATCACGGAGTAGGAAACACAACACAGCGTGAAGTAACCATACGGATAGAATACATCGTCCCTGATTTTTCACAAGTCTCAAACTAAGCGTAAAATCGAAATCCTTGTTAAATATGATTTTAGATGCAAACACTACCCATGGAAGTTACTTGTGTAATTACCTTTTGCTCCCATTTTCCTATTTTTCCTCTATTTATTTTATTTTTGTGAGAAAATGAATTTCTTCAAATTTCTCGTTTCGATAATTTTTAATCCGATAAAGATATGAAGCTAATTCGCTAATTAGTTATCCATCTTCTCTCAAGAACCATTGTCTTAAAAATCAGGTCCACATCAAGGAATTTTTATTCACTTATATTTTTGACTTTTTCATCATTTTGTTTCTTCATTCTTTTTTTTTTCTTTTTTTTTTCTTTTATACTTTTACTTATATGAGCTATGAACTACGGAGCTTCACGGGGTAATTCCAAGACCTTACACGTTTCAGAATAAAGGATCCAAGGGCCGTTACGACGGAGAATTCCAAGACTCTAGGCTTCATGAAATGAGGATCCCAGTGGGTTAGACCAAGACCTCACCCAATCCCGGCTAGAGGTCCAAGGGCCGGTGTAAGAGGGTAGCCAAGACCTAAACGCTTACTTTTGAAATAAGGATCCAAGGGTCCGATCTCGAACCGCAGCTCATAACTTTATTTATTACTTATTACGAGTTTATTACGGATCCTTGATGTGTACCCAATTTTTAAAACAAAGATTCTTTTAAGAAGATAAAAAACTAACTATCGCCAAAAACTCAACATCTCTAATTATTTATTCACATATATGGGGTGAAACAATCTTGTGGGAACAAAAAGCCATAAGTACCTTCGATGGGATCTAAAGAGAACCAACTACTCCACGCTTAGCATCTAAACTCATAAGTAACTCTATCATTCCTCGATCTCCGCAAATTTAAAATCCCAAATAATGAGATCCGCGGATGCTTAGCCGATAATTTTAGATTATCTATGGTTAAGGGAACAAGCTAGGGCTCAACACGCCCGGTCAAGTCAGAATTCTATTCCTACTCTCACCAGCGGAAAGTCAACAAGGTGTCAAAACCTATATTAATTTAGCAAATGCTTCGTCTCATGAAATCAAGTCATGCATATTTAAAGTCACTTAAGGAAACTTGCAAAATCTTGGCCTTGTGAGCTAGAATTCGCATTTTATAGCTTCTTGTCTAAGAGACTAGCAAAACTTTTCAATCAAAAAGACTAGCAAAAGCTTCAAAAAAGAAATTGATTTTTTTTTTTTGATTTTTTTTTTTTTTTGATTTTTTTTTTTTTGGATAAAACGGTTAAAAACGGGGTTGCATGGGGACCATACAAAAGCAGGAAAAGTCATATTTCGATAGAAATCCACCCCACACTTAAAACTTAACATTGTCCTCAATGTTTAAAAATTACGGGTGTTAACCCCACACTTAGAATTGAAAAAGGCGAATGTTTTAAAAAATTCTAAGTGTGAAAGGTGAAAAATCATTTTTAATTATGACAAAGGGTTATCCCAAGATATAACATATAAATGATCGGAGACCGAGTGTTGGAGGGTTTGAAAACAAGCACGAAGGTCTTCTCGATCAAAGGGATTCTTCAAGCAAAACGGGAACCTGCAAACACACATGGAAAGAAACACTACCCCACACTAATCTACAACACACTTATTAGAAGAAAAATAAAGATAGATAGATAGATAACACGGGTTGCCTCCCGAGAAGCGCTTGTGTTTTTGTTAACCGAGTCGCTAGCTTGACTCGACCCCGAATTCATTTGTCCTTGGGGAAGCAAGTGTGGAATTCATCAATCATGAGAATTCCGGGATCAAAGATTGTATCCTCATTCCCGAAGGAGTGAAGGATAGGAGAAGTCACATTATATGTGAGGAAGGGAAGAAAGGTTCTGATGATATACGTTTCAAGCTCAAATGACTCAATAGGAAGAAAGAGTTCATATTTGGATAGAGAATTTTGAAAAACATTTTGATCACATTTTAAAAACTCATTTTCTCTTCCAACGAGTATCCCTGGTTTAAAAATTTTGTCTTCAAAATATGTCTCAATGGGATACTCGAAAGATAACTCATCAGTAAGGGTAGAATCATCATCACATGACGGAGGAGATGAGTCGTAATACAGAGGTGGGACAAGTGGTGTGCTCTGAGAGCTAGCAATTTCCACCACTTCCGTTATGGTCTCTGTATCGGACTCAGACATTTCATCAAAAAGAGGGTTTACTCCGCAAAAAGTATAGTCATCGTTAAATTCAAAAAGTGGATTTGAGAAAATCCCGGAAGTAACCTCAGAAGTGTCAAGAGAATCAGAAAAAGGCAAATCACATGTATTATCGGGAATAACCTCGGACTCACTTGGGATTGGGACGAGGTTCTCAACACTAGACAATTCCGTTTCCGGAATAATGCTAAGATGCTCGTCCCCCATTATGAGAGAGTCCTCGGGATCCTTGTTGGGTAAGACGGATGTGATTGCAATAGACTGAGGGAGTTGAGAGATAACATCGTTCAATGGAATATCACTCTCCTCGTCATAATCGTCGTCGACCTTATGGTTAGCATATAAAGCTCGTATATGTCGCATCTGTTCCTCAGCTAATAATTCTTCCATACTTCTGTTATCCGGCTTTTTGAGAACGGGTGTGATAGCAGCAGATGAATTATAGAACTTCCCAATTGGAATGGTTTCTTCATCATCGTCATCATAATCGTACACGAGAGGTTTCCAATATTGGGAACTTACTCTAGCTGCTTGTTCTTCAGCTAGAAGTTCTCCATACGTTTTCGGACGAGACTCTTCTTGGGCACGTTCATTAACCAATTCTTTAAAATCTTTGAGTATATTGAGACAATTTTGGAGAAGTTCTTTAGGAATTTGCGGAGGCTGTGTTTGAATCGTTTGATATTGTGGAGGTTGGTCATAATAAGAGTAGTCATAATTGTTACAAGGATCCTGCTCATAGACACGCGGATTCCTCGTTTGACAATCAGCGTTATAGTGTGGACCTCCACAGTACTCACAACCGTACGATTGTTGTGATTGATCAGGTGAATTATATGGATATTGGTCATAACCAAAGTTTTGATTGTTACATGGGCCTTGCTCATAGACAAGCTGGTTCCCTGCTTGACACTCAAAACTTGGGTGAGGACCTCCACAATACTCACAAGAATATGTTTCCATCTCATGGTGCGAGGGTTGGTTAAGGAAATTGGTTGTTTCATTGTAGGGATTTTGGTCATAGACAAACCCGTTTCCCGAATTCACAATGCTACAACCAGGGCAATTTCCACCATTTTGAGGTCCCCCGCACCATTGACAACCATATTGGTAAGACGAAGACATAACGAAGAATTAAACGGATAGAGGGTAAAAGAAATAGAATTAAGCGATCGAGAGGATAACGAAGAATAGAATTAAACGGATAAGAGGAATAAAGGAGAATATTTTTAATTTTTGAAAAAAAGAAAAATATTTTTGGATTTTTTAAAAGATAGAAAAAGGAAAATATTTTTTGATTTTTGAAATTTTCAAATTTTTTAGTGATTTTTCTTTTAAAATTACGAATGTTAACTTTCAAAAGAAAGGATCTTCAAGGCACTAACTCGAAACAAAACGCAAAAATCGTAACATATCTCCCCGGCAGCGGCGCCAACAACTGATTCGTGTGTAGATATAAAGCAGTTTTAATTTTTTATTTCCCGATTCAGAATCAATCACTACTTGAGGACAAGTAATAATCAACCTTCCGGAGTCGTATTCCACGGCGAGATATGAATTGATATTTGCGTTATTGTCTTTTGTTTGATGCTTGATTATCGAATATTTGGTTTTTGATTTTATAAAAGATTTTAAAACTATTTTATGCTAATTAAAATTAAATAACAACTAATGACGAAATAAAATTAAGCTAAGAATATGATAGTAAAAGCTATGCTTGTCAAGTGAGGTGAAAAGGTAAATAAGTGTGAACAATCTATTAAGCTCTTGTAATTAATACCCGTTGAAATAAAATTATTTTCTCACAATGTTGGCTTATATTGAAAACAATCATTTTTCTCTTGGTAAAAATCACTAGATTTAAATAATCAATTATTCCCACGGCTTTTGCCCGTTAAAACAACCAACTAATTATATCTAAAAATAATCCGGAAACTATTAATCAATAATCTTCGATACCCGTTTAAAAAACTACTTTCTCACAACGTTGGTTTATTTTGAAAACAATTCTTTATCTAGGTAGAATTACTAGATTTAATTAATTACCCTAACGGCTTTTGCCCGTCAAAACAACAAATTTCAATCCAAGTAACCAAAGATTATTAATCAACAATTTCTAAATTTTTCACACTCAAATCCCATATCACTACTCACTTAACAAGCATATAAGAATCTACTCAATAAGCATAACCACTTAAACTAACAATAATAACCTCAACAATAATAAACATTTTATTAACTAAAATATAAAAGCTAAACGAGAAAGGCGAGAAAGTAGAACCCGATCTAATGAGACGAGAATAATAAACCACCCGATTTTATAAACTTATCAAACCACAAAGTTTATTTCTTTATTAGCTTTTATATTACCGAATAGCTAATAAAGCTTGTGACTTTAATAACAAATTAGTTTTTATAAAAGGTAGAAAAGCTCTAAAGTTTAGTGATAAGCAAGCTTATAAAACCCTTAAGCTCCACGCCTTAGTAATGAATGAAAACAAGCTTAAAAATCACAATTTTAACAAAGGTTAGGACAAATAAGCAATAATATGAATCAAATAAGCTATGGAAAAGCTTATTGATTTAGAAAGACTAAGAAAGATTAAAACTTTTTAATTAAAAATACTAGATCTAGAATAATAAGCTAGCAAATAACTTTTTATAACAGAAAAACTAATAAAAAACAAATCTTTTTGGTGTTTTTATAAAACATTTTGTAAAACAAATAGTAGATCTAAGATTATAAAAGGTTTTTAAAGAAAATAGAAAAAGAAAGCTTGTGAAATAAGCTAGATCTAAATAAGCCACAAAAATCTATTAAGCTTTCATAACTTATTAGATAAGATATGAAAAATAAAAAGAAAAGAGTAGAAGTAGAAGAAATAAAACTAAAGAGGAAGCATAATATTCATTAAGCTAAAAATCTTCATTACAAAATAAGCTCTAGATAAGCATTTTAAATAAGCAATACAAAAATAAGCTATCACTACATTTAAAAATACTCCTAAAACTAAACTACTCCTACTCTATAAAACAATAAAAACTACTTTGTGTTAAAAAAATGTGTGTATCTGATATGACTGATCCAACTCAATATTTATAGCACAACATTCTTCTCGATCCTTCCCATTATTCCTCGTATTCCTTATCAATGATGACCACGTGGAGAACAAAGGATGGCTGGAATAATTAAATGGATGTTGCGAGTGGAGTGTGGCAGCACAAAAAAAATACACGCGCCCTTAGGAATTAATTTAGGCGTTTGTTTGGCACTCGCTGGGACAAGAGAATCAAATTTGCAATTTCACTAACATTAACTGGTGGGCTTGCATTCATTTCAATGGCCTGCTAGGCTCGCAGGTTGTGACATATGGGCCACGTGGCCTGTTACAATAAATACCAAAAATTAATCAAAGAGTATGCCACTAGTGGGAGTTGAACCCAAGACCTCTTGCTTGATAATCATGCACCCAACCACTAGACCAAGAGATCTTTTGTGTTAAATCTTTGCATTTAATTCTTTTTAGCCCTTTTTTCCATGATCCAATTTTAGCCATTATCTTTAAAATAATCTTCGTTCAAGCTCCGTTTAATCTTTCAACTTTTCTTCCTTTGCCTCGATGCTCCACATAAAATAACCATTTGACTTGATTTTTCGTGCTCTTTCCAACGGTGTGCTCGGATAATTTTTCCGACTTCATTCGAACTTCGAAAAGATGAAAATGTCGTCGAAACTCATCCGAAAATCACCATTTTTGCTTTGTTTTCAAACCCTTGTACCTGCAAGACATAATTTGACATATTTCATGGTTATTAGTCCGATTTAGCATATTTTTTAGATATAAAATGATGTGTGTTTTAGCACACATCAAGCCTATTTTTAGGTGGACCAGGAAGAAGTCTCATGGAAAGAAACCTTCCAAGAAAGAAAAGACTAAATCAAAGAAGGAAGTGGAGGCTTATATGGAGGACAAGGTTGAAGAGCCTCCATCCGAAGAGTTCACTATAGGTTCTAATCCAGAAGGTTCAGTTCATCCAGCAAAAATAGAAAAGATTCAGATTATTAAAAATGGAAAGAGAGTTACTTATCAAGTCATTAGGGAAGATTATACTGACATTGTATATGTAAATTTTCCTGGTATGTTGTGTGATCTCTCCAGGGATGATCTGAAGAATTTATACACTTTGATGATGGAAAAGCATGGTGATGAAACAATGTTTGAGCCCTTAAGACCTTAAGACAATGAAAGAGTGCTCTAGAGAGACCTTAAGACAATGTTTGAGCCACCTGATGAAGCAAATGAGATGTAGAAGCAAGCAAGTCAAGAAAAAATAATTAGATGGAGGTACTTTCATACATGTCATGTTCATAGCCTTGAGTTAGAAAATATAATTTTTTATATGGTAACTGAAGTGGACTATCCACTTTCAAGTAAGACTTGTAGAGACGTGCTAACTAAGAAGCTTTCAGGTGAAGTAAAAGATAATGCATGCTTTTAGCTTTTGAAACTAATTGAATCAAAAGCTCAACAACAATATATTTTAAACTGTGTTTGAGAGAATTTTCTTAAGCTGTTGAGTATAGTGTTTATAAGTTGAAAAATGTAATAAATTGATTTTGAGGGGTTTTCACTTGGTGAAAGTACTTTGTACTGTCACAAAAAATGCTTATCAGTTCACCATGTCTAACCCACACAAGAACTGACTAATCCATGAGCAAACGGCTCTGGAAAAGATATCTCAAATCCGTTTATGGCTGACAATTTGCCAAAAATTGTATGGTGCTCAACTCACCATATCTGTGTGGATGAAGAGTTGGCTATCCCACAAGATCATGGCTTGTGGTAAAGGCTGTGGAAAACCAGGACTAGTCCAAAAGGGTACATCTTTTGGTAAAGACTAATCAAATCTGTTGATAGCTGCTGATTTGCTAAAAATTAGATGGTTATCAATGTACCATGGTCTTATACACCAAAACATTGGCTACTCTAATAGTAATGGCTAATTGGTAAAGAGACATCAAATCCATTAAAATTTTCTATGATTCACCTCTCACAGGAGTTTACACACCTGGAAGTGATGAGAATAGTATGAAACTTTTATGTTTTGATGTACAAATAGTCATAGATGATGAAAAGAACATGGAGTGCTCATGAATTGCTGATCTAATGCTGCACAGAACTTATAGGGAGGAAATCTCAAAGATGCAGATTAAAGATAATTCCAAGATCCTCAGGAGTTTAAAAGAACTTGAAGTTCACAAGTGAAGATCAAGTTAAGGGAGGATTGTACGGTATTATATTTTGTAAAACAGATTTAAGTATGTTTAAGTCTGTTTAGTGTTAATTCTAGTAGCTTTAGTAGTTAAGTCTGCCAGTACTAAAGATATTAAGTCTGGCAGAATAAATTGTCGATAGTTACGTCTTTTATATCTAAAACATAATAGTTTTTTAGAGTTAATGTACGAGTGGTAAGCATTAGCCTTTGAGCAAATTAATAGAAAATACGAAGTTAGTTATTTTGTGTTCTTCTTACTTTGTGTGTTAAGATTCCGAATTAACACATCAAGCTTTTGCTAATAGTTCTTGATATAGTAATTTGGATTTATTCAACATTACTATTAGTCATTCAAGGGTACTTGGATCCATAAAATTTTTGACCTACAGATGTTTAAACGAAAATAGAACGAGGAGTAGTGGATCAAGACTTTAGTTATCAATATTTCTTTCCATGATGAAAGCGTATATTGGCAAACTTACAAACATACGCGGATCGTATCAAGTTTTTAAAGTACAATATACTCTAAGAAACTTGGTAACAGAGCTCTGATGCCAGTTGAGGAAAACTAGAAGGGGGTGAATAGTTTTGCCGACTAAAACTTCGTTCTAAAGTATTTAGATCGACTTATGTCAATCCATTTAGATCGTTTGTTGGATATTGATAGATGGACATATACATAAATGATTTAAAGAGATAAAGAGTAAAGGAACGCAAAACCACGACACAAGTATTTATAGGGGTTTGGCTACAAGGACAGCATCCTTGCCCTACTCCAGTCCCCGATTACCTTACTCGAGAGTTTCTAAGCACTACACAACACAACGCCGCCTACACTTTATCCGGTACAAGGATAGACACTGAGTTCTTCCATGAGGTAGAACCAAACCTATCACAACATCCCCTACACTTTATCCGGTACAAGGCTAGATATCGAGTTTTATTAAAAAGGAGGAACTACTACCCAACCCTTCTACCTAAAGGAGACAAAATCCTTTTAACAACACTTGAAAGGATATCAATATCTTAAAACCTAAACTACACAAATATACATCGACATTCCATATCGAATGTACACCTTCGGCACTATACACAAATGCCTTCAACACGACAAACTATTGGAGGGAGAGAAGAATTATTAACAAGATGCACTTTAATGGTCTTAATGATGATGAAGCTTAGCAACTCATGACCTTGAGCTTGCGCGTCTTCAAGAGGTTGTGATTTCGCCTTTAAGAGGAACTTAGAGAATCACACAAAGAGAAAACTACATAGAATGATCCTTTGAATCTGAGGTTAGAGAGGTTGGAACATAGAAACAAGATATATCTAAAAGGGTTAGTAAGCAAGAGAGAAATGGTTCACTATTTATAGGCAAAACTACCTACTGTTCCACAGTTTTGGCAAATCCCTTACTCAAGGGATCCAACTAGTGGAAATCAAGGGATCCGGCTAATGGGTCAGATTAGTCTGGATTTTGGGTTGCAAACCGGGTTATGGGTTATGGGTTATGGGTTATGTACCATGGGTCATGGACTTTGGATCATGGATACGCAACAGGATACAATGTACCTAGTCAATGGGTTATCGATCTTAGGTCATGGGTCATGGGATTTGGGTCGTGGATCATGGATAATGGTATGTGTGAAAACACATACCATTTCTTTATCAAAACCGGACCAAAAAGACCGAAAACTAACCTCTAAAGCCAAATATGTTGCTTTTTTGTGTTTGTGCATGTGTTGGTAAAGGATATCGCAAAATGGACCAAGAAAAGACAAAACTTCAAAAAACGAGCACGACATATGGAAAGAGTGTATTAGAGTCGGAGCCGGGGAGATATTTATACGGATTTGATCATGATTTCAACTTAAATTCCAAAAATGCCCTTACGAATAAATTATTTTTCATAAAAAGCCAAAATACCAAAATTACACCATTTATCCCTAGATTTTGCAATAATGGTCTAAATTTACCCTAAACTAAACTAAACCTAAAACTTAACAAACTATACAACGACCCGGATCAATAAGAAATAAACCCAATCCACTAATCCCAAGCCCAATCCTAAAACCCCAACCCGTCTAACTTAAACAACCTTAGTCAAACCCAACCTTACCCGCCCTTTTTACACCTCTGTACATCTTCCCAAACCAAAATTACCCTGCACCCCGTTTTTACCTAAGTTGAACCTCGTACTAGAATCTTTCTAGAAGCTCTGCCATGTCAGAGCTGCTGACACCAAGAGAATGACAAGGTGGCAGATTGGAGAATTTTGATTGGATGCTACACCTCATCATGTATGATCAGGGTCTGTGAATTGTAGATTGGTGATCATTGGGGGGGATTAGAGGATCCAGATCATTTCAAACACTAGTATCCTCCTCAGCTTATGGCTATATAAAGACCTCAGCTCTAACATTTTGAGCCATGTAGTTTAGGGTCATTTTAGCTTAATGTTAAGTTTTAATTGTAATCTTTAAAATTTCTGTTTTATTTACTTTTAAAAGCCTTGTAATTAGTTTTTTTAATAAAAGTTTAGTTTTCCTTTATATTGTTGTCATTTACCATTATGTTTTTTTTAAAGTTCCTTTATGGTTTACTAAGTTTCATAAGCTCTTAGTTTTTGCTTAATAAGCTCATATAAGCCTATTCATAGCTTATTGTGAGTTTACTTATTCATTTTCTATTTTTAAATTCAAAGTTCAAAAAATAAGAAAAAATTCAAAAAAATAAATAAATAATAAGTCGAAAATGGTTGATTAAGCTTACATGAGCTCTCCAATATGTTATGATAAGCTCATATAAGCTCTTATAGCTTATTGTGAGCTTATTATTGTTACTTACTGTTTTAATTTCAAAAAAATAAAATTCAACAAAAGTCAAATAAGCTAATTATGGAAGAAGCTAGAAAAGGAAGGGCTTATAGGGTTTTACTAGCTTGTCTTTGACAAGCTAGAGCTTGTTGAGTAGCTCCTCGAGCATTTATAGCCTTTCTTTAGATAAGGCTTGTGTAAGCTTCTTTAAACTTTAGGTTTTAGCGTATTTCTTGCTTATTGCTTATTCTTACTGCTTATTTGTTTACTTTCTGTCTTAATTTGCTTATTGGTACTTTTTTATTGCTTTTTTGAACCTAGTTGTAGTTTTGATATCACATTCTTAAGTTTTTCATAAAAAAAACATCTTAAAAACCAAAAAATAGCTTTTCACTATTAGCTTATTTATGGTACTTTTTATAAATCAAAATTTTATTTGTATTACTTAATATAGTTGATAGTATATCTGTTTTTCAAAACCCTAGCTTAGAAAGTCCAAATCTTCTTAAAAACCAAAACAACCTTTCCTTAAGGATTGTTTGGCATAACCTGGTTATTGACATCTGGTCATTTGGTGAACTTAAATCTACTTTAAGTCAGTTTATATAATAGTTTTAAAGTTGTTTTTATCAAAGTTATAAAGTTTAAAAGTATTTGAGTCCATTTTTAAAGTTTTGTAGTTTTTTAAGCTTTATAGTAGCTTAAGTGTCATAACGTCCTAATCCATTTCCAAGTTTCTGTGTCAGTCTTTCTAAAAACACAAAAACAGTCCAACTAGTTATTTATAAGGTCACTTTTGTATGTCTTAATCTTATTCAAAACCACAAAAAAGTAGTTTTCCTAAATTTTCATTGTCCAAACTTAATATGTTTTCAGTTCTTATAAAATTTCAAAATCATTTGCTTGTTCATTTTCACTCTTGAAAACTGTCACCCAGGGACTTTAACTCAGAAAAACACCAAAACAGTCCCTAAGTGCCATCTTTCCAGCTTTTTTACAAGCTTTTAATAAGCTCTAATATGTCTGATTTTCATTTTACAAGTTCCTTAGTATGTGAATTATACTATTCCTAGGATTTTCTCTTTTCCAAAAGCTTTCGCTAGTGTTTAGATTAGCTTAACCAAGCCCCCACAAGATGTTGTTACCACATCGGCCCTATAGTGCTTAATTATTTGTTTTAGGTTATCTTCTTATCTTAGCCTACATTTTTGAACCACTTTAGCTAATTTAGGTTGCCTTTATAGTCCAATAGCTTATTGTAGGTCATCATAAGCTTTTGGAAGCTTGTGTGCTCAAGTTAGTAAGGTGTGTTTGGTTTAGTAGTTTAAAAATCAAATTTGCTGTTCCTTTTAGCTTAATATCCAGCTTATTTCTTGAATTAAAATTATTTGGCTTTCTGAAAACTTATTATTTTCAGTTTTATAAAAATTTCCAAAAAAAATTGCAAAAAGGGGAATTTGGGAAGTCAAGGGTGACTGGGATTCGAACCCCTGACCTCAAATAAACTCTACCCTTTTAACACCTCCATGCCCCACACACAAACCACTGCACCCTAGGGACTTACGGGTATTATCTTGCAATACTTTTTATTGAACCACATTTTAGCTATTTAAGCTTATTTTCGGCTGTTTGGCTTAATATCTTCTTATTCAAAACTGCTTTTTCGTTTTTCTTATTTTTCCTAGCTTATTCATAGTCTAAAGTAATTTTCCTTAAAACTTCAGATTTTTCCGTTTTAGTTAACTATTTTTCATAATTAAATTAGTTTAAAATGATTTTTAATTCATAATAAAAAAAATAAAAGTCAAACAATATCTGGATTTTTTCTAAAATTTTATTTTATCATTTTGGACATAGGAAAAATAGTTTTGCATACCTAAGGTGAATCTTTCTTAAATTTGACTTTTTAGGCTCGGGATTAGCCCGTAAGTGCTCGTTTTTAGGTTTTCTTAGCGTTTTAGCTTAAGTGTGCTTTATATTATTGTTATAATTGCTTATTAAGTTGTTTTTAGTTTATGTTCATCAATTTTAGTGTAAAAGTCCAAAATATCCACTTTTCCACTATTCAATTCACAAAATCACGACTCGAATTACAAATTTCATTCAACCTTCATTGGGAAACGATCCGGGAATACATATTTCCTTGGAAAACATATATATTATAATTGAGACAAATCAATTTGTTGGGATATAAAAGACAAAGTACTGAAGAAAGTTAAAGTGCTGAAGAAAGTCAAAGTACTGCTAATGAAGAAGTCAAAGTACTGCTCACGTCAAGGTACTGCAAAGCTAAGAACTGCTATATCATTTATGGAAAGTTATGTTTATCTAGAATATTCTTAGAATTAGTATTACTTGTCATACAAGGATTGTAATTGTAAACCGACTAGGGTACTCCTTATGCCTATAAAAGGACCCCTAGATTGACATTAGAGATACGTGATTTAGAATTTACAAAGTACGATATTAGAGTTATTAGGGTTGTTAGTGAATCTGTGTATCAAGCAGGTTCAAAGTATTAATAAAATCGTTGAAGTTTAAGTTATTCTTCTTAGCTTTATTGAAGTAGTTTCCGCATACTTAGTAAAGTAATATCAGTGTTTCATTGTTAGTAACTTAGGATTTATCCGAGGTTGCTAAGCCCTTATGATGAGTGTCTAAATACTCATCATTTTATTCCCATTTAAACTGCAAAAACATTTAAAAACACTCAGAAATGCTTCAAAATACAGAAAATATCCGTGGATTATGTTTTTATCTGTTTCATGTGCAAAATGATTGTAAAAGTTGAAAAACGAATAAAGTTTGCATAATTAGCAAGTTCAGTCCCTCAAGTTTCAGAATTGGCAGAAATACTCCTTGGAAATGAAAAAAAATGGAGAATACTTAATTTGGTCCTTGTACTATTGAAGATTGGCAAGATTGGTCCATGTGATAAATTTCGGAAGTTGGTAAGATCAACCCTTGAAGAATTGGGAAATGGCAAATTTGGTCCTTGTGCTTAATTTATACCAAACCGGATCCAAAACAAATTATTAACCCAAAACAAAAATAAACCCACACACCACTAAAAACCTTAACCCACGACCCTTTTCTTTTTACCCTTTTTCCCTCCAAAATAAAACCCATCTCTTTCTTTTTCTTCATTCTCTGCAACACTCAACCTCACACCCATCCCCTGCACCCTGAGCTCCCTTCCCCATCACTCTCACCAAAGAAAAAGAACGGTTTAACCCATCCCGTCACGTGTACCTTGCAACCTTGGGATTCGCTTGTCTCCCAGCTCACTTTGACCTCAAAAAAAGAAAGCACACCAAGAAGAAGGAGAAGACACACAAGAGAGTGAAGACCTAGTTTTTAGTATAAATAGTCATGTATGCCATTGATATAAGAGTCTTAGTTTTTTTATTTTCCAGTCTAGAATTTCAGTGGTTTTAGCTCCATTTAATTTTATTGTCATTTAATTTTCTTGTAACCTTTAAATTTCCAATGCAATTTCAATTCAGTTTTAATTCCAGTTGTTTAAATTTATGCAGTTTGTATGTCTTTGCAGTCTTGATGTTTTGATTTCTGTCATTTGTGTTTCAAAAGAATTTGCTCAAGTGTGCTAAAGTACTGTTTGGGATAGGGTAGAAGAGAGTCAAAATCAAGTTTTTACCCATTTGACTTTTAAGGGTCAAACTCAGTCTAGCTAACTAATCAGTTTTACAAGTTTGAGTTTAGCTTGAAATAGTTTTATGGGAATCAAGTTGAAGATCAAAATTTGTTTTCTGTCATTTCGTGCTGAACAGACAGAAGCTGCTGTTCTTGGGCTTATTTTTCAGTCTATTTGATGTTCAAAATGAGCATAACTTATTTTTCTTAAGTCCTTATGTCCCCAACTCGGTTATGTCCACTTTGATGACATTTAGCTTCACCATAGCATAGCTTAGTTGTAAGTAAAAAATTGTCTTTTGACTGGTTTCTTGTTCTGTTTCAAGAACAAAAAAAATGGCCCCAAACCATGTTGATAACACTTAATTACAAGTCTGTTATAAGTTCTTTCCCACCCTCAAATTAGTTTTTATGGTGTCTCTGTGCTAACTTTATGTTTGTATCTTGTACCTGATTGAGGAGTCCTTATCTCAGCTTAAAAACAAGCTCCACAAAAGCCACATAGGCTGTTTTAGCCTGCAGGTCAGCAGGTCCTTTCGTCTTTCTTTTAGCATTTTAGGGTGTTAAGCTTTCTTATTTAATAGTCTTTAGTTGATCTTAGGTAAGTAGGATAAAGTAAATTTGTGTTAGCTTAATTGTTGTTAGCTTATTAGGTGCTTATTTATAACTTCTTGATTGCTTATTGTCCCTCTTTTTAGTTTAGGTTCCCCTTAGTGTAAATCTCCTTATCCAACTGCTTTTCCTTTTAATCTTGCCTTCTTATAGCTTATAAGTTCATTTGTCAGCTTATTTTGGCTTTTGAAACTGCCCCTTGCACCATATATGGTTTGAGTTGCTATCCACAGTCCCCTAGTGCACCCCTTTTACAAGCTTGCAAAAGCTTGTTAAAAGCTTCAAAATTGATATAAATCTGTTTTAAAGATCTTGGGTATATAAGTGCGACTGTGCTAAGCTTGCTTAGGATTTTGGAGGCCACTAAATGCTTATTTTTAAGCTTGGAAGTAGCCTCTTGGGCTGTTTTGGGTTACAGTTGCAGCAGCAGCTCACATGCTTCATTTTGTGCTTAAAACCTGCTAAGGGGTGTTTGGTTATTGTTTTTGCAAAGTGATTTTTGCCAAACTTTGTAGAATTTTTACAGATTCATTATAAGTCCATTTGAGCTGAAATTTGGGATACAAGATCTTTGGTTGGTCGTGGATTTCATGATCATTTTAGTTTATTTTTAGGAATTTTATAAGCTGGCTTAATGTAGGCTTAAAGTAGCTAGTTAGGGCCGTTTGGCATGTTGAGACTTGAAATCTGGTCTCGAGCTTTTTTTATGTAGATTGTGCTTTTTAGGTCCCAATCAGTTGCATTAGCTCATTTTAGGTTAGATTTAGACTGTAGTATCTTATGGTAGCTTTTGGATAGCTTATTGCTTATTTGAAGTGCTTATTTAAACTGCTTATTTGCCCAATTCAGCTTATTAGTGGGCTTATCTAACTTTTTATATTTTTCCCAGGCTTAGTATAATATTTTAGATTTTCCATAAAATTTCCAGATTTTTCCTAGCTCATTTAGTCCTTTTCTTATTTAATATTAGTTTTTAAGTATTTTTAAATCATTTTTAATTAATAATAAATACATAAAAAGTCTAAAAAATATATTTTCTGTTTTAACATTAGTTTTATAATATTTTAGATTTTTCCAATTTATAATTTCATTTTTTAGGGTATTTTCCTATTTTCTTGTATTTTAATATATTATTAAATAGTTAAAAATAGTTTTTAATTAATAATAATAAGATAAATAGTTTTAAAAATAATTTTATTTTTACCATAATTTTCTAGTATAATTAGGATTGTAAAAATTTATTTTCCATATCCGTAGATATTTTACTTCTTTATTTTCACGTTTTATTTCGTACGTTCACGTAATTTTATTTAAACATACGTTTTAGGTTTTAAACGTTAATCGATTTTAAATATAGAATTAAAATGACTTCAAAGTCTTTATTAGATTTAATTTCCTTAGTGTAATCAATCATAACTCCTTTTCCTGTTCAATATTCACCCGATCACAGATTCGTTGTATTACAATTTACACACCTCGTTGGGACTTAACGACCCGGGGAAACACTAAACTCCTCTGGACTTAATTGCATTTTGTTCTGAGCTGTTTGACTTTTATGGTTGACCATTCACAAGTGGTTGACTAATAAAAGATAGACCGTTCGGAGCGAATCACCTTACAAGCTACATAGTTAGTTTGGTTAGAGTATATCGATCCAACAAGTGGTATTAGAGCTTGTATGGAAACTCTGATTAAGAAGAAACCCTTAAAACCAATTTTAACTACAAACACTAAAGATGTCGACTAAAGCTGCACCACCCCCATGCATCACCTCACTCAGAATTTCTATCATCAAGAAGGGAGAATATGATCTCTGGAGCATGAAGATGAGGCAGTACATTGCTATTACAGACCATGCATTGTGGAATGTGATTGTTAATGGTAATGTCGTTCCTGAAGAACCTATAGAAGTTCCTGGACAACCTAAACCTACCTTGCCAGCAGCTACGGCAAGAAATCAAGAAAAGGCTCTCAACATACTATTGTCTGCTATTCCTGATGGCCACATACTCAAGTTTCATGATGCTAAGGATGCAAAACAACTATGGGCTGCTCTCAAGAAAAGATTTGGAGGTAATGATGCTTCCAAGAAGATGCATAGAAATCTGTTGAAGCAACAGTTTGAAACATTCACTGTTGGTGAAAGAGAAGGTCTTGATGTTGCCTATGATAGATTCCAAAATCTTCTTAGTATGCTAGAGTTATACAAAGCAGAGGTATCTGTTGAAGATTCAAACCTGAAGTTCTTAAGAAGTTTGCCATCCGTATGGCATGTGATTGCTACTATGATCAGAGGACAACCTGGTTTGGACACTATGGACTTTGATGATCTTTACAACCACTTAAAGGTGTATGAGCATGTGATGAATGGCCAAACAAGTTCAAAATCTCACAGCATTGCTTTTGTGTCTTCGAAAATAGAAGCGTACTTCCACTAAAAGTCTGCTTATCTGCTCAAAGTACTTGTTGGTGATAAACAAGATATTTACACAACCATGACTACCCCTACCTCATCACCAACAAACACCATCCACTCTGATGAAGTTGTATGCTCATTCTTCGCTCAACAAGCCACTTTACATGTCACTTATGAAGAAGATTTGTCACAAATTGAAGAGGATGCTCTAGAAGAAATTGATATAAGGTAGCAAGTCGCCATGATCACTGCAAGGATCAAGAAGTTCATGAAGAAAATAGGAAGAGGCATTGACTTCAAACCCAAACAGGGTATCACTTTTGACAAGTCCAAGATGGAATGCTTTAACTGTCAAAGAACTGGACACTTTTCAAGAGAATGCAAGTTTGCTAAATATCAGGCAAACAGAATGATTGTGAAACCCAAGCTTGAAATAAGGGAAATTCCTATTACTGAACCAAAACCAAAAGGTTTGGTTGCTCAAGAAAATCTATCAGAGGTTGGTGGAGTCTTGAATTTGATGATGAACCAAGAACCTAGTCTATGGTCACAGTGGAAGAGTTTGATTGGAGCACAACTTTTGATGAGGAACCGATTTCTTTGCTTTAGAATCAAGAGATGGTCTTGGAAGCTTTGAATGGAGCATGAAAAGTGAAGAAGCAGTTCTGCTTGCCATGGTAGCTACTTCACCAAGTTCACCCAATATCTCTGAGGTATGTTTGAAATGCAATAGCTTTTATCAAAAGGTGCTTAACGATTATGTAACAGAAAGAGATAATTGTAGAAGGGCTAGGTCTGAGGTAACTGGTTATCAAATAACTTTAGAGTCAATGGAAGCCAAAATAATAACTCATGAAAATAATGAAATGGCTTGGGCAGAAAAATATGAGCAACAAGATTATCAATTAAAATTGAGTGAATGGAAGTTAGCATGTAAGATTTCTGAAATTGAAAAGCTGAATAAAGAAAGGGATGAATTGTTAGAAAAATGTGATGTTTGGGGAGAATCTGGTCTGTCACATGTTAGTTTTGTTGAAAAACAAAAAAGAGCACACATTAAAACTGGCCTAGGTTTTGGTATGGATTTTAGCAATACAGAAGAGACCTAGTGATGATGAACTCATTAGCTCAGAAGAGAACACATCTAGTAATGAGGAATCAATTAGTCAAACACCTCCATAATTTAAGAAAGACAAGGGTTATCATGCAGTTCCTCCACCCACTGGTAGTTTTCAACCACTTAGGACAGATGTTTCTTGTTTTGGAGTAGACAATTTAGAGTTTAGGAAAAAGCTTACTGGTCAATCTAATACAGGTCCATCTAATTCTGAATCTCCAAAAGAAACAGTTGAGAAATCTAAGGATGTTTGTTGGGAATTCAGCTAAGTTAGAATTCTGCTGATGTTTCTGCCGAAGAGCATCTGCTGAAGTTAGATGTTTATGCTGAAGAACAGAATCTGCTGAAGTAGTATAGTACTTAGTTTGTTTCTGCGGAAATAGTTATTCCCTATATGTTATAGTTAGTTAGGATATGCATGAGCTTTATTAGGAAGTGATAATGTATATCTTATTTAGTTTTATGATTATACGTTTCTTAGGAAACAAGTTAGGGTTCCTTGCTTATAAAAGGAACACAATAGTATGATTAATGTAACGAATTGAAAACAAAGTTTTAGTAATATAAAGATCCATAGAGGATCAACGTGTTCTTAGTTATTGTGTTTGTGCTTATATTTGATTTCCGCTAAAGAATATAAGTCGTAGAGATTGTCTATTAGTTTGCTTGTGATTACATAAGTAATACTAACGATCTGCGAGTGCTCAAGATCTATCAAGGTCTTCAGTTTCTACATGTGGTATTAGAGCCTCGAGAGAGTCTCTACGATACTAAGAACAGACTTTTATAAACACTCATACAACCAACACATCATTCACCATGCCTGGATCACAAGATGATATTGAAGTCACCAACAACCAGAACACCACCCATCTGCAACAACTAAGTCTCTCGAACGATGCGCCAAGTTTCCTTATCTGAAGAAGGAGGAATACGATTTATGGGCAATGAAGATGCAAAACTGGATTTCCAACATTGATTGGAATATGTGGGAAGTTGTCGAGGAAGGAAACAACTTGAAGAGAACTACCACGATCCGATGGTAATCTTATTCATGTACCTCCCAAATCTGCTGAAGAATTGTTGGTGGTTCAGAGAGAAACCAAAGTTAAAACAATTCTTCTTCAAGCTATTCCTGAGGATCACTTGAGTGATTTTCACTTTATGAATGATGCTAAGGATATTTGGTTGGCAATCAAGGCCAAGTTTGGAGGGAATGAGGAGTCTAGGAGGATGAGAAAATCGATGTTGAGACAACAGTTTGAAGACTTTCAAGTCTCTGAAGAGGAAGGAATTCACAAGGGCTATGACAAGTTTCACAAGATCTTAAGTCAGTTGAATCAGCTTAAGGCAAAGCCAGATAATAAAGATTGCAACTCCAAGTTTTTGCGATCTTTACCTCAATCCTGGTTACAAGTAAGCATTGCCTTTAAAACTAAAGGTGGGCTTGATATGATTACCTTTGATGAACTGTACAACAAACTTAAAGCTCTTGAGCATGATGTCAGAAGTTTCTTCCGTTCATCATCTACTGCTAGTCACACAGCCTTTGTTGGAGCCTCCAATCCAAAGATGATCCATGCTCCAACTCCAACTTACTCATCATCATCTTACACTACCACTCCGTCAAGTTCTCAATCTACAACTAGTGGTATAATGGAAGATGTACTTGGATCCTTCTTTGCTGATTATGATCCTCAGCAGGAACTTGCATATGAGGATTTTGATCGGTAGATCCATGGAGATGGAAGAGATGAAGTTGAAGTGGCAAGTGGCTATGCTCTCTATGGATATCAAGAAATTTGAGCGTAAGGCTGGGAGGAAGTTTGGTTTCCAGGGAAGAGATCCAGCAAGGTTTGACAAGAAGAAGGTCAAGTGCTTTACATGTCATCGGATGGGTCACTTCTCCAGAGAATGCAAGGATAGGAAGGCTGGAGATGAGGTGAGATACTCTTCCTATCGTGAGAATCAAAGGGATCTTTGGAACTTGAAGCCTAGATCCTCAGTCGTTATGGTCACTTTGGATGCCAATGTTGACTGGAAGTCACATGAGTCTGAGAATGATGATGGTCCTGGTGGTGAGAATATTGGGTTGCTGGCAAGTCAGTATCGAAGATAGGCATGATCAAATTGCCTTGATGGGCATCTCTCAGGTACAAAATTGCTTGTTTGGTTGTAGTGAACGTTATAATGAACTTAAGGAAGCATATGATATTTTGAAACCTAAATATAATGAATGCTATGTTGAAGTTGAAGCTTATAAACATAGTTTAAAAACATTAGAAAGACAAAAGGTTTGGTTTCAGAAGAATCAAATAGCTTATGATGAGAAGATTAGGGTGTTAGAATGTGATCTAGAATGTACTAAAAATGACTTAAAAAGGTCTGAGAAATTGAAAGCTGATGTGGTGTCTCAAAACAGTGTGTTTAAAGAAAAACTAGATGCAGAAATAGCTAGACATAAACAATGGTTAATATATGGTGATAATCTAGCTAGAGAGATCTATAGTAGTCAATCTGAGACCTCTGCTATAGGTTTAGGTTTTAAAAAGTATGTAGGATTAGAAGCTAGACATGATGGGCGTAAAACAACACCAACAGGCTTAGCTAATTATGTCAAAGAAGGTGACCTACATGTTGTACGTGGATCCATTAGAGGAATACCTATGCCTGTTGACCTTTCCATTACTGTTGACTTTGATGGATCACATCATCTTTATGGCAAAAAGTCCAAAGACTTGCCTGACCCTGATTGTGACAACTCATATTTTCAGGTCATATTTCAAAACATTACTCATGCTTCATCATTTATCATTTATCGTAAACTAGATTTACGAGCATCAAATTCACGTAACCGTAATGGTTTAGCTGTGAATTCATATATAATCATAAAGGACATTTCATATGGACTAAGTTTAGTCTACATATCATTATCATCATTATCATCATATTAGTTCCTTCATGGTTTTGCATTTTTACATTAACCGTACAATTTCATATTAAATAAACGTTATCGCGTAATTTATTATTTTGAACAATTGATCCACTACTTTCAAAAAAATTTCCAATATATTTTTATACTCATATTAAGTTTATAAAAATAATATTATGAGTTTACCCAGTGTTTTAAATTTATTTTGTAACTAAATTGTTATATTTATATAATTACGACGTTTTTCTTAAATACTACACGATAATTATTATTTCACTCAAATTTTGCAAGAAATGTATTTTTATAATTTTTATGACCTCAAAATATTTATCTTGACCCGTTAAAAGTTATTTTTATCTAACGCTACTCTAAATACTCAAATGTGTATTTAATTTACCACATATCCTCAATTTACTTACAATTATCTACACTTATACATAATTTAAAAAAAAAACATAACAAAGTAATGACTAACACCCCTTGTCGACACAAGGGGTGAGTCATGTGAGGATTTAGTAAATATCTCTTGCTAGTTGAAGTATTATACAATTTAACTAACACATACATTTTAATATCCAAGGTGAAAACACAATTTGTTCCTCTCTTCTCTTCCAAAACCGGTAACCACCAAGGACCAAGAGTATTTCATCCAAATTTTCAAGACAAGGTTTTCTTACACTCTAGTATCACTTGTTGTATAGGTTTTGCAATAAAAACCTCAAGTGATTAGGAAAAACTCATTGTCCTTAAACCTCATCAAGCTACTTGTAAGCATTCATATTCATCGTCATATCTCATATTCATTGTTATGGTCATATCATTTTATTTGAGAAACATGCAAGTCTCATCAGGTTTACACCACTTTTTCTTTGATTTTTAAAAGTTATATATATTTTGTCATCCTATAATTACTCCTTGTTATAAATCACACTTGGTGATGTCTAGGAACCCATGACACCCTAAGAAGGTGTATGGTAGGATTAGAATAGCTTCGGAGTTGTTTTGAATGGGTTAGAATAGGTTTGGCGCGAGAAAAACTCATTTCGACAAGTTTGCAAAAGGGTCGGTCCTTATTTTCAAAATCTGGAAAATTCGACAGTAAGTAAAAAATTTTGGCCTAGATAATTAGAAAATACATTTTAAAACGAAAACGTGGTCGCTTGAACGGATTAAAACGGAGCTATAACGAAGAAGTTATGAATTTTTCAAGTTGGCGACGAAAACTATAAATTTACTGGAAATTTCAGCATGCTATATTTATTTTGTACGAGTCAAAAATGGAACTTAGGCGTTATAAATTATGCCGACTTATAAAAAATATACTAGTATACTTTGATACAAAATTAACGACCTATAAAACGTTGAAAACGGATTTGTAATGATTAAGTTATACACATTTACAAAAAGTTGACGAAAATTCATTTTATAAGAAAAACTATTAATTTCTAATAGGCAAGTATTACGGCAAAAGAAGTGACCATTTTGAAGGTTGTTTTTTTTAACAATGATGTAGAACATTTTATTACGTAATGTCTTCTAGTAAAAGTGAGTTTGCCAAGTATATTTTCCAAAATGTCCGACCGTTTGATTAGCGGAGTTGTAATGAATTAATTATGGCTACTCAAACATTTGCCGAAAACCATCCTTAAACTATATTTTGGGACACAAGTACCATACTTAACCTATATTTTTCTTTATGTTCGAGACCTCTAGGATGGAAACTCATGTACTAAAACTTCGAGATAATGATACAAACTTACCAAAACCATTGAGTACGTTTCCTAATACTCGATGTGCACCATTTTACGACTAGCTTTTAGAGGCCGTTTTGTCACTTTCATGAATATGTCAACGACATTATTTTACGACGAAAAGTTATAATTTCTTAATAAATCACTAAATGATTATCGTCGAATATCATTTCAACGTAATTACAAGTGGAGTAATTTAAAAATGGTCAAGACGTTAAAAGATTATTTTTTGACGAAAAGTATTATTTTCAAAAATTCAAAAGTGGTATAGATATCATCCGGATTGCATGCATAACATTACATCATAACTTATTATGTATCATATCATTCATAATAGATCGAGTTTTGAGATTCACGCTACATTTCGGTGTACACACTTTTGACATCGCATCAATTCATCAAGTGAGTTTTCATAGCTCCGATTTATTTAAGTTTTTACATTATTTCAAACCTACGGGGGGGAATACATTGCACCTCATTATTTTTATGCGAGCCCAAGTATATTCAAATTCATTTACATTTCTTAAGTTACCTCATGCCAATTGAATGTCCCCATTATATAACATGAACCGTTAATTTCATAGAAGCGAGGGTGAGTGGATAGATCTATCGAGGGTGACTCCTCCATCCGGGTTGGCGGATTCCAACCGGACGGATGCATTTCATTTAATATCATTATTTGAGTTGTTTGGCAAACACTCTGTTGGGGTGAACATCATAATCAGTCTAGTTTCGGTGTCATGGACTTATAGCAATTGTAACATTTTTGTGACATTTGTCATATATAATTTATACTTGTGGTAGCCGTATTAAACATTTACTTAAAATCTATGAACTCACTCAACCATTGTGTTGACACTTTTAGAAATGTATTTTCAGGTAATTAAGACATTCGCATCATGGCACGAATAAGGAACCCTCATAGTGTCGCGGCGTCGATACATATCATTGTATATTATGGTTTTCTTTTCAAAACATCATTTGGACTTGCAATAAACTTATATTTTCCGCAAACTTTATCAACTTTTGGGACCTATCTTGTAACTCTGAACGTTTTATATAAATATCAAACGATGTGTTTCTAAAACGACACTTTTGGTCGTTCAATATAACTGTGATTGTGATGCTATGACAGTCAATCCCGTGAATTCCATTCACAAAAACAGGTAATTTGGGGGTGTGACAGATTTGCATCAGAGCTTCAGTTATAGAGAACTAGGTTGCATCTTTGACCCTAGACTATAACTACATCATCATAGCATCTCATTATTTCATCATGAGTGCGTATTCACTTTACATACGGATGCATATACATTTTATTCGAGTTATTTACTTTCATTTCAAATCGATTGTCACATAGATGCCCTTAAATACCCATCCCATTATCATTTCCTCATATTCTAATGTGGAGAATGCTTTGCCATTCCCTATCGCAATTTTAATATCAGCTGATTCATCACCGATAATGTCAAATGCCGAGCTAAAATCTTTAAGTACGGCGAAGTCACTCTCACTCCTTTGTTCCAGCACTAACATGTCGAGTTACACATTATTCACACATTAAGTCACTAAACCATCATACATTTGAAGCACTTACGACATCTCATGACCCATCTTTTGGGAACCCGTCGATCATTTTGAAAAATAACCTCAAACTTATCATCTTATATCATATCTCCTTAGAGCATTTTTTTTTTTTTTTTTTTTTTACATAGGACTTTGCTATGTCTCATTTTCCTCTTATTTTGAAGAGTTATGGCGCCGAAGAAAGCTCCACCAGCTATGACACCAACTGCTATCCAAAAGTATATAGAGGATAGTATAGCTAGGGCACTAGAGAAAGAACGAGCAATGGTAGTCGCTTTACGCCGCTTCGCTATTGAAACTGCTAGATTTTTACTTACTCGCTGCAGGGCCGCAGGAGGGTTGGAGTTCGAAATGGTACATACCGGGACTTTAAGAGCGGTGATTCCCCAAGTTTCAAGGGCACAGAAGGAGCCATTGCTATGATCCGTTGGTTGGAAAAGATCGATTCATTATTTCTTATATGCGATTGCCCAGATGCTTGCAAGGTGAAATTCGTTACTAGTACACTCTTGGATGAGGCAATCTCATGGTGGAATTATTATGCACAGCCTATTGGTATGGAAAATGCTTACAAGCTCACATGGGATCAATTCAAGAAGTTGTTGACCAAGAAGTATTGTTCGCACACTGAGGTGAAGAAATTGGAAATGGAATTTTATAAGTTAGTGACCGTTGGTTATGACATCGAGACCTACATCAGAAGGTTTCAAGAGTTGGCTGCTTTACGTCCATCTATGGTTTTGGACAATGAGAAACTACTGAAAGGTTTCATTGGAGTACTTCCAAAATGTATTCAAGGAGATGTAACCTCTTTCGATTCACAAACAATTGAAGAGACCATTAAGATAACTCAAATACTCATGGCTCAGGTTGTAAAAAGGGAAAACATTATCGACAATAACAACAACAACAGCAACAACGACGATAACCAAATCAACTACACCAACAAAAGGAAATGGGAATATGACCCAAGAGGTTATAATAACAACCAAAACCGTAACACTAACCATCACCAACAACAGAACAAAAGACAAGAAGCCGCCAGGGTTTATGTTGCTACACCAACAAAGGGAAGAGCTTATGTTGGAAACTTACCAAGATGCCACCAATGCACGCTACATCATGATGGCCCATGTGGTATATGCTTTATTTGTCGCAAAGTGGGACACCTTACCAAGGACTGCAAAGGCAAAGGATATGTTGGAACTCAACCACTATGTAATCAATGTAAGCTTCATCACTTTCAGGTCTTGCCCCGCCAAGTGCTACAAGTGCCAAAAATTGGGACACCTAGCCAGGGATTGTAGAGGTAAAACCGTAGTCACATGCTTCGATCAGGAGGAGCAAGGACACTATTGGAACCAACGTCCCCGGAACCAAGGTTAACAAGTTGAAGGAGCTCATGGGAAAGCAAATATGTTAGAAGCAGGAGAAGCTCAACAAGGTATCAACAACTAAAGATGAAGTAGTTCGGAAACTAATAGTCTTATCTTTCCTTATGTACTATGTCGTACTAAGTTTATGTCTTCCATCGTATCCGAACCTTTATAACTTAAGATGTATTGTTGGTTGATAAACCACTCGTTGTAAAATATTCTCATCTATTGTACCTTATTTTCTTTTCGATTTGTTATGATTTATGAGAATTTTAATTCCTTTTACTTTAACTACCATTTTAACGAACGGCTTAAATCCTTGTAAACATTGAGAGTTATAACAACTAAACCGAATGTCACATTATCGTTCCCAAATTATACATAGCCTAGCTAACTATGTCTAATTCTGGAGGGATCATGTTATGTTGGGAGCTTGATTATTTATAAATCTTAATGCAAGCAAAATTTTCACATATTCCAAGTCAAAGTGTTACTCATGGGAGATTCATCTAATATTCTCTTTACTTTGATGTTTTATACACCTTTAATCATAGATAACCGTAACGACACCTCCTCATGTTTTCTCCCCTCGATATTCGTCATAAACTCAATTCGATAGACTCAAATTATTATATCATGCGTCAAGACGTAGAAGTACATAAAGAAGGGTTGTTTTGCTTTCTTAGCATATATATAAGAAGAAGTCGGAAGAGAAAGCGACTTGAGGATGTACCAATGTCAGAAATTTCTGAAGTCTTTCAGAAGACTTGCCGGACTCCCACTTACGTCAAGTAGAATTTCATATTGACTTAGTGCGGGAGTCTGCACTAATTCTTGCGAGCACCTTACCGATTAGCACCATCGAAATGCAAGAGTTGTCTAAAGCGGTTGCAAGAACTCTTAGACAAAGGATTCATTAGGCAAGTTCCTGCGCCTTGGAGCACCGGTCTTGTTTGTGAAGAAGAAGATGGATCCTTCGAATGTGTATAGATTATAGAAATTTGAACAAGTTAACGGTGAAGAATCGTTACCCACTCCCCACTCGATCGGCGACTTGTTCGATCAGTTGCAAGGCACTAGTATCTATTCAAAGATTGACCTAAGGTCAGGTTATCATCAACTTAGAGTGCGAGAGGAGGATATTCGAAAACAGTTTAGAACACGTTATGGACATTATGAGTTTCAAGAAATGCCGTTCGGATTAACTAATGCACCTGCAATATTCATGGATCTCATGAATAGGGTATGTAAACCGTATTTGGACAAGTTTGTTATAGTATTCATCGACAACATATTGATTTACTCAAAGAGCAAAGAAGAACACGAAGGGCATTTGAGAACGATTTTAGGACTACTCAAGAATGAGAAGTTGTATGCCAAATTTTAGAAGTGTGATTTTTGGAATCGCTAAGTACAATTTCTTGGTCATGTCATTGATAGTCAAGGATTACAAGTAGACCTTGCAAAGATTGAAGCCGTAAAAGATTGGGCTACTCTAGCGAATCCTACGAATCGACAATTTCTAGGACTTACTGGGTATTACAGAAGATTCATGAAGGTTTTTCAAAAGATAGCTAAAGCTTTGACCAAGTTGACACGAGAAAAACAAAGGGTACAAATGGGAAAGAAACAAGCTGCTTTTTAGTTGTTGAAGCAAAAGCTTTGAAGTCGCCACTTTGGCACTACCCGAAGGAATTGAGAACTTCGTTGTATCTTGCGATGCTTCACATAAAATTTGGGTACATTTTAATGCAAAAGCGAAGAAGGTGATATTATGCTTCGACAACAAGGTCCATGAGAAGATACACCACACATAATCTTGAGTTGGGGGCGTAGTTTTGCACTTAAGATTTGGAGACACTACCTTTCGGTACAAAGTGCACAGTGTTTCTGGACCACAAGAGTTTGCAATATGTTCTTGATCAGAAGGAACTTAACATGAGGCAACGTCGTTGGTTAGAATTACTCAGCGATTATGATTGTGAAATCAAGTATCATCCGGGAAAAAGCCAATGTTGTGGCTGATGCTCTTAGCCGGAAAGAAAGACCCAAACCTTTAAGAGTTGATCATTAGGAATGCGATCAGTTCACCTTTACCATCAAGAATACTTTCGAGGCACAAATGAGAGGCATAAAAGTAAAGCCAAGTGAAAATCTTTATGGTATGCACGAAAAGAAAATGCAAATGGCTTTGTAAAGAAGCGGATGAGTATTATGCTTCAAGGAAAGAATGTAGGTACCATTTTATGGCGGGATATGAGAATTGATTATGCATGAGTCGCATAAGTCAAAGTATTCTATTCACCCGAGTCAGTGATGTATCGGGATCTCGAAACTTTATTGGTGGCCGAAAATGGCGGAATTGCCGTATGTAGCAAATGTCTTACTTGTTCTAAGGTAAAGTCGAATATCAAAAACCTTGAGGGTTACTCCAACAACCAAAGATTCCCCAATGGAAATGGGAGCATATTCAATGGACTTTGTCACGAAACTTCCAAAGACATGGGAGGTTCACGATGCTATATGGGTAATGTCGATCGTCTTACCAAATCAACTCATTTCATACCAATTAGAGAGACTTATTCCATGGAACAACTTACTAGACTTTATGTTTAGGAAATAGTCTCGAGGCATGGAGCATAATTTCCATCATTCCGAAACAGAGATAGTCGATTCACTTCAAACTTCAGGAAATCATTACAAGATTCATTTGGAACCAAATTAGAGATGAGCACAGCATATCATCCACAAACCGATAGTCAAAGTGAAAGGACAATTCAAACATTGGAAGATATAACGAGGCATGTGATGATTTTGGAAATGGTTGGTCTAACCATTTGCCATTGATAGAATTCTCGTACAACAATAGTTATCACACCGGTATAAAGCGGCACCATTTGAGGCACTCTATGGTGAAAATGCCGATCACTGTTGTTGAAATTTTGAGGTTGGAGAGCGCACAACTCCGCGGTCCAGTAGTGCGGGAAACAGAAAAGATAGTCAAAATCCGAGATAGACTTCGAGCGCGAGGATTAAACGTGAGAAAAATTCGCAGCGAGATGTTAGACGCCAAGCGTTAAATTTCAAATGCGGCGACAAAGTAATGTTGAAAGTATAGCCTTGGAAAGTGGTGCGATTGGAAGCGGGAAGTTGAACCAGTACATTGGGCCATTCAATTTTAGGCGGTGGCCTGTAGCTTATCGACTTGATCTTCCGCAAAGGGCAATTCGCGTACACAACCGTTTCACGTTTCAAACACGAAGAAATGTCTTTTGGTGAATCCTTTCGTTATTCCATTGGAAGAAATTCAACTTCGTGATAAACTCAATTTAGGTGGAGGAACCTATAGAAATTATGGACGCCCGAGGTCAAGATTTAAACAGAGTCGTATTCCTATTGTGAAGGTTATTTGGAATTCTCGAAGGTCGAGTTTACAGGAGCGGGAAGACCGGATACACCTCAAATATCCTCATCTTTCACGACAACACTTGTAGGAAACAAGGACTGAATTCCTTTTGGATGAAGAATGTGACAACTCGAATTTTCAGGTCATATTTCAAAACATTACTCATGCTTCATCATTTATCATTTATAAATTAACTAGATTCACGAGCATCAAATCCACGTAACCGTAATGGTTTTAGCTTTGTGAATTCATATATAAGCATAAAGGACATTTCATATGGACTAAGTTTAGTCTACATATCATTATCATCATTATCATCATATTAGTTCATTCATGGTTTTGCATTTTACATTAACCGTATAATTTCATATTAAATAAACGTTATCGCGTAATTTATTATTTTGAACAATTGATCCACTACTTTCAAAAAATTTTCCAATATATTTTTATACTCATATTAAGTTTATAAAAATAATATTATGAGTTTACCAAGTGTTTTAAATTTATTTTGTATCTAAATTGTTATATTTATATAATTACGACGTTTTCTTAAATACTACGATAATTATTATTATTTCACTCAAATTTTGCAAGAAATGTATTTTTATAATTTTTAGGACCTCAATATATATTTTATCTTGACCCGTTAAAAGTTATTTTTATCACTTGCTATAATACCAAATGTATTTAATTTACCACATATATCAATTTACTTACAATTATCTACACTTATACATAATTTAAAAAAAAAAACATAACAAAGTAATGACTAACACCCTTGTCGACACAGAAATTTGAGTCATCAATAGTAAATATCTCTTGCTAGTTGAGTATTATACAATTTAACTAACACATACATTTTAATATCAAGGTGAAACACAATTTGTTCCTCTTTCTCTTCCAAAACGGTAACCACCAAGGACCAAGAGTATTTCATCCAAATTTTCAAGACAAGGTTTTCTTACACTCTAGTATCACTTGTTGTATAGGTTTTGCAATAAAAACCTCAAGTGATTAGGAAAAACTCATTGTCCTTAAACCTCATCAAGCTACTTGTAAGCATTCATATTCATCGTCATATCTCATATTCATTGTTATGGTCATATCATTTTATTTGAGAAACATGCAAGTCTCATGAGGTTTATACCACTTTTCTTTGATTTTTAAGTTATATATATTTTGTCATCCTATAATTACTCCTTGTTATAAATTACACTTGGTGATGTCTAGGAACCCATGACACCCTAAGAAGGTGTATGGTAGGATTAGAATAACTTCGGAGTTGTTTTGAATGGGTTAGAATAGGTTTGGCTGAAAAACTCATGACAAGTTTGCAAAGGGTCTGTCCTTAATTTCAAAATCTGGAAAATTCGACAGTAAGTAAAAATTTTTGGCCTAGATAATTAGAAAATACATTTTAAGCAGCATTAATTGGCAGGCAGTTAAGCGAATATATGAAGAAGTTATGAATTTTTCAAGTTGGCGGCGAAAACTATAAATTTTCACTGGAAATTCACATCTTATTTTATGCGAGTCAAAAATGAAACTTAGGTGTTATTAATTATGCCGACTTATAAAAAATATACTAGTATACTTTGATACAAAACTACGACCTATAAGCGTTGAAAGCAGTTTATGAATTAAGTTATACACATTTACAAAAGTTGAAAATTCATTTTATAAGAAAAACTATTAATTTTCTAATAGAAGTATTACGGCAAAGAAGTGACCATTTTGAAGGTTGTTTTTTAACAATGATGTAGAACATTTTATAAAATGTGTCTTCTAGTAAAAGTGAGTTTGCCAAGTATATTTTCAAAATGTCGACCGTTTGATTAAGCGGATTTGTAATGAATTAATTATGGCTACTCAAACATTTGCGAAACCATCCTTAAACTATATTTTGGGACACAAGTACCATACTTAACATATTTTTCTCATGTTAGGACCTCTAGGATGGAAACTCATGTACTAAAACTTCGAGATAATGATACAAACTTACCAAAACCATTGAGTGCGTTTCCTAATACTTTCGATGTGCACCATTTTACGACTAGCTTTTAGAAAGTTTTGTCACTTTCATGAATATGTCAACGACATTATTTTATGACGAAAAGTTATAATTTCTTAATAAATCACTAAATGATTATCGAAGTGGGATATCATTTCAACGTATTACAGTGGAGTAATTTAAAAATGGTCAAGGCGTTAAAAGATTATTTTTCGACGAAAAGTATTATTTTCAAAAATTCATAAGTGGTATAGATATCATCGGAATTGCATGCATAACATTACATCATAACTTGTATATTATCATATCATTCATAATAGGTCGAGTTTTAAGATTCACGCTACATTTGGTGTACACACTTTGACATCGTATCAATTCATCAAGTGAGTTTTCATAGCCCGATTTATTTAGTTTTTACATTATTTCAAACCTCACGGAGAACATTGCACCTCATTATTTTTATGCGAGCCCAAGTATATTCAAATTCATTTACATTGCTTAAGTTACCTCATGCCAGAATTCTCCCCATATATAACATGAACCAGTAATTTCATAGAAGCGAGGGTGAGTGGATAGATCTATCGAGGGTGACTCCTCCATCGGGTTGGCGGTTCAACGGGGCGTTATGCATTTCATTTAATATCATTATTTGAGTTGTTTGGCAAACACTCTGTTGGGGTAGAACATCATGTCGATTGAATTTGATTGTCATGGACTTATAGCAATTGTAACATTTTTGGGACATTTGTCATATATAATTTATACTTGTGGTAGCCGTATTAAACATTTACTTAAACTCTATGAACTCACTCAACCATTGTGTTGACACGTTTAGAAATGTATTTTCAGGGTAATTAGACATTAAGCATCATGTACGACAAGGGAACCCTCATAGTATGCATGGCGTCGATACATATCATTGTACATTATGGTTTTCTTTTCAAAAACATCGTTTGGACTTGTAATAAACTTATATTTTCCGCAAACTTTATCAACTTTTGGGACCTATCTTGTAACTCTGAGCGTTTTATATAAATCAGCGATGTGTTTCTAAAGCGACACTTTGGTGATTTAATATAACTTTGATTGTGATGCTATGACGGTCAATCCCCGAAATTCGGCGCAAAGCAGGTAATTTGGGGGTGACAGCAGTTCTTCATCTAATGATTTTTGTCTCTTGCTCACGGCGGTGCAAATCTTCACGATCAAGGGCTACTTTTATGCCAATTTGTGATTCAATATAATTAGGACCTACCCAGACCTCCTGACACACTTTAAGACTCCACACAAGCCTTTAAGAGTTCTTCTTGAAGATTCATCTTCAAGCGATTTCCTCTGAAGACTTGTCTTTTAAGAATCTTTGCATAATCATAATGTTAAAAAACAATTCCTTTAATGTTTAGGTTTGAATATACGCTTGTAATAGAACATCTTTTGGTTTGAATAAATCTTCCAAACAGAAGACATGTTTTGTGTGTGGAAGTAAATTTCATTTAATTATGATTTTCATGAACAAAAAGAATGGGTGTATGTCTTTGAAATCTAGACCAATGTGGACCAATGTTAATGCTATACCACCTTATTTTTCCACAAGCAACCAGCATCTCCTCCTTTTACTTGGGCTTCGGTTGCTAGACCATATGTGCAACCGCAAGTTCATATTTATAATGGTTATTGGCTAGATATGTTGACTCAATGCATGTTTGGGAAGGGTAGTGGAATACTCTTTGTATCAAGTCCTCGTGGTTGTTCTTGGAATAAAAAGGGACCTAAATTTCAATGGAAACCAAAGAATAGTGGATCTCATATGCATGGCCAAAATTTAATGATCCACAAGCGGGTTCAAGTCGGTAATGACAGGCCTCCATAATACTACAGATATTTTGTATATTTTTTGTTGTTGTTGTAGGATCATCCTCTTAAGCCAAGGGCGTTTAGCATTGTTGATAGTGGTTGCTCTAGAAGCATGTCGGAAGCAGAGATATGATGCATAATTTTGTACCCCTTGAAGGAGGAGGCAATGTGACATTTGGTGGAAGTGATGGTAGAATCTGGGAAAGGACCATTAAAACACCTCAACTGGACTTTGAGAATGTGTACTATGTCAAGGAACTACAACACTTCAACATGTTCTCGGTCTAAATCGTGATACAAAGAACAAAATTACTCTTCTCACGAGGATGAATGTCTTGTCTTTGTCTAAAAGATTCAACTTCGAGAAGATACATCAATTTTCTTTGAGAGTTCCTATTTCACAATCATACACATTCAACTTAAATGATGTACAACGGAAGGTGACTCAACTTGTTTGGTGGCTAAAGCATACCTGGATGAGTCTACAAAATGGCATAGAAGGATGGCACATGTGAATTTCAAGACAAGCTATCTAAAATGGGTCTTGTTGAAAGGACTTCCTTTTTAAAGTGTCACACCCCCAAATTTTTGTTTTGCGGCGGAATGGATTTCACAGGATTGGCTCATAGCATCACAATTACAATTATATTGAACGACCTAAAGTGTCGTTTGGAAAATACATCGCTTGATTTAATAAAAGCTGTTAATACAAATATCGTCATTAAACGTTATTTATATTTTTGATCTTTGCCTAAGTTTTGTTAACGACAAAAGTAAATTTAATTTATAAAAGCTTAAAGCTTGTCAAGTTTATTAGATATTAAAACAAGCTTTCTTAAACAATATATTCATCATTCAAGCATTTACATTTATGATTAGTAACATCTTGATATGACTCTAATCATTATGTATGATAATAGTTTGTAGAATGTGTTAGGTTCTTAAAACCAAACACTACTTAAGCATTGGCATATTTCTATTAATAGTAATACAACATTTGACATCATGTATTACATCATGGAGATCATTGGAAGATTCCATTAGATATTTTGTGAAGATTTGTACTCTTCATATCTTGCACAATCTTACTTAGATAGAGTTGACTTTAGACAAGATTTGATATCTTACTTGTCGGTGGCGGTACCATTTGGTACGGGCGGAACCCTTTTAGGGGTCCGATCCGTCGGCGCTCTGTCCAATTTGGCTATAAATAGCAATGCCAAGCCAAGTAGTTTCTCATCCTTTTCTACTATACTCTCATACATATCTTCTCTCTAACCTTTCTAACTCGGTTTCATATCATATTAGTGATCTCTTTTGTAGAAAAGAAGATCAAGTCATATTCAAGCTTCAACGAGAAGTTGGAAGTCTTGTTTGTTTAGTGTTGTATGATCTAGTGTTGATTCATACTTCATTGTTGTATCAAACCATCATATTCTTGTGAGTGTGAGTGGTTAGTATTTTAGTCCTCAAAATACATTGTGTGGGAGTAGTTGTACCCTTGGAAAGAACTCGACATCTAGCTTAGTGTCGGAAAATAGTGTAAGCGAAGTGTAAAGGTTTTCTCCGCCGGTGAAAGGAGCTTGTTGACTAGTGAAGTTAAACTCAGTGTGAGACTCGGGGAGTGGAGTAGGGCAAGGAAAAAGAGTCCTTGTAGAACCACTATAAACAACTTGTTGTGGTTTGATCATTTCTTTCCTTATTTACTCATTACATATTGCTTGCATATTTCATTAACATACTCAAGATCAATATCAATTGATCTTTCAATAAGTTTCAAAACAAAGTTTTTAATGGGTAAACTATTCAACCCCCCTTCTAGTTTTCTACAATTGGTACCAGAGCCTCGTTGCTCAATAATTTCTAAAATAACTTGTATTTTATAAACTTGAAACGATCCATGGATTCTGAAAACTTTAAAGAAGGGCAATCTATGCAAAGACCACCACTCTTTGAAACCAATGGATTTATCTATTGGAAAAACCGTTTTGAAACATATGTAAAATCAAAAGATATAGATCTTTGGTTTATTATTGTTAAAGGAGATTTTAGTTCTACAACAAAGGATATTTCCGTTGATGAACAAAAAAAATTAGTTGCTAAAAATAATGAAGCTAAAATGATGCTTTATAATGCTTTACCTAGAAAAGAATATGAAAGAATTTTTATGTGTGAAACCGCTAAAGATATTTGGGAATCTTTAATTGTTACACATCAAGGTAATTCACAAGTCAAGGATAACAAAATTGATCTTCTTGTTCAACAATATGAACAATTTGTTATCCCGGAAGATGAAACCATTGATTGTGGCTTTGCTCGTTTTAACACTATCATTACATCACTTAAAGCACTTGATGAATCTTTTCGTAGTAAGAACTTTGTCGGGAAATTTCTTAGAGCACTCCATCCCAAATGGAGAGCTAAAGTGACCATTATGAAGAATCAAAGATCTCAATAATGTCACTCGACGAGCTAATTGGCAACCTCAAAGTTCACGAAATGGTAATGGAGAAAGATTCGGAGATCATCAAAGGAAGAAGGAAGAAGATCAAATCCGTTGCTCTAAAAGCAAAGGCGGAATCAAGCGATGATGGTGAATCTTGTTCCGATAGTGAAGATGAGGAGAATGCTATGGCCGTTAGAGATTTCAAGAAGTTCTTTAGAAGAAGAGGAAAGTTTGTAAGACAACCTCGAGAAAGAAAAGCCATTCGAAAAGATCGGGATGCTAAGAAGATTAAAGGTGAAAGAAAGTGTTTTAGATGTGGTGATGCAAGTCATCTCATAGGAGAATGTCCCAAGCCACCTAAAAACAAAACTCAACGAGCTTTTGTAAGTGGTGCTTGGAGTGATAGTGAAGATGATGAGGAAACAAGCAAGGAAGAGATCGCTCTAATGGCACATGAGTCAAATGAGGTACTTTCGACTCTTCTTATTCCGCTATAGATGATGACACCTTGCAAAAACAATATAATCAATTGTGTGAGCTAAGTCTAAAAATCATAACTAAAATAAATTTCTAAAAACCAAAAAGGAGTTTTTGGAAAATGAGGTATATGAGTTAAAAGAAAAGGCAAAACGTCTTGAAAAAGGAAAAGCAAATGACGATGATTGTAAATCATGTCAAGAGCTTAATCTTGAAATAGAAAAACTAAAGCTCACACAAGTTTTAATAGAAATTCTAAGTTTAAAAGGTTTAACAAAACATGCTCTTCTTGATGAAATAGTTAAAATACATAAAACACCAGGAGACATGAATGGGCTAGGTTTTAATGAAGTATTAATTCCAAAGAGTCAAAACAAAACGGCGAAAAGAGCGAACATTCTGTAAAAGCTGCTGCGATGCAGCACGGACGAGACGGAACCAAAATAAGGGTTCCGTCCGTTATGCAAAAATGGTACGCTGGTACTTAGCAAAAACAGAATGTTGCAATACGGACCGTCTTGAATTTGTTAAAATAACAAAGAAAACCAATGATAATGTTAAACTAAAACCACCATTATATCAGGGGACTTGTTAAAAATGAATTTAGATCTAAAACTACTCAACAACGATATAAAACTTCTTTTGCCAAACGCCCCTTTCCTAAGAGCAACCACAACGTTCAACCTAACTACCAACACAACGGTTGGAATCAAAACTTTCCTAGACCATATCAAACTCAGTTACATGCCATGGAACTCTTACCCATCATTTCCATACATGAATCAAATAAATGGTATGTTTAACCCAAACGGACCCATGAGATATTGGGGACCAAATGTTTGAGTTATTTGCTTCTTAGGTATGTTTGAAAGTTGGATTGGAACATGATGAATGGATAAAAGATAGTGGATGCTCACGACACATGACGGGCAACAAAAGTCTCTCTTATCATACCAAGAGTATGACGGAGGTAATGTCACTTTCGGTAGCAATCTCAAAAGCAAAATCATTGGCAAAGGTACGATTGCTCATAACTCTCTAACTATTGAAAATGTTGCTCATGTGGATAGGTTAGGATTTAATCTACTTAGTATTAGCCAACTATGTGATAAAAAGTATAAAGTACTATTTGATGAAAATGGTAGTAAAATACTAAAAGATGGTATCACCATAGCTAAAGGAGTTAGGAAAAATAACATATACGTCATGAAAATAGATAAAACATATAATGACAAACTTTGCCTAACAACATTAGGCGATAGCTCATCTCTTTGGCATAGGCGCTTAGGTCACGCTAATATGAGACTTATACAAAACCTATCTTCAAAAGAGTTGGTTAGGAATTTACCAAAACTAAAATATGACCAACACTTTTGCGCTTGCAAAATTGGTAAACAAACACATAGTAGTCACAAATCTAAAAATATGGTATCCACATCTAAGTGTCTAGAATTATTACATATGGACTTGTTTGGACCATCCGCTATAGAAGCTATGGAGGCACCTTATACACTTTGGTCATAGTAGATGATTACTCAAGGTTTACTTGGACATTATTTTTGAAAACCAAAAATGAAGCTTTTGATAAATTTGAAATACTTAGCAAGAAAATTCAAAATCTTCTAGGTGTCAAAATTGTGTCGATCGAGCGGATCATGGTCGTGTATTTGACAACGAAACTCAATTTGGAAACTTTTGTGATACAAATGGTATAACACATAACTTTTCGGCTCCACGAACACCTCAATCAAATGGAGTAGTAGAACGTAAAAATAGAACAATTCAAGAAATGAGTAGAACAATGCTTAATGAACAAAACATTCCTCAAAAGTTTTGGTGTAACGCGTTGACACTTCTACATATATTTTAAATAGAGTCTTAACTCGTCCTTTCCTAAACAAAACACCATATGAACTTTATAAAGGTAAAAGCCAACATTAGGATATTTTAAAGTCTTTGGTTGTAAATGCTTTATTCTTAATACTAAGGATTATCTCACCAAGTTTGACCCAAAGTCTTATGAAGGTGTATTTCTTGGTTTCTCACAAACTAGTAAAGCTTACATTCTATAATGATAGGAATCGTTGAACATAACATTTGACGAAAGTCCACCTCCCTCTAAAACATCACCTTTGGTAGATGATGACTTAGTTGAAAGTCAAATAATTGAAAGTCAAATTAATAATAACAAGGAGGATGAACCATTAAATAAGGAAATTATCAATATAAAAGAATCTAAAAGTCATCCATTAGAAAAGGTCATAGGAAAACTTAATCAAAGAACCTTAAGATCACAAGCTCAAAATCAAAGTAATCATTTTTGTTTTGTATCCACCATTGAACCAAAACCCATAAATGAAGCAATAAAAGATGAATCATGGGTAATTGCCATGCAAGAAGAATTAAACCAATTAGTTAGAAATGATGTTTGGAAACTAGTTCCAAAACCCAAAGATCAAACTATAATTGGAACAAAATGGGTCTTTCGAAACAAAATGGACGAAAATGGTGTAGTATCTAGAAACAAAGCTAGGCTTGTTGCACAAGGTTATAATCAACAAGAAGGAATTGACTATGATGAAACTTATGCACCGGTAGCTAGACTTGAATCTATTAGAATATTACTTGCTTATGCATGTGCTTATGATTTTAAATTATTTCAAATGGATGTTAAAAGTGCTTTCCTTAATGGGTTTATTAACGAAGAAGTGTATGTTGCTCAACCTCACGGTTTTACCGACTTTGAGAAACCACATCATGTCTTCAAACTCAAGAAAGCATTATACGGCCTTAAACAAGCACCTAAAGCTTGTTACGACCGTCTTAAGACTTTTCTTATTGATAACAAATATACGATGGGATTAGTAGATAATACTCTTTTTACTAAGAAAAAGGAATCACAAATTATTATTGTTCAAATATACGTTGATGACATTATATTCGGATCAACTTGTCAAGAACTATGTAATGATTTCTCTAAAATCATGCATGACGAGTTTGAAATGAGTATGATGGGTGAGTTAAACTTCTTTCTAGGACTTCAAATTAAACAACTAGAAGATGGTATTTTCTTTAATCAATCTAAATATATAAAAGACATGCTTAAGAAATTTGGTCTTGAAGATTCCAAACCAACTAAAACACCCATGTCCTCGGACACTAAACTCATCAAAAAGGAAGGTGAATCCATAAATAACACTAAATATAGAGGAATGATTGGTAGCCTACTCTATCTTACGGCTAGTAGACCCGACATTATGTTTAGTGTTTGTCTATGCTTTCAAGAAAACCCAAAGGCATCACACTTAGAAGCATTAAAAGGATTTTAGATATATAAGGGAACAACGTGATTAGGATTATGGTATCCCAAAGGAACGGGTATAGAAACCATAGTGTATGCCGACTTCGGATCATGGGTGATTATGTCGATAAAAAAGTACAAGTGGTATTTGCACTTTTGTTGGACATTGTCTCACCTCATGGTTTACAAAGAAGCAAACGGCTTTAGCCATCTCTACTACTGAAGCGAATCGTCTCGGAAAAAACATGTCAACAAGCTCTTTGGATGAAGCAAGATCTCGTAGACTACGGAATTCATCTCAACGACATTGTGATACTTTGCGACAACAAAGGAGCCATCGATCTCGGCAAGAATCCCGTTCAACATGCTCGTACAAAGCATATTGAAATCCGTCATCACTTTCTTAGCGACAATGTTCAAAACATTTCAATCGAGAAAGTATCCTCGAACAACATTGCCGACATCTTAACTAAACCTCTTAAACGAGAACCTTTTAATCTTCTTAGACTTGGTTTAGGGTTAATGGAACCAAGCATGTAGGATAAACATAGCCTAAAACATTAGAATAGTCAAACCAAAACAATTTTGTCTTGTTTACGCTCTTGTAGCCACGGCACCAAGCGACAACACGGACGGAACCAAAATTTGGTGCCGTCGGTCCGTGGTGTCTCTGAAACAAAACGCTTATATAACATCTTCTTCCTCACAACCCACTTTACCAAAACGTGTGAAACTTAAACCAAGCTCATTATTGTCATCTTCCCACTCACTAATCACTGAAGATAACATCATTGTAAGTATCCTAACTACATTTCATCTCTTAATTGTGAGTCTAGGATTCTTATTTATGCACAAAACTATCACAAATCATTACATGGGGTTTTATGTATGCTTTTATACCAAATATGAATTCAATTGGCAAATTGCATAACTAGTCATTCAAATTAGGTACTACATTATCATATGCATAAACAAATCATGCTTCCCACTAATTGATAGATAATAAATATAAGGCCTTATTCAAACAACCAAACACCCCATGTCAAAAGTTTTGAAAAGCTTCTCACTTATAGGAAAACATTCTTTCATTGCTAATACAAATAGAAACGTTAGAATTTTCATCACTTGCATGCTCTTGAATACTAAAGGTATTGCATAACTAATATGCACTCACGGGTATATTCAAATATAGCCACATTGAATTAGGAGCATTTGGGTTATCTCATGGTATTTGCCAAACACTCCACTAAAACCATTTTGTGCATAAAATGAGTCGAGATAACCGCAACTCCAAATTGTTTTCATATAGGCACACACTAGAATCAAAAACGTTAAAATTTATCTTAATTTTTTTAACATGTTAACTCTTGTCCTTAGGAATAACCATGGTAGCCGCAAGATTCTATGATCACAAAGACACTCTTAACTACATTCCCAAACACCACAAAACCAAAGGACTCACCAAGGAACAAATAGAAATATTTAGGGGTCTAGAATCAAGGTATTTCCACGAGGGTAGAACCATTCACTCATCCTTCCTTGAGCATACCAATCTTCGTGAAGAACTAGCCGCCATTCAATTCGATTGTCTTCTTGACATTGATGAACCAATTTGTCCTAGGTTCGTGTTAGAATTCTATGCTAGTGTGACTGGTTTTAGTGATGAAGATGATGAGTTTTGTCTTAGCTTTAGAATCAACCAAAATGACTACACCATCACTTTAAGTGAATTTGCTAGAGTACTAGGAATTCCCAACCGAGGAACTTGTGTCTACACGGATAAGTGGTCACTCACCGCCCTTGATGCAATCAATGACCGCTCTTTCCCATAACCCGTTTAGCCGATAAGGATGTCATCCGTGAACACCTTTTAACCCAAAATGGTTACAACCGAGTAACCCGAAAGGAAAAACAGGTAGACCGAGATCCATATGGAATGGAGCTCAATGAACTTAAGCACGAATTTAAGAAATGGGCGGAGTTACTTAGAGCAAACGTCATTAGCACCATAGGGAATAGGGATCACATAAGCTTGTCTTTTGTCATGCTTTACAACTTGTCTACCCGACAACCATTCAACTTAGCCTACTACATAGCTAGGAGAATGATTGATATTCCAACTCAAGGATCCGTTGCTCTACCATACGGGATGCTTCTCACCCGTCTCTATAGAAACTGGCTCCAATTCCACCAACCCCAAAAGGAATGCACCTTCACTATGAACTCATCCCTCACATCTTTGTACCTTTGAGTGATGATCGAGTTGCTAAGACTAAAGGCAAGAGAGCTAAACCTCCAACTCCTTCATCATCATCATCAAATAGCTCAGAGGATGGTCTTCCAAGCTCTCATCTTCCACCTCATGAGTATTACATCTCTTCGAGATTGAGAATGACTCAGCAGAATTCAAGCAAACTAAGGGAATGTTCAAGTGCCTTGGTAGGATGATGAACAAGATTTACAAAAAATTGGACAAATAAGGGTACTTTAAGGAGTGTTTGGAACAATGCTTTATCATTAATGTTTGATACAATTTAGTTGTTTTTATTATGTAGGATGATAATATAACTTAAAACAATGGTGTATGCTAACAAACTCATGCAGGGGGATAGCACAAGTATGCTATCAAATTTTACCCATTTTCACTATATTGTGAAAATCAATAAGCCTTGCTCTTAATCTATGCTCCACTATGTTTACATATGTGTTATTTACTTTTCTAACTAGAAATGTTTAGTATAACAGGTTTGAGAAAAATTTCGGTTTCGAAAATTTCGAGTTTTAAGAAACATTCTGTCCAAATTCAGCACTCCACGGATCGAGCGGCACCATTATCTTGGTACCGTCCTTTATAATTTGGTACATACATATGCATGCAGGCGGACGGGCGGCACCCTGGGTTCCGTCGGTGTATGATTTTGGTGCCGTGGATCCTCGGTAATTTTGAATTTCGACTCTTTCGTGATTCCAAATTATCTTCCATCACTTAAAAAAATCAACCTTAACTAGTTTATACTGTTATTAGAACTAGTATTATTCACTAGGGATATAAAAATCCATTTCCCACCAAAATTCTAAAATTTGAAAAATCCACCCAAGGAGCCCTTTGGCATAAAGGAAGGAACCAAATTTTGGTACCTTCAAATCCGTGGGTAATCGAATATTAGAAATTCCACTCACTCGAACACATTAATTGCATATCTTTTCTTCTTCACTCCATCTTCTTTGTATGGATTGACTTGGGTGATATGACTAGCATTCAACCCACTTCCAAATCATTAGGAACCTCATCTCTTCAATGGTTCAACATCAAATCAAACCTTTTCTCAACAATTTCTTACCTCTCTAAATTGAAAGGCTTTACCATGATCATCCTCACACATTCTCATTACTATCTAGCAAATCAAAACCCAAGTTAAAATGACTAAATCATCACCAAAACCTTGCAAGAAAACCGCTAGAATGAGCGTAAGGCCTTGTTGTTTTGTCAATCTTAGCTCATCATCCGAATCTTCACCACTCACAATCTCATCTCCCATTAGAGATGATACACACCTTAGCTTCACACCTACTTCATCACACATTGTGATCACCACTCCACCACCAACTAAAACACCTACTTCACCTCCACCGGCACCCATCCAAACATCCAAAACACCTTCACCACCTTCACCAAGGTCTCCCACTCTCACTCCCATGGAGTTATTTTCAACTCCACCAACATCACCAAATCCTTTCCTAGAGGACTTGGAAGACTTGCCTCATAGGCCAAGTCATCCACCACCATTGCCATCCTTTGGCACCATTGAGCGAATCGCTCATGAATCACCTCGGTCATCCATTGACCCAACCGCCCCATTAGGGCCAAGACCTCTCCTTTTCCACCCCATTCACAAGGACATTCATGGTCCTTTATACGGGGATCATCCACTTCCATCATCAATGTCCCCTCATATTGAGGACATTACGGAGAGCATGTGGGATGACAATCCCACTAGAGAGGAGATTCAAGCCGAACTCCACAACCTCCACCAATTCAAAGGCATGGTGGATTCTCACTAAGTGAGACAATGCACATGCAAAGTGCTTTGCTTGCATCCATCATGACCACTCCAAACATCCCCAACACCACCAACATATCCACCATTCCACCACCACAACCTCCCCAAACTTTCTACCCTCCAAGGCATGGTTGCTCTACTTGTGAGCAAGCGGGTCAAACGTGGATCGGACGGGATTATGGTCCATGAGTTCCAAGAAGAAATGAGGTTCATCCTCAACCACATTCTTGAGCGTCTCAGCTCTTTTCCCATCCACCATCACTTTAGGATGGTTTTAAATAGTCTTTCTTTTATTTGCTCTTTTAGGATAATTTTCATTTTCTTGTACTAGAAACACATCATTGTGTTCTCTTTTCATGATCTTTACTCATGAAAAATTTTAACTAATGAATGTTGTTTCTTATATTGTTGGTGTCATTACATAGTGTTTGGAAATGCTTGTGAATGATCATTATTACTAACAATTTTTTGTAGCTTTATTTTCACAATCCATGTATCTTCCCATTAAAGCACCCAATTTAGGGAGAGCTTTGAACAAGGGGGAGATAATAGCTCGAGCTCATTACATTCCGCATAGCCTCTTCTTTTTGTTGAGACAAAAAGGGGGGGAAAATATAGAACTTGGAAATTATTTATATTTGACTTTTAGAAAAAGTCAAGCGCATACTGACTTTCTGAAAAAGTCAACATCATGCATCAACTAGTGAATTCTTTGACTTTCATAAAAGTCAAATTTCAAACACTTGCATTATCATTTTCTTTTCAAGCTCTAAAACTAATATTTTTATAACTCTTGTACAAACTTTGTTTCTTTTATAAAAATAAAATTTATATTTTGTCCTCAACAAAAGGGGGAGATTGTTAATACAAATATCGTCATTAAGCGTTATTTATATTTTTGATCTTTGCCTAAGTTTTGTTAACGACAAAAGTAAATTTAATTTATAAAAGCTTAAAGCTTGTCAAGTTTATTAGATATTAAAACAAGCTTTCTTAAACAATATATTCATCATTCAAGCATTTACATTTATGATTAGTAACATCTTGATATGACTCTAATCATTATGTATGATAATAGTTTGTAGAATGTGTTAGGTTCTTAAAACCAAACACTACTTAAGCATTTGCATATTTCTATTAATAGTAATACAACATTTGACATCATGTATTACATCATGGAAATCATTGGAAGATTCCATTAGATATTTTGTGAAGATTTGTACTCTTCATATCTTGCACAATCTTACTTAGATAGAGTTGACTTTAGACAAGATTTGATATCTTGACTGTGGTGGCGGTACCATTTTGGTACGGGCGAACCCTTTTTAGGGGTCCGCGGTCCGTGGACGCTCACATCAATTTGGCTATAAATCGCAATGCCAAGCCAAGTAGTTTCTCATCCCTTTCTAACATACTCTCATACATATCTTCTCTCTAACCCTTCTAACTCAGTTTCATATCATATTAGTGATCTCTTTTGTAGCAAAAAAAGATCAAGTCATATTCAAGCTTCAACGAGAAGTTGGAAGTCTTGTTTGTTTAGTGTTGTATGATCTAGTGTTGATTCATACTTCATTGTTGTATCAAACCATCATAATCTTGTGAGTGTGAGTGGTTAGTATTTTAGTCCTCAAAATACATTGTGTGTGGGAGTAGTTGTACCCTTGGAAAGAACTCGACATCTAGCTTAGTGTCGGAAATAGTGTAAGCGAAGTGTAAAGGTTTTCTCCGCCGGTGAAAGGAGCTTGTTGACTAGTGAAGTTAAACTCTCGAGTGTGACTCGGTGGAGTAGAGCAGGAAAAGAGTCCTTGTAGAATGAACCACTATAAACAACTTGTTGTGGTTTGATCATTTCTTTCCTTATTTACTCATTACATATTGCTTGCATATTTCATTAACATACTCAAGATCAATATCAATTGATCTTTCAATAAGTTTCAAAACAAAGTTTTTAATTGGTAAACTATTCAACCCTCATCTAGTTTTCTACAAAAGAAACATTGAGTTACAAAAGATAGGTCCAAATGAAAATCAACATGTGTCTTGGAAAATAAGTTTGGTACAAGTCAAGCGATGTTTTAAAATGTATAAATCCATGTGAGGCAGCGTGGAGTCACAGCGACTCATATGATAAGTCCTAAATGCTGCATGCCATGAAATTGAATGCCTTAGTTACCTGAAAATACATTGCTAAAAGTGTCAACACAAAGGTTGAGTGAGTTCATAGAGTTCTTGAAAATGTTTAATACCACTACCACAAGTATAGGCCATGTATGACAATTATGTCACATAAAAATGTTACAATTTAAGGCTGCTGACAGAAGCTAAGGCGATCATGATGTTACTTTAACGAGTGTTTTGCCAAACAACTCAAATAATGTATTAAATGAAATGCATCCGTTTGACTGATTTAGAATCCACCAAAGCGGATGGAGAGTCACCCTCGATAGATCTATCACTCACCTAAGCTTACCCGATAATGCGATTCATGATTTACGATATGGGGACATTTAATTGGCAATGGAGTAACTTAAGCAATGTAATGAATTTGATATACTTGGTATCGTAATAAAAATGATGTACAATGTATTCTCCCGTAGGTTTGAAAAATAAGTATAAACTTGAATAAATGAGTTGTGGCTTCCACACATTGCAATGATAATGATGATATAATGCTTAATCTCTGAAATGAAGGCGCAACCTCGGCAGTGACCTGTATGAATGATATGTTCTATAATAAGTTATGATGAAATGTTATGCATGCAATTATTATGATATCTATACCACTTGTGAATTTTTGAAAATAATGCTTATCGTCGAAAAATAATCTTATAACGTCTTGACCATTTTTAAATTACTTTACATGTATATACGTTGAAACAACCTCCTACGATAGTCATTTGATGATTTATTATGAAATTATAACTTTTCGTCGTAAAATAATGTCATTGAAAATTTCATGAAAGTGAATAAGTAGCCTCAAAAAGCTAGTCGTAAAATGGTACACATCGAGTGTTAGGAAACAAACTCAACGGTTTTGGGAAGCTTGTATCATTATCTCAAAGTTTTAGCATTTAAGTTTTCATCCTAGAGGTCTCGATCATGGAGAAAAAATATAGGTAAAGTATGGTACTTTTGTCCAAAATATTGTTTAAGGGTGGTTTCGGCAAAGTTTAAATGACCATTTTATTCATTACAACTCAACAATGAGCGGTCGGACATTTTAGAAAATATCTTGGCGAACTTACTTTTCTAGAAGACATCATGTTATAAAAGTACTCACGTCAATGTTAAAAGCGACTCAACATGGTACTTGTTTAGTAATACTTGTCTAATAGAAATATACTAGTTTAGCTTATTTAATAAAGTTACTGACAACTTTGTATTAAGCGTGTATAATTTTCGTTACAAGTCCGTTTTCTCGTTTTATATGTCCTTAACTTAGTATCAAAGAAGTATACTAATATATTTTTGATAAGTCGACACATTTCATAGCAGCAAGCCTCATTTTACTCGTAAAAAGTTGAGAATACATGCTGAATTTTTCACAAACAAGTTTTAAATGGTTAAACTTAAAAATATCATAACTTCTTCGTTATAACTCCGTTTTAACCCGTTCAAGCGGCCACATTTTCGTTTTAAAGTGTATTTTCTAAATATCTAGTCCAAAAATTTTTACCTACTGTCGAAAATTACAGAATTTAAAAATATGGACAGACCCTAAATAAGTTGTCGAAATGAGGTTTCTCAAAGCAAAACCTATTCTAACCAATTCAAAACAACTCCGAAGCTACTCTAATCCTACCATACACCTTCTTAGGGTGTCATGGGTTCCTAAACATCATCAAAAATGAAGTGTTTCAAGGGATTATTTATAGGATAATTATAACTAATAATATATACTAAAACAATTAAAAGTGGTATAAATTCACATGTAACTTGCATGATTTCTTGCAAAAATGATGAAATAACATAAAGATGAATATGAAAGAGTAATAAAAATCATGAAATGCTTACTTGTATGATTATGTGAAGAAAATGATGAAAACCTTATTAATCTATAGGTTTTTATTTCAAAACCTTAACATAAATCACTATATGAACTAAATAAACACTTGAGCTTGAAAAAAAATAAATGTTTCTCTTGTGTTCAAGCCATGGCCGACTATGGAGATGAAAAGGAGAAAGTTTCATTTACTTTTCACCATCCAATTGTGTGCTTGTATGTGTTTATATTTAACACAACTCTTGTTTAATATCTTATCTAGTCATAAAAGTCATTAGGTGTACGTATTGTAAGTTAAAATATTTATAAAAGTGGTGTGTCATTGGTTTTGGTCGGCAAGATGGGAAAAAGAAAGAGTTGGATGAAATTTTAATGTCAAAGTGTATTAATTGATAAGTAAAGTGTGTAATTTGTAAGTGTAAATAGGTATTTGGGGTAGCGTTAGCTAGAAATAAATTTTAACGGAACAAAATAAAATATATCGATGTCATAAAATTATAAAATACATTTCTTCTGATTGTGGTGAATAAATAATTATCGAGTTGAATTTACGAAAACCATAAATAAAATTTATACATAACAATTTATATACAAAATAAATTGAAAACATCGGGTAAAGTAATAATATTATTTTTATAATCTTAATATGAGTATAAAATATATGGAATAATTTTTGAAGTGTCGGATCAAATGTTCAAATAATGATTACAGATAGCGTTTATTTAATAGGAAATTATACGTTTTAATGAAAAATGCAAATTCATGCATGAACTAATATGACAATGACATTACTAATGATATGTAGACTAAATCTAGTCTATATGAAATGTCCTCAATGATTGTTCATGATTACATTAAAACCATTAAGTTCACGCAATTTGATACTCGTAATCCTAGTTTACGAAAAATGATGAATAGTGACTCATGAATAGTGATTTTCTCAGGAATGAATAGTGTTTTTGTGATAATAGTTAATTTTGATACCCTTTTCAAAATATCAAATCGACTTCAAAAATGTTGAATAGTAAAATAACGAATAGTAACAAGTGAATAGTAAATTCCCGAGATGAATAGTGAAATTTTCGAAGTTTGTAAAATGACACGAAATTACGAGTTGTCATTAAGCCCATCAAAAAGATTCATCCACAATTGGTCCATGTTAGGTCCCTGATTGTTACTTGAAAAGGTGAGGATATTTGATGCTCAGGTCTTTTAATGTTTTTAAGGTCGTACCACGCCTTTCCAAAGCGAGACTTGAACATAAATTTGTTGCCAACTTGAAATTCTAATGGTTGGCGACTTATGGATCATACTTCCAATATTTTTCGTCATAATAGAAGGCGTAGCTTATCTTGCTATTTGTTGTTGCTTATGCTTGATTTTGATACATGCGATCACTTTGTTGTTTATGAATGAGTTATAGACTAATGAGTAGGGCTTTCAGTTTTGACCGGTGAATAAGTGATTGACACCTCAACCTTAGAGTGCTCTGGTGAATTGTAGTCAATATGTTCAGGTGTTAGCTATTGTTGTAAAGCAACTTTTTCGATGAAAAATGATTTGCCTAATCATTTCTAGAAAATTACAAATGCCTTGAGTATATCTTTTAATGTTGGAATTGTTCTCTCGCTCTGACCATTGAGCTGAGGATAATAGGTGGTACTCATGTCCTAATAGATTCCATGAGAAGAGTGAAATGATTATGAGAAGTCTAAGGTGAATCGAATAGCTTTTATAAATTTTACTGGAATTGATACCACGTGACTCATGCCATATTTCAAAATGTTAAGTCTGTCAAAAAGGACCTTATTGAAAAGAATCGATTATGGATAACAGTTGTGATTCCTAAAGCTTCTAGTTCTAGCGAATGTCATGACTTGGGTCTTCCTTGCCTAAGGTGCTTAGTCTCCATGACTAAGGTGTTTATTGTTTGATTATCGAAGTGTTTCCATGCTATATGTTGTCAAGTCACAAAACCTTAAATATTTAAGTGATGTGGTGTAGTGGTTGATTTTCAAGATTTGTTTCAATATTGAGTGCTTCTAAAATAATTCATCACTTAGATTTTTATCATGCTAGCATAGACATAGATATCAGCTTATACTATGTCAAAGAATGTTTGTTCTAATTTCACTTGTAGATGGAGTGTCATTGATTGTCCGTATATTCAAACTGTTGCATCTCTTGATATAGAAGTGAGGTTACTTGGAACTTCTAGAAAACACAACTGCCTTAGGGAAGTTTATCGATAACCTAATTTAACAAATTTTCCTTTAAGAGACACTCATTGTAGGGAAGTTCACATATTGTTGAGGCCATGTTTAATGGAATGTTGTAGTCTGAATAGGAGACTTGGTTTATCTCTATAGTGTTACTTAATGGGTATTCGCTTCATACTAAATCTTGTACTCGATCTAGCTAGTACTTTTGAAATGATAGAATTTGGCTTCTAGTCCAAAGATAGTGGTTCAATATGTCTCGTGATGTCTTAAGATTTTTGTTGAGTTTTGAAACATCTTACTACCTACTTCTTGTCCTTGTTGGAAATTCTGAAATCCTTTCATTGTTTTCTTGTATCGAGGAATCCTCCTCATAGATGGTATGGAAAGTCTTTCCTAAAAAGGTCACTCGTCAAATTCTAACTTATGGTTGGTGAGGGATGAATGGCGTAGGCTTCTATAAGTGTTAACAAAGAAATGTTTATGAACAATTTATCGATTACAAAGCTTTGCTTTAAGTGAAAATTGTTTTAGAGATTTGAAATGATGCTTGTTACTTTCATGACATAATTCTTCTGAATTATACATAGGTTATCGGGCCATGTATGTCGAGGACAAATGATGTGATGCTTGGTTTTGTTGAAATGGTATTATGTTTCTCCGAAGTTTTAAATGGTATTCAGCGTTTATTTTGTAAAAATAAACAAACAATTTTTCGGTAACATGGAAATGGTTTAGCGTAATGATAGTAAATAGTTGATAAAATAACTGAAAGTCAATTGATGGGTGGTTATAAAACAATTTGCTTTAAAACTTTATAAAACAATGTTTCTAAGATGGTGTAAAATGACTTGAAATAAAATTAAGTGAAATAATTTTATAAAGTAATTGCAAAATAACATGAAATAAGATTTGTTGGATGGTTGTGATTATCATGGAGTTAATAAGGGATAAAGATTACATAAGGTGAAAGGTGCCTATTATACGTTTCCTATTGATGCAAATCGTGTTCAAGTGTAGAAGTAGTAGGCAGTCTAGCGGCAATAGCCCTAGAACTCTCACAGTCTTCAAACCTATGAGATGATGTAGTGTCTATAGTCTTAGTAATAGATGGTAATGGTGTGTTAAATCATCACCTTCCCAGTACCAAGTCGGATGTATGAATAGTGTCTATGAGATGTGATGGCACGAATGATACTCTAGATGACAATGATGATAATGATGATAATAAATCCTTGTCGTAGAAGTTAAAAATAAGTTCATTAGGACTAAGCCTATAAGTTCTACCAAATGGTATAATGTCTGTCCCCAACGAGAATGATAAAAAGCGTCCTAATCCTCTGATTGAATCAATAGTGATACGTGATGGTGTAGGTGCAACAGTCCCTCAAAGAGTTTAGTCTCATCATCTGATGTTATTGGTGTTGAGTCAATTGATGTTAAAATTGTGATAGGGAATGACAGGGCATTCTCCACGTTGGAATCTGATGTGAGTATAATGGGATGGGTATTTGAAGGCATCAATGTGACAATTGATTTGAAATGAAAGTAAATAACTTGAAAATGTTTGTATGAAACCGCATGTATAGTGACTATGCCTTTATGATGAAATGATGAGATGCTATGATGATGTAGTTATAGTCTAGGGTCAATGATGCAACCTAGTTCTCTATAGCAAAACTCGATGCTGTCATCACACCCCCAAATTACTGTTTTCTTGGCCAGATGGAATTCTGAGGGATTACTTGTCATAGCATCACAATCATGAGTTATATTGAGCGACCTAAAGTGTGGATTTGGAAAATACATCGCTTGATTTAATAAAAAATTGAGTTACAAAGATAGGTCCCAAATGAAAATCAATGTATGGAAAATAAGTTTGGTACAAGTCAACGATGTTTTAAAATGTATAAATCCATGTGAGGCAGCGTGTTTCTGATAAGTCTCATGCATGCCATGAAGTGAATGCCTTAGTTACCTGAAAATACATTGCTAAAAGTGTCAACACAAAGGTTGGTGAGTTCATAGAGTTCTTGAAAATGTTTAAA
>OU343217.1:122517802-122564812 GCA_910596185.1 Chrysanthemum makinoi | reverse complement strand
AGGTAAAATATATGTGTTTTTAGACACATATCAGGGAGAAAAATACGTGATAAGAAATATGTTGTGTTTTGCTATATGAACTCTCGTGTGAAAAGACTTCAACCCACGAATTGACGACATCTTAATCGTTAGTAACTCGAAAAGACTTGTCCGGGACTTGCATAATTTCAAGCTAGTTCGCTAGTGATGTAAACCCTTGCCTTGCAAAGGACTTGTCCGAGTAGAATCTACCATTCGAGAAACTCTTGATAGACATGAACTTTGACGGGTTTTGACAATCTTCGGGTTGTCCACACCTTCAAGATAGTTATTAGAGCTAGTTGTCACCTAAAATCTGACAATGTATCTCTTTAACTATACAACGTAATCGTGTCTCGCAAGGGATTGTCTATCTTGAGTCGATCAATTCAAAAAGTATTTTTCCTCACTGTGATTTCTGTCAAAACTCTAAAGCACATGTGGAGGAGTATTTCTACTAAAAGATAAAACTCTCACAGTGGTTCAAACATGTTTTCATTTACAAACCCATTGAGAGATTTTCTTGAAAATGGTTTTATGGCAATGGAGTTATAAGGTGATGTTAGGGAATAATCCGTCCTATGATCCGCTTGAGCGGAGAGGGATCTACCCAAGTACACTACCAATAGTTAGAATTTAGAAGTCCTTAGGTATGATTATAAAAAGGAGAAATGAGAATCGGAGAAAGAAGGAGTTGAAGAATTAAAAAGAAATGCAAAGAAAAGGGTGAAAAGAAATAGCCCTCCAGATTATTCAACTTAGCGCAGACACCGGGTTCAATTCATATGCTACTGGTTGTCACTAGATGACACCAATATTGAAGATTAAAAGTCGCCATGGACCAAAGGACGCATGCACTAAAAACCTTCTTAGCCACTCAAGTTTCTCTCAACATAAGCTTGTTTCATTCTCACAGGGAACCCTACGAAATCTCGGCTTTTTCTTAGAGATCGCCGGTATTGAAGAAGGAGACCCTCTCCTAGTCTCCGCTCAGGAAAACCAAAACGCAATATTGAGTCTAGAGCCATGAGATTCATCAAAAGATCTCTTAGGTACACTTGACATTTCATCTCAGGACAACTCGTAATTTCAGGTCATTTTACAAACTTGAAAATTTCACTATTCATCTCGGGAATTTACTATTCACCAGTTACTATTCAAAATTTTACTATTTATCGCTGTCGATTTGATATTTTGAAAGTGTGTTTCAAAATTTATCATTCAAAACACTATTCATTCCCCGAAATCACTATTCATGAGTCACTATTCATCATTTTTCAAAACTAGGGTTTACTTAGCATCAAATACAGAATCTTAATGGTTTAGTCAGCGAATCAAGAATCATTGAGGACATTTCATATACTAGATTTTATTCTACATATCATTAGTAATGTCATTGTCATATTAGTTCGCTTTATGAATTTGCATTTTTCATTAAAACGATAATTTCCTATTAAATAAATCTTATCGCAGAATTTATTTGAACATTTGATCCGATACTTCCAAAAATTATTCCAATATATTTTTATACTCATATTAAGATTATAAAAATAATATTATTACTTTACCCTCATGTTTTCAATTTATTTTGTATATAAATTGTTATGTATAAAATTTTACGCATGGTTTTCGTGAATTAACCTCGATAATTATTTATTCACCAATTACTGTAAGAAATGTATTTTATAATTTTATGACATCTATATTTTATTTTGTTCAAGAAATTCTATTTCTAGCTAACGCTACCTCAAATACCTATTTACACTTACAAATTACACACTTTACTTATCAATTAATACACTTTGACATTAAAATTCCATCCAACTCTTTCTTTTTCTCATCTTGCCGACCAAAACCAAGGCACACCATTTTTATAAATATATTAACTTACAATATGTACACCTAATGACTTTTATGACTAGATAAGATATTAAACAAGAGTTGTGTTAAATATAAACACATACAAGCACACAATTGGATGGTGTAAAGTAAATGAAACTTTCTCCTTTTCATCTCCATAGTCGGCCATGGCTTGAACACAAGAGAAACATTTATTTTTTTTCAAGCTCAAGTGTTTATTTAATTCATATAGTGATCTATGTTAAGGTTTTGAAATAAAAACCTATAGATTAATAAGGTTTTCATCATTTTCTTCACATAATCATACAAATAAGCATTTCATGATTTTTATTACTCTTTCATATTCATCTTTATGTTATTTCATCATTTTTGCAAGAAAACATGCAAGTTACATGTGAATTTATACCACTTTTAATTGTTTTAGTACATATTATCAGTTATAATTATCCTATAAATAATCCCTTGAAACACTTCATTTTTGATGATGTCTAGGAACCCATGACACCCTAAGAATGTGTATGGTAGGATTAGAGTAGCTTCGGAGTTGTTTTGAATTGGTTAGAATAGGTTTTGCGCGAGAAAAACTCATTTCGACAACTTTATTTAAGGGTCTGTCCATATTTTTGAATTCTGTAATTTTCGACAGTAGGTAAAAAATTTTGGACTAGATATTTAGAAAATACACTTTAAAACGAAAACGTGGCCGCTTGAACGGGTTAAAACGGAGTTATAACGAAGAAGTTATACTATTTTTAAGTTTAACGATAAAACTATTTGTTTCAGAAAATTCAGCATGTATTATCAACTTTTTACGAGTCAAAAATGACTCTTAAGCGTTATGAAATGTGTCGACTTATCAAAAATATATTAGTATACTTTGATACGAAGCTAAGGACATATAAAACGTAGAAAACGGACTTGTAACGATTAAATTATACACGCTACACAAAGTTGTCGTGAACTTTATTAAATAAGCTAAACTAGTATATTTCTATTAGACAAGTATTACGGCAACAAGTGACCATGTTGAGGGTCGTTTTTAACATTGACGTAGTACTTTTATAACGTGATGTCTTCTAGTAAAGGAAGTTCGCTAGCATATTTTCTATAATGTCCGACCGTCATTGCGGAGTTGTAATGAATAAAATATGTCACTTAAACTTTGCCGAAACCACCCTAAAAACAATATTTGGACAAAAGTACCATACTTTTACCTATTTTTTCTCCATGATCGAAACCTCTAGGATGAAAACTTAAATACTAAAACTTTGAGATAATGATACAAGCTTCCCAAAACCGTTGAGTTTGTTTCCTAACACTCGATGTGCACCATTTTACTAATTAGCTTTTGAGGCTACTTTATTCACTTTCATGAAATTTTCAATGACATTATTTTTACTTAATTTAAAAGTTATAATTTCAAAATAAATCATCAAATGACTATCGTAGGAGGTTGTTTCAACGTATATACATGTAAAGTAATTTAAAAAAATGGTCAAGATGCTATAAGATTATTTCATAAGCATTATTTTTCAAAAATACAAGTGGTATAGATATCATACCTAATTGATGCATACATTTCATCATAACATTATAGAACATATCATTCATAATAGGTCACGTTAGAGGTTGCACCCATTTTATTGCCATTATATCATCATTATCATTGAAACAGGTGAGTTTTCATAGCCCGATTTATTCAAGTTTATACTTATTTCAAAACCTGGGAGAATACATTGCAAATTATTTTTATTACGATACCAAGTATATCAAATTCATTACATTGCTTAAGTTACTTCATTGCCAATTGAATGTCCCCTATCGTAAATCATGAACCGTTAAATAATCGGGTGTTTAGGGTGAGTGGATAGATCTATCGAGGGTGTGATTCTCCATCCGGTTGGTGGATTCCAACCGTCAAACTGGATGCATTTCATTTAATAACATTATTTGAGTTGTTTGGCAAAACACTCATAGCTAAAATCATGATCGGCCTAGCTTCGGTGTCATATGCTTGCAGCTTGTAACATTTTATGTGACATAATTGTCATACATGGCCTATACTTGTGTGGTAGTCGATAATCATTTTCAAGAACTCTATGAACTCACTCAACCTTTGTGTTGACACTTTTAGCAATGTATTTTCGGGTAACTAAGGCATTCACGACGCCTCACATGGATTTATACATTTTAAAACATCGCTTGACTTGTACCAAACTTATTTTCCCGCACATGTTGATTTTCATTGGGACCTATCTTTGTAACTCAATGTTTTATTAAATCAAGCGATGTATTTTGCAAACGACACTTTAGGTCGCTCAATCGATTGTGATGCTATGACAAATAATCCCCGTGAATTCCATTCCACCGCAAAATGTAATTTGGGTGTGACAGATTGGCATCGAGCTTCTAAGTATAGAACTAGGTTGTATCTTTGACCCTAGACTATAACTACATCATCATAGCATCTCATCATTTCATCATAAGTGCATAGTCACTATACATGCGGTTTCATACAAACATTTTCAAGTTATTTACTTTCATTTCAAATCGATTGTCACATTGATGCCTTCAAATACCCATCCCATTATACTCACATCAGATTCCAACGTGGAGAATGCCCCCGTCATTCCCTATCATTGTTTTAACATCACTGACTCAACACCGATAACATCGATGATGAGATCAACTTTTTAGAGGACGGTTGCACCTACACCATCAATGATCACTATTGATTCACCGTAGATTGGACAGTTTTTATCATTCTATTGGGACAGATTATACCATTTGGTAGAACTTATAGGCTTAGTCCTAATGAACCTATTTTTTAACTCACCACAAGGATTTCCATTATCATAATTGTCATCATTATCATCATCATTGTCATCTAGAGTATCATCCGTGCCATCACATCTCATGTATAACACTACCATACATCCGACTTGCAGTCAGGGGAAGCTGCATGATTTAACACACCATTACCATCTATTACTAAGACTATAGACACTACATCATCTCATAGGTTTGAGGACTGTGAGAGTTCTAAGCTAATGCTAGACCGCTTCTTTACTACCCTACACTTGAAACACGATTTGACCATCAATAGAAACAGCATAGGTACCTTTCAATCTTATGTAATCTTTATCCCTTTATTAACCCATGATAATCACAACCATCCAACAAATCTTTATTTCATGTTATTTGTTATTACTTTATAAAATTATTTCACTTAATTTTATTTCAAGTCATTTTACACCATCTTAGAAACATTGTTTTATAAAGTTTTAAAGCAAGTTGTTTTATAACCACCCTATCAATTGACTTTCAGTTATTTTATCAACTATTTACTATCATTACGGGAAACGATTTCCATGTTACTCAAAAAATTGTTCGAGCCATTATTTTACAAAATAAAACGTGAATATCATTTAAAACTCTGAGGAACATAATACCATTTCAACAAAACCAAGCATCACATCATTTGTCCTCGACATACATGGCTCGATCACCTATGTATAATTCAGAAGAATTATGTCATGAAAGTAACAAGCATCATTTAAATCCTTAAAAACACTCACTCAAAAGCAAAGCTTGTAATCGATAAATTGTTCATAAACATTTCTTTTGTTAACACTCTATAGAAGCCTACGTCATTCATCCCTCACTCAACCGATAATTTAGAATTTGACGAGTGACCTTTTTAGGAAAGACTTTCCATACCATCTATGAGAAGGATTCCTCGATACAAGAAAACAATGAAAGGATTTCAGAATTTCCAACAAGGACTAGAAGTAGGTAGTAAGATGTTTCAAAACTCAACAAAAATCTTAAGACATCACGAGACATATTGAACCACTATCTTTGGACTAGAAGCCAAATTCTATCATTTCAAAAGTACTAGCTAGACCGAGTACAAGATTTAGTATGAAGTTTAATACCCATTATAACACTCCTATTCGAGACTACGTAACATTCCATTAAACATGGCCTTAACAATATGTGAACTTCCCTACAATGAGTTTCCTTTAAAGGAAAATTTGGTTAAATTAAGGTTATCGATATAAACTTCCCCTAAGGCATTGTGTTTTCTAGAAGTTCCAAGTAACCTCACTTCTATATCAAGAGATGCAACAGGTTTGAATATATCGGACAATCAATGACACTCCATCTACAAGTGAAATTAGAACAAACATTCTTTGACATAGTATAAGCTGATATCTATGTCTATGCTAGCATGATAAAAATCTAAGTGATGAATTATTTTAGAAGCACTCAATATTGAAACAAATCTTGAAAATCAACCACTACACCACATCACTTAAATATTTAAGGTTTTGTGACTTGACAACATATAGCATGGAAACACTTCGATAATCAAACAATAAACACCTTAGTCATGGAGACTAAGCACCTTAGGCAAGGAAGACCCAAGTCATGACATTTTCTAGAACTAGCGCTAGGAATCACACTGCTATCCATAATCCATTCTTTCATAAGGTCCTTTTCGATTGATTTAACATTTTGAAATATGGCATGAGTCACGTGGTATCAATTCCGCTTGTACCTATCATGCTATTCGATTCACCTTAGACTTCTCATAATCATTTCACCTTTCATGGAATCTATTCGAGTACACCTATTATCCTCAGCTCAATGGTCGAAAGCCAGAGAACAATTCCAACATTAAAAGATATACTCAAGGCATGTGTAATTTTCTAGAAATGATTAGACAAATCATTCTTCATCGAACAAGTTGCTTTACAACAATAGCTAATACAGGAACATATTGACTACACCACTCTAAGGTTGAGGTGTCAATCACTTATTCATCGTCAAAATCGAAAGTCCTAACTCATTAGTCTATAACTATTCATAAAACAACAAAGTGATCGCACAAATCAAAAATCGCCATAAGCAACAACAAATAGCTAGATAAGCTACATCATATATGACGCAAAAATATTGAAGTATGTTCCATAAGTCGCAAACCATTAGAATTTCAAGTTGGCAACAAATTTATGTTCAAAGTCTCGCTTTGGAAAGGCGCGGTAATGATTCGTAAAAACATTGGAAGACCCGATGTGACTCAAATATCCTCACCTTTCACAAGTAACATCAGGGACCTAATATGGACCTAATTCGTGGATCAATTTTTGATGGGCTTAATGACAACTCGTAATTTCGTGTCATTTACAAACTTCGAAAATTTCACTATTCATCTCAGAATTTACTATTCAACGGGTTACTATTCATTATTTTACTATTCATCATTTTCAAGTTTCCATTTGATATTTTGAAAGGTTATTTCAAAATTTACTATTCACAAAACACTATTCATTCCCGGAGAAAATCACTATTCATGAGTCACTATTCATCATTTTTCATAAACTAGGTTTACGAGTATCAAATTCGCGTAACCTTAATGGTTTAGCTGCGAATTCATGAACAATCATTGAGGACATTTCATATAGACTAGATTTAGTCTACATATCATTAGTAATGTCATTGTCATATTAGTTCATGCATGAATTTGCATTTTTCATTAAAACGTATAATTTCCTATTAAATAAACGCTATCGCGTAATCATTTATTTGAACATTTGATCCGACACTTCCAAAAATTATTCTGATATATTTTTATACTCATATTAAGATTATAAAAATAATATTATTACTTTACCCGATGTTTTCAATTTATTTTGTATATAAATTGTTATGTATAAAATTTTACGATGGTTTTCGTAAATTCAACTCGATAATTATTTATTCACTCAATTACTGTAAGAAATGTATTTTTATCAATTTTATGACATCGTATATATTTCTATTTTGTTCCGTTAAAATTTATTTCAGCTAACGCTACCCCAAAATACACTCCATTTATGTCTACAAATTACACACTTTACTTATCAATTAATACACTTTGACATTAAAATTTCATCCAACTCTTTCTTTTTCCCATCTCTTTTAATTCAAAACCAATGACACACCACTTTTATAAAGATTTTAACTTGCAATATGTACACCTAATGATTTTTATGACTAGATAATATATTAAACAAGAGTTGTGTTAAATTAAAACACATACAAGCACACAATTGGATGGTGAAAAGTAAATGAAACTTTCTCCTTTTCATCTCCATAGGGCCATGGCTTGTCAGAGAAACATTTATTTTTCAAGCTCAAGTGTTTATTTAGTTCATATAGTGATCTATGTTGGTTTTGAAATAAAACCTATGATTAATAGGTTTTCATCATTCTTCACATAATCATACAAGTAAGCATTTCATGATTTTTATTACTCTTTCATTCATCTTTATATTTCATCATTTTTGCAAAGAACATTCAAGTTATATGTGAATTTATACCACTTTTAATTGTTTTAGTTATATATTAGTTATAATATCCTATAAATAATCCTTGAAACACTTCATTTTTTATGATGTCTAGGAACCCATGACACCCTAAGAAGGTGTATGGTAGGATTAGAGTAGCTCGAGTTGTTTTGAATAGAATAGGTTTCGCTTAGAAAAACTCATTTCTAATAACTTTATTTAAGGGTCTATCCATATTTTTGAATCTCGTAATTTTCGACCAAGAGGTATTTTTGGACTAGATATTTAGAAAATACACTTTAAAACTAAAACGCAGCAAAATTAAAACGGTTAAAACGGAGTTATAACTAAGAAGTTATGCTATTTTTAAGTTTAACGCATCTAAAACTATTTGTACCCAAAAGATGTATTCTCAATCCATTTAGTCAAAAATGAGGCTAAGCGTTATGAAATGTTTCGACTTATCAAAAATATATTAGTATACTTTTGGATACAAGATAAGGACACAAAACGAGAAAACGGACTTGTAACGATTAAATTATACACGCTACACAAAAAGTTGTCAGAATTTATTAAATAAGCTAAACTAGTATATTTCTATTAGACAAGTATTACGGCAACAAGTGACCATGTTGAGGGTCGCTTTTAACATTGCGTAGTACTCCTTTTTATAACATGATGTCTTCTAGTAAAAGTAAGTTCGCCTAGCATATTTTCTAAAATGTCCCAATCGTCATTCTTGAGAGTTGTAATGAATAAAATACGGTCACTTAAACTTTGCCGGAAACCACCCTTAAACAATATTTTGGACAAAAGTACCATACTTTACCTATATTTTTTCTCCATGATCGAGACCTCTAGGATGAAAACTTAAATACTAAAACTTTGAGATAATGATACAAGCTTCCCAAAACCGTTGAGTTTGTTTCCTAACACTCAATGTACCATTTTACTTAATTAGCTTTTTGAGGCTACTTATTCACTTTCATGAAATTTTCAATGACATTATTTTACGACGAAAAGTTATAATTTCATAATAAATCATCAAATGACTATCGTAGGAGGTTGTTTCAACGTATATACATGTAAAGTAATTTAAAAATGGTCAAGACGTTATAAGATTATTTTTCGACGATAAGCATTATTTTCAAAAATTCACAAGTGGTATAGATATCATACGAATTGCATGCATAACATTTCATCATAACTTATTATAGAACATATCATTCATAATATGTCACGGTCAGAGGTTGCGCCTCATTTCAAGATACATTATATCATCATTATCATTGCAAAGTGAGTTTTCATAGCACCGATTTATTCAAGTTTATACTTATTTCAAACCTACGGGGGAGAATACATTGCACATCATTTTATTACGATACCAAGTATATCAAATTGTTACATTGCTTGTTACTTCATTGACAATTGAATGTCCCAATATCGTAAATCATGAACCGTTAATTATCGGGTAAGCTTAGGTGAGTGGATAGATCTATCGAGGGTGACTCCTCCATCCCGGTTGGTATTCCAACCGTCAAACGGATGCATTTCATTTAATAACATTATTTGAGTTGTTTGGCAAAAACACTCATGCTGAAAATCATGATCAGTCTAGCTTCGGTGTCATATGCTTAAGCAGTTGTAACATTTTTATGTGACATAATTGTCATACATGGCCTATACTTGTGGTAGTCGTATTAATCATTTTCAAGAACTCTATGAACTCACTCAACCTTTGTGTTGACACTTTTAGCAATGTATTTTGTGTAACTAAGGCATTCACGACGCGTCTCACATGGATTTATACATTTTTAAAACATCGTTTGACTTGTACCAAACTTATTTTCCACACATGTTGATTTTCATTTGGGACCTATCTTTTGTAACTCCAATGTTTTTATTAAATCAAAACGATGTATTTTCCAAACGACACTTTAGGTCGTTCAATATAACTGTGATTGTGATGCTATGACAGTCAATCCCCAGGAATTCCATTCCGATGCAAAACAGGTAATTTGGGGGTGTGACAAGCATAGTGTAACAAAATAGGCAATGCATGACATAAATAAGGCATCCTTAAACTCTAGCTGGGGATCATGATGTAACACACTTAGAAATGTATAGGATGACATATAGAATGTATAACAACGCATACATAAATTAAAACAAGCAAATAATGCAATGCGCACATGCATACGACTGATGCAATTTCTGGTGACCTAGCTTTTGGGTCCAACCAAACATGAACCAAGGCAACTACCCCCATCATTCCATGATCCTCTTGAATTAGGCATAGTTGATCGTGCCATGCGTAATTTAGAATGATGATGAAATGCTCGGGCTAGCCGACTCGTACCATGTTTGGGGTTTTAAAAAAATTTAGTTTGGTTATAGTTTAGGTTTTTATTTTAGAAAAACCGGTATTCTCTATAACCTTAGGCTCTGATACCATTTTGTCACACCCCGTTAATAGCGGAAACACAAGGTGCAACGAAATGTAACATCGCATAAGATAGTAGAACAACACCAAATATGATTGAAGAAATGAGTTTACAATGTTACATAAAGATTTCTATACAATAACCTAAAAAATAGGTCTTAATATTATCAAAGTTAAGTATTTAGAAAAAAAAAGGTCTTGGCTAAGTCACTCGGTTATAAGAGAACAATGTATGACTTCAACATGCATGACTTCAAAAATACGACTATCGATCACCTGAAAATGATACACGAAAATGTCAACATAATGTGGGTGAGCTCGCAGGTTTAAGGAAATATAAGTATAAAACAGTTTGTTGTGCATGGAAACTATAAGTAAGACATATGTATAAATAATAGCGCCAGCAAGTAGTAAATGAAATGTAATCCACATCATGAAATTAACCACCACGTGGTCCTTGCAGTATGAATAGAATCCAATCGCTATTATCGCAAAACCACCGAGCTAAACCGTTGGATAAATGAAATCATAGGTATCCTAACAAATACAAAGATCAAGTATTAAGGGATCATAATAACCATAGTCATGAACAAACCACCACTATACTCATGCGCACAATTATATACACAAACATGTCCAAGGAAATAATATGAATTTAGCACAGCGAAAGAAATAATGTAAATGAAATAGTAGTTGAGTATTATGTTTCCTCCAAGAAAATATCAGAAAATAGGGCCACGAGTACTCACCTTGAAGTGGATGATATAGTGCACAACTCCAAGCAAATAATCATAAGAAATCAATGCGCACTTAATAATAGTGATCAACATATTGCTCTCTCGACCAATCTACAATAATCCGAGAATAGACTATTATTTAGAATGCTTTTTAATTACTACATCTTCGAGTAATATTTTATATATACGTGATTAGTTATGAAATTACTAGGTACTAAAACTTGCATGAAAGTTAAATATATTACGGTATCATTCTTAAAACTTTACATAGTATGAGTAAACTATCTGATATATTCTAATCATACATACATATATAACTCTTCTTCGTCACTTGCATGATACAATCTCCTTATTCTTATTAATATAATAACTTGAAATCAGCTACTACTATATGCCATAACAGTTCGCTTTGTATTCTTGAAAGGCGAATATTTATATCGACTACGTTTTCATTTGGTTAACTATTTTAACATTATATTACATGAACATAAGAAATCAGTTTGTGATGGTAGATGTTTATATGATCACATTAAAGAATTTCTAAATAATATCATACTATATTTAGTAGTAGAGTTGACGTTAAGATTAACAAATAAATCGTTATTGAAAATCAAGAAGATCTACCTCTAAACATTGACGAATCGATATAGAAACCGATACCGGAATCAAAACAGGAACATGATCGAAGGCCCAACAGAAATTTGTTCGAGAACTCACATCTAACCTCGAACCTAAACGTCTAGCGATCGAAAACCAAAACCTCTTACAAGAACTCATTCTCATCGTCATCAACCACAATGATCGTTCATCACTACTATGAGCAAGATGATAACTGTAGGATCGAAATATTATTGTGTTTGATGATTCGGGTGGTCTTAGATGATCAAAATACATGTTTGCCATTAGAGAGAGAAAGTAGATGAGAGGGAGTTTCTTGGTAGAGACTTGCTTTGTAAATTATCAAAGGTTAGATTAAGAAAAGCTCCACCCCTTCCATAGATGGAAGGGGTATTTATAGTTACGGACATAACGACCTCCTATCGGCCTGTGGATCAGGTATACGGTGGGTAAAGACCCGTCCTTCCTCCACGGTGTTGCTCTAAACTAAATAACTAACTAATAAAACAGTAAATAACGATATGTCTACGAGCTAACTTATGCCAGATTATATTTGGGGTGACCGACTCTTCACTATGGAATTTCTAATTCCTAACAATCTCCACCTAAGGGAGGTCACCCCATATTTTGCATTTCGAATCCTAGCATTCTATTTAATCTTCGCCTTTGAGCTCAGAGACATTAATTCTTCAACATCTCAGATCTTTGTGCTTTAGCAGTGATTCTTTAAAGTTAGATAAACTTGTACTTTAAGTGGAGGTCTTTGAACTGATCCACATCTTTGATGATCTTCGAGCTTTCATTGAGATCATCAGCCACAATAAATCTCTCTGGATCATCCATAGTTGTGTTGCCTTCATGTGATGTTGTGACTTTTGGACCGACATGCTCACACTTTTGAATCATGACATCTTTCCATCGAGTATGGAAGCTTTATCGGTTCATGATATTTAAGTGCTTAGCATAGTATAAAAAATATCGATCCAAGTAAGTTAATACAAATAAGTCATAAAACGCTTATTTATATTTTACGATCTTCTAATGTTTTGTCGATAACAAACGAAAATTCATTTTAACGAAACAAATAGAATTACAAATAGTTTGAGTTAATAGTTTGCTAACATATTTTATGCTTTTCACAAAAACAAACAAGTATAAGTGATTTTATGATTTAGATATATATGTACAACAACTAATGTTTACATATTAGGTTAGCACATACTTAAACTAAGTATACTAAAATGGGTAAAAACATGTAAATACTAAAAATGGGTAAAAACATGTAAATACTAAAATGGGTAAAAACTAGCAAATGGTATTGACCCATAACCCATGGTTTTATATATACCACTTAACCAAGTTCATTGTATCTAGAAAGAAAACCATGGATCATGTGACAACCCGTATTTCCAGGTCATTTCTCATTACGATTCATGTCTCATTATTTCAACATTTATAGTAAACTTGGTTTACTTGTTTCAAATTCGCAACCTTGAGGTTTAGCGCTAATTCATGATCATGAAATCACGTACATTTCATATGGACTATGATTAGTCTACATTTCATTGACATCATGAGCATCTCATTAGTACATTCATGACATTTCATTTCACTTTATACGCGTAATTTTTATATTTAATAATCTTTATCGCTTGAGTTATTATTTTGAATATTTAACCCGTTACTTTCAAAAATGATCCCGAGGTATTTTTAAACTTACATTTAGTTCATAAAAACTATATTTTTAGTTTTTCTAGTGTTTCAAATTTATTTGGTACTTAAATCGTTAAAATTAAATTATTACGTCGTTTTTCTTAAAAATTGTACGATAATTATTTTATCACCCAAATTTCACAAGGAAAGTATTTTTACAATTTTTATTAACTCATTACATTCTATTTTGATTTATTAAAAACTTAATTGTACCAAAAATTTCCAATTTCCTATACTTGTACATTTTCTTACACTTTTACTACACTTTCTTACAAATTATATACAAGTAAATGCAAGTTGCATTTGATAAAAAAAAATATATTATTTGTGACAAAGCCCCCAAAACCGCCACTAGGAGGGTATTAATTGATTGGTAAGGCTTTGATTTTTCATGTTTCTACTCTTCCATAAAAGTCTTACATGACTAACAATAATTCTCATTCATTCACATACTCAAAAGTGTTAGCAAGAAAATTCTCTCCTCTCTCTTTTGGCTCTCAAGAACCGGCCACTCAACAAGACCCCAAGGGATCAAGAGTTTTTGCAAAATCAAGTGTTTACAACCTAGATTATATCCTTTATATGGTTTTGAAATAAAAACCAAGGATATTTAAGTTAATCCTTGTTACCTACACCTCTTCATTTCTCTTGTAAGCATGTTTTCATCATTTTTATGTTTCCTCTTTCATTTCATATGTTTCTTATCATTTTTGGAGCTTTTATGCAAGTATTGTGATTTATACCATTTATGTCATGATTTTTAAGTTATATATATACCTAAGGTCATCCTATAATTACTCCCATGGTATTGGTTGGTCTTGATGGTGATTAGGAACCCATGACACCCTAAGAAGGTGTATGGTAGGATTAGATTAGTTTTGGAGTTGATTTGAAGGGATTAGAATAGGTTTTGTCCGAGAAAAACTATTTTCATAACTATATATTTATGTTCTGTCCTTAATTCGAATTTCTGGACAAACCTACTGTTGGTACGAAACTTTGGCCTTGATTTTTAGAAAATATACTTTAAAACTAATCCGTGGCCGCTTGAACGGAATAAAACGGACTTATAACGAAGAAGTTATGGATTTTTCAAGTTTGACGACGAAAAGTAGTATTTTCAGAAAATTCAGCTTTGTGTTTTACTTGTTCGGTCAAAACGAGCCTTAAGCTTCACAAATTATTTCGATTTGTCAAAAATATATTAGTTTACTTCAATACGAAGCTAAGGACATATTAAACGAAGAAAACGGATTTGAAACGACAAAGATATGCACTTTTTCTTAAACTTGCCGTAACTTATTTTCTGCACACTATTAGCCAAAACCACCATCTTTAACCCTTATTATCTTTATGTTCGAGACCTTTTGAACGAAAACTCCTGAACTGAAACTTTTAGATATCGATACAAACTTTCCAAAACAGTCGAGTTCGTTCTCTAACGATCGACGTACACCATTTACGACTAGTTTTCCAAAGCCATTTTTGGTAATTTCATGATTTTTCCCACATTGTTTTGCGATAAAAGTGGTAATTTCACCATAAATCATTATAAAACCATTGTAGGATGACATTTTGACGTAAAAACATGTAAAGTCATTTTTGATTGGTCGAGACGTCAAACGAGTATTTTTCGACGACGAGTAATATTTTCAAAACCCGTAAATGGTATAAATTACATACGTAGTGCATGCATAACATTACATTGAAACTCATATCATATCATATCATTGGTACTAGTACGGATAACGATCACATTATACCTCGTGTACTCACTCTTGTCATCCTCGTCAGTTTACCAAGTGAGTTTCGTAGAGCCCCCGCTTACCACTTGTTTTCATCATCTTTGTTTTGGGAGATACATGCTCAATTATTTTTCACAAGTACTTTAGATTTTAAGGTTAAAATCTATCATGATTACCATTGTTTCTAAATCAAAGGTTATACTATATAAATTGTTCTTGTTTTGCGGTTACTGGTAACTCTGATTTTCGTCGTATAACGCTCTAAATGGGTTATTCGATAAATTGAGTTAAGTGCTATGGATTATGTGCTATTGTTCTCTACGATGAGTTAAGTGCTATTGATTAAGTGCTATCGCTCTACGCCGAAGTTAGGTACTATGGTGAATTCATTTGAAATCATATGTTTGGAACATAAACTACACACATTCCGCAAGTGGGTTGTGAACACACAGTTGCAAAGTTTTGTATGGTGACTTGAATGGCAGTGGATTTACAATGTCTTTGCTACATAAACGATTTTGAAAGTCTTTACATTTCAACGATTTACAATGCCTTTGATGCATAAACGATTTCGAACGGCTTTTCATTTCAAAACAAACTCTATGAACTCACTCAACCTTTGTGTTGACACTTTTAGCATGTTTTAATCTCGTGTATCTAAGGCATTCACTTCATGGCACGCATTGGGACACATCGTGGAGTCGTCGTGAGTGACGACGCGTCTCACTTGGTTTTACGTGACTTAAAAACATCGTTTGTATTGTAACAAACTTATTTCCTACAAATTGATTTTCATTTGGGACCTACTTTGTAAACTCTGATTATTTTATTAAATCAAACGATGTATTTTCCAAACGACACTTTAGGTCGTTCAATATAACTGTGATTGTGATGCTATGTGTTACAAAATCCCCGTGAATTCCATTCCGCCGCAAAAGCAGTAATTTGGGGGTGTGATGATTGGCATCGAGCTTCAGTTATAGAAAACTAGGTTGCATCATTGACCCTAGACTATAACTACATCATCATAGCATCTCATCATTTCATCATAAGTCGCGGGTTCACTTCACATGTGGTCATTACGTACATTTTTCGAGTTATTCACTTTCATTTCACATCGATTGTCACATGGATGCCCTTAAATGCCCATCCCATTATCTTTTCCTCATACTTTAACGTGGAGAATTCCTTGTCATTCCCTATCACAATTTTTATATCAGCTGATTCATCACCGATAACGTCGAATGCTGAGATGAACTTTAAGTAGGGCAAAGTCGCTCTCACTCCTTTGTTTCACTACTAACATGTCGAGTTACACGTTATTCACACTTAGCCACTAAACCATCATACATTTGAAGTACTTACGACACCTCATAACCCATTCCTTAGGAAACCGTCGATCATTTTGAAACATAACCCCAAACTTATCATTTTATCACATTTCTTTGAGCGCTTTATTATTAACATGGGATTTTTGCTACGTCTCACATTTCCTCTTGTTTTGAAGAAGATATGGCACCAAGAAAGCTACAGGTTGAAATGACCCAAGCAAAGAATTTAAGTTGGTAAATCGATAGCATTGCTAATGCTTTAAGAGTCGAAAGGGAACATGTATCGCTGCCGCTGCTATGGCGAGGTTGGCTGCCGAAGCTACCGCATGAGGCTTACTCTCTTTATTGGTAATGCAGGAGGATCCGGAGTTAAGAAATGTTCTTACAAAGATTTCAAAAGTGGTGAACCCACTAAGTTCCAGGTACCAGGAGCAAATGGCTAATGGTTAGATGGTTTGAAAAGTTGGAATCGGTATTTTTGCTTTGTAACTGTCCGGATGATAGTAAAGTTAAGTTTTCTACGAGCACTTTACTCGATGGAGCGTTGTCATGGTGGAATTCATACGCTCAACCGATTAGGGCAATGGAGAATGCTTTCAAGCTCACGTGAATGAATTCAAGAATCGGTAACTAAGAAGTTTTGTCCTCGTACGGAAGTGAAAAGTTGGAGACGTAATTCTATGAACTAATGACTATTGGGTACGATATCGACGCTTACATTCGAAGGTTTCAAGAATTGGCCGTGTTATGCCCATCTATGGTTTCGATAATGAGAAGCTACTTTGGAGGCTTTCATTGATGGACTTCCCCGAGATTATTCAAGCGATGTGACTTCTTCCGACCAAGCGATTGAGGAAGCTATTCGATTGACTCAAAAGCTCATGGCCCAGGTGGTGAAGAGAGACAAATACACCAACACCAACCAAAACAACAACAACCCCAACAACCGCACCAACCACAACAATAACCAAAACAACAACAACAACGATAACCAAACCAACAACAACAAAAGAAAATGGGAAAATGACCAGGAAGGTTATGATAACGACAACCAAAACCATAACACTAACCATCACCAACAACGTAATAGAAGACAAGAAGTCGCCGAGGGTCTATGTTGTCGCACCAATAAGGGGAAGAGCATCGCGAGGAAACTTACCGCATGATACCACCAATGCACGCTACATCATAATGGTCCATGTGGTACATGTTTTAGCTGTCACAAAGTAGGACACCTTGCTAAGGACTGTAAGGGCAAGACCATAGTTACGTTAGGATGTGGGGAACAAGGACACTATCGAAGTCAATGTCCTCAAAACCAAGGTCAACAAGTCGAAGGTGCTCATGGGAATGTATATATGTTAGAAGGAGGAGGAGGAGCTCGTCAAGGTATCAACGACGGAAGGCGAAGAGTTCGGAAACTAACAGGTCTTATTTCTCCTTATGTTCTATGTATCAAGTTTATGTCTAATCATCGTATCCGAAACTTAATAACCTAAGATGTACTACTTTTGCTAAACCACTCGTTGTAAAATATTCTCATCTATCGTACTTTATTTTCTTTCCGATTGTTATCATTTCGAGGATTTTAATTCTTTTTACTTTAACTATCATTTTAACGACACTTCTCCATGTCTTCTCTCCTCGATGTTCATCACAATTTTAGCATCAGTTGACTCAACACCAAACAACATATGAGTCGATTAGTCCAAGCATTGCATAGTTACTCCTAAATTATACATAGCCTGATCACCTATGTCTAATTCAGGAAGAATCATGCAATGAAGGGAGTAGTAGGCTTATATGTGTAAGCAATTCCGTAATCGAGCCAAATTTTCAAAAGATTTTCTTCAAACCACTTGTTTCCGGTTTGATCCAGCGTGATGATTCTTGTTTGATGAGTAGCAAAGATCGAGCTAGAAACAAGTTGTTACCTAAACCGATTTAGCCTAATCTCATGACAGTTCTTGTTTGATGAGTTGTGAGATTAAGTGAAAATCGGTTACCAAAAAGTCTTTTGAGGGTTTTGCTCGGGAATGGGAAAGTTTGCTACATCAAACCCTAAACCCAGAGACCAACACGAACTGAATTAGGGATCTGAATTCCTTTTGAATGGGCGAATGTGACAACCCGTATTTCCAGTGTCATTTCTAACACGATTCATGTCTTATTATTTCAACATTTATAGTAAACTTGGTTTACTTGTTTCAAATTCGCGTAACCTTGGAGGTTTAGCGGCGAATTCATGATCATGACATCACGCACATTTCATATGGACTATGATTAGTCTACATTTCATTGACATCATGAGCATCTCATTAGTACATTCATGACATTTCATTTCACTTTATACGCGTAATTTTTATATTTAATAATCTTTATCGCGTGAGTTATTATTTTGAATATTTAACCCGTTACTTTCAAAAATGATCCCGAGGTATTTTTAAACTTACATTTAGTTCATAAAAACTATATTCTTAGTTTTCCTAGTGTTTCAAATTTATTTGGTACTTAAATCGTTAAAATTAAATTATTACGTCGTTTTTCTTAAAAATTGTACGATAATTATTTTATCACCCAAATTTCACAAGGAAAGTATTTTTACAATTTTTATTAACTCATTACATTCTATTTTGATTTATTAAAAACTTAATTGTACCAAAAATTTCCAATTTCCTATACTTGTACATTTTCTTACACTTTTACTACACTTTCTTACAAATTATATACAAGTAAATGCAAGTTGCATTTGATAAAAAAAAAAAATATATTATTTGGTGGACAAAGCCCCCAAAACCGGCCACTAGGAGGGGGGGGTATTAATTGATTGGTAAGGCTTTGATTTTTCATGTTTCTACTCTTCCATAAAAGTCTTACATGACTAACAATAATTCTCATTCATTCACATACTCAAAAGTGTTAGCAAGAAAATTCTCTCCTCTCTCTTTTGGCTCTCAAGAACCGGCCACTCAACAAGACCCCAAGGGATCAAGAGTTTTTGCAAAATCAAGTGTTTACAACCTAGATTATATCCTTTATATGGTTTTGAAATAAAAACCAAGGATATTTAAGTTAATCCTTGTTACCTACACCTCTTCATTTCTCTTGTAAGCATGTTTTCATCATTTTATGTTTCCTCTTTCATTTCATATGTTTCTTATCATTTTTGGAGCTTTTATGCAAGTATTGTGATTTATACCATTTATGTCATGATTTTAAGTTATATATATACCTAAGGTCATCCTATAATTACTCCCATGGTATTGGTTGGTCTTGATGGTGATTAGGAACCCATGACACCCTAAGAAGGTGTATGGTAGGATTAGATTAGTTTTGGAGTTGATTTGAAGGGATTAGAATAGGTTTTGTCCGAGAAAAACTATTTTCGATAACTATATATTTATGTTCTGTCCTTAATTCGAATTTCTGGAAAAACCTACTGTTGGTACGAAACTTTGGCCTTGATTTTTAGAAAATATACTTTAAAACGAATCCGTGGCCGCTTAAACGGAATAAAACGGACTTATAACGAAGAAGTTATGGATTTTTCAAGTTTGACGACGAAAAGTAGTATTTTCAGAAAATTCAGCTTTGCTGTTTTACTTGTTCGGTCAAAAACGAGCCTTAAGCTTCACAAATTATTTCGACTTCTCAAAATATATTAGTTTACTTCAATACGAAGCTAAGGACATATTAAACGTAGAAAACGGATTTGAAACGACAAAGATATGCACTTTTCTTAAACTTGCCGTAACTAATTTTCTGCACACTATTAGCCAAAACCACCATCTTTAACCCTTATTATCTTTATGTTCGAGACCTTTTGAACGAAAACTCCTGAACTGAAACTTTTAGATATCGATACAAACTTTCCAAAACAGTCGAGTTCGTTCTCTAACGATCGACGTACACCATTTTACGACTAGTTTTCCAAAGCCATTTTTGGCAATTTCATGATTTTTCCGACGACATTGTTTTGCGACGAAAAGTGGTAATTTCTCTAAAAATCATTATAAAACCATTGTAGGATGACATTTTGACGTAAAACCATGTAAAGTCATTTTTGAAGGGTCGAGACGTCAAACGAGTATTTTTCGACGACGAGTAATATTTTCAAAACCCGTAAATGGTATAAATTACATACGTAGTGCATGCATAACATTACATTGAAACTCATATCATATCATATCATTGGTACTAGGTACCGATAACGATCACATTATACCTCGTACTCACTCTTGTCATCTCGTCAGTTTACCAAGTGAGTTTCAGAGCCCCGCTTTTACTTGTTTTCATCATCGTTTTGGGGAGATACATGCTCAATTATTTTCACAAGTACTTTAGATTTTTAAGGTTAAAATCTATCATGATTACCATTGTTTCTAAATCAAAGGTTATACTATATAAATTGTTCTTGTTTATGCGTCACGGTACTACGTCGTACAACGTTCTAAATCAGTTGACTACTGATAAATTGAGTTAAGTGCTATGGATTATGTGCTATTGTTCTACGCCGAAGTTAAGTGCTATTGATTAAGTGCTATCGTTCTACGTCAAGTTAGGTACTATGGTGAATTCATTTGAAATCATATGTTTGGAACATAAACTACACACATTCCGGCAATGGTTGTGAACACACAAAGTTGCAAGTTTTGTATGGGCGGACTTGGGCGAATGAGTGGATTTACAATACCTTTGCTACATAAACGATTTTGAAAGTCTTTACATTTCAACGATTTACAATGCCTTTGATGCATAAACGATTTCGAACGGCTTTTCATTTCAAAACAAACTCTATGAACTCACTCAACCTTTGTGTTGACACTTTTAGCATGTTTTAATCTGTGTATCTAAGGCATTCACTTCATGGCACGCATTAGGACACATCATGGAGTCGTGGTGACGACGCGTCTCACTTGGGTTTTACGTGCCAAAACATCGTTTGTATTGTAGCAAACTTATTTCCGCACAAATTGATTTTCATTTGGGACCTACTTTGTAAACTCTGATTATTTTATTAAATCAAACGATGTATTTTCCAAACGACACTTTAGGTCGTTCAATATAACTGTGATTGTGATGCTATGACAGTAAATCCCCAGGAATTCCATTCCGCTGCAAAACAGGTAATTTGGGGGTGTGACAGATCAACCCATAACCTATGACCCATGACCCATAACCAAAAATACCCATGGGTAAGAGGAGCGTTCCACGGATCCTTGGCTTTGTGCTAGACGGATCCCAAGTGAAAGGGATCCGTGGGATCCGGGGAACAGTAGAGAATTTTCTCTATAAATAGAGAGCCATTTCTTCCTTTCTATGAATGACTTTACACACATACTTCCCCCAAGTATTCTAACCCTCTAACCTCAGATTCAAGTGATCTATGTAGTTTGTCTTTTGTTTTTGTGTGATCTTCTAGGTTCCTCTTAAAGGAGAGACCACCACTTCTTGAAGACGTGCAAACTCAAGTCCATGAGTTGCCAAGCTTCGTCATCATCAAGACAACAAAGGTTCTCTTGTTGATAGTTCTTCCTTTCTCCATAGATGTTGGGTTGAAGGCATTAGTGAAGAATGCCGAAAGTTTCAAGATGAAAGCATTAGTGAAAGGTGCTCATCATTCGTGTCAAAGCCTTAGTGAAGAATGCTAGTGGTGTCAAGACGAAGGCATTAGTGAAGGGTGCCAAGCGTTGTGTCAAAGGCATTACTGAAGGATTCCTAAAGAATCAAATCAAGTCGCATTTGGGAAGAATGCCTAGGTCGCATAATCGATGAGGTGCATCGTTATACATATATGTACTTGTTTATTTCCAAGGATGGTGATATCCTTGATGGTGTTGTAACAAGGAGAGGATCTCCTTGATATTAAGTGTTGTGTTGTGAAGGGTATTAGTTCCTCCATGGTAATGGAACTAGGTGCTTAGCCTAGTACCTAATAAAGCTTAGGCGACGTTGTGATAGGATTAGTTCTCCTTGGTGTGAAAGAACTCGGTGGTTAGCCTAGCACCGTATAAAGGGTAGGCGACGTTGTGTTAGGTGTGGTTCGCCTTGGTGTGAAGGAACTCGATATTTAGCTTTGTACCGAAAAAGGTTGTTTCGTTGTGAAGGCTTCTCTGCCATAAAGAGTTGGTGTAGTGCTTACGAACTCTCGAGTAGGTGACTCGGGGAGTAGATTAGGGCAAGGAAGGTGTCCTTGTAGCCGAACCACTATAAATAACTTGTGTCGTGGTGATGTGCTTCTTACTCTTTATCTTTCATTACACGTTTATATACATATCTATCAACGTCCAACATAAACAACCAAATAGATTGACATAAGTCGATCTAAATATTTAAAAAAGAAGTTTTAAATTGGTAAAACTATTCAACCCCCCTTCTAGTTTTCCACAATTGGCATCGAGCCGTTACCAAGTTTTAAAGTATGTTGTACTTTAAAGACTTGATACGATCCGTGTATGTTTGAAAACTACAAAGAAAGTTTTTTTTGGGTCATATTTTTTTTAAATCATTTTGTTGGACATTGATAGATGATTCTAACAACTTTTGTTCCTAAGAAATCTTCATGCTAGAATCTCTCCAAAATATTCATTCAAAGAATAATGAAGTCAACATTCAAGGAAGGATCTAAAAAGGAATAACAACTTACGTACACCAAGTACAAAGGATTACTTTAAAAACTCATGAAGTATCTTTGGTATTATGCCAAACCAAGAAGCATAGAGGTATGTTTTACTTTTCATTAGATAGGTTACATGAGTTCAATTTATTTCATAAGTTCTCTTTGTTTATTAATCACTAACATCGTTAGAAGTCTCTTTCGTCACTTTTCCGTCTTTTTCATCATCGGGAATAGTATTCCTTTTGATTCGTCAAACTAACGCCGTCATCACATATGAACCCTCGATATGTGATTCATCAAATGCCGTCATCCACAAACAATCTTCATCTAATACCTTCGAACTATTTTTTGTAAGCTAAGTTATAAGCCTACTACAAAAATAATGCCAAACAACTCTTGTTCTGTCTAAGAGATCCGGATCCCTCTAGTTGTACTAGCCGGATCCCAAATACAAAGGATTCGGGGAACCGTGGAAGCGTAACGCAGCTATACGCTTTCAAAAATTCACCACTGATCTTTTCCCTCTACTCACATAACACAAAAACTTCCAAACCACTGGTTTCATCCTCATTGAATTCCATACTCTCAAGTATTCCTTACTAGAACACCATTGTAAGTAATTACATTAACATGTTCTAATTTTTATCATTCTCATTCTAAGGTTTATGGTTTCACAAATCTCTAATCAACTAGTTTAATTAGGGTTTTTCAAAATTAATCATAAAAGGGGGTTTTAACATAACTAAGCTTACATTGTGTTCACAACATTGTTAATACAAATCAAAACCATAAACCCACCTCAACTAATTTTACCTAATTGAAAATTTGTATTTTTAGGACCAATCATGCCTAAAGCCACTCAACAAGATCATCATGATATCGTCCATTACCTTACTCATTATTATCGAAATCATGATTTCTCAAAAATCAACCGCAAGTTCTTCAAAAAGCTTGAAAAATGACTTATCCACGAAGGTCGTGTAATCGAGGAATGTTTCCTTGAAGATGCCGACATTCGTCAAGTCTTCTCGGCAATCAATTTTGATTGTCTTCTTGACATTGATGAACAAATTTGTCCGGTCTTCATCTTTGAGTATTATAAAAGCATTAGGATCATTAGAAACACCGATGATAGCATTTCAATCGCCTTCATCATCAATACACAAAACCTCGTTCTTCCTCTCAACACCTTTGCTCAAATTTTTCGCATTCCTTGTGAAGGAATTTGTATGTACTCTCAAGATTGGGCAATTAATGCTCAAAACCTTGCTCTTGATCCTAAGCCTTTCTACAATATTCCTCTCGAAAATCCCGAAACCATTCGATATACAATCTTCAAAATTAGGACCAACCAATCCCGTTACGACCGTAACAAAAAGCTCATTCACCATGATCCCTTTCAAATGGAACTTTTCGAAATGCATCCCACGTTTAGAAAATGGGAAGAAATTCTTAGGGAAAACGTCATAAGCCTAGTTGGAAACAAAGATCATCCAAACGCATGCCTTGTGCAAATGATCTATTGTCTTATCCATCAAAAGCCATTTAATCTCGCCTATTAAATGGTAAGGAGAATGGCTGGGGTATTCAAAGTTTCCAACATGGTACTTCCATATGGTATGCTCCTAACACGACTTTGTAAGTACGTTAGTGCATTGCAACCATCTCCTATCAACGATGATCATTTCTTTGCCGATCATGTAATGGTACCTCTTACCAAAATTCCATCCAAACGCTTCAAGGTCAACGGAAAGAAACCTAAAGCTCTCTCGACTCCTCGCCGGTGAAGAAGAAGATGATGAAGAAGACGTCGACCCCGTAGCCAACATCAAATTGGAAATTCTTGAATACCACGAACAACTTCCAACCATTCCAAACGAGACATGAATTTAAGAAATTAAGGGGCATGATTCAAAACCTCGCATACAACCTCACTAAGCTGTCAAAAAGGAAAAGAAAGGATTGACGAAAGAGACAATAGGAATATGCTTATTTTTCTTTATCTTATGTTTGGATGATTACATTTTAGCACTTTTGGTTTATGGTAACTTGGATATTGTCTTTTTATCATGCTTCTATAACTAGTGTTTTGTGATAAACATGCTTGTTTCTATTTTTTTCTTTGGATTTACTAGTGTGCATAAACTGAGCATCATTTCTGTGTAGGTTCTAATCTGCAGATGTTGGATCCCTCCCTTGAGGGAACCGTGGGATCCGTAACATCAGATCAGCAATACATCATTCCTTACATCAAGATAGCTTTCTAGATAACATCAATTTAGCTAAGCATATGGTTTTAGAACCCAACTAAATCCACTTTAAGGATGAGAAAAGCTTAGACTCACTAAAGGCTTACTTAAGATCTTTGTCTAATTACCTCTTAATTTATCAACACATCTAAACGCACCATATTTTTTCTTCAACTACTCACAAACTTTTTCTCATCTCTCAAAACAATTAAAGAGGAAAAATTAAACATCTTTTTGGAAATTGGTTCTAGTCATGTCTATATCAAAGTAAGACAAAAATTAGTTTTTCAATTCTTGTGATTTTTAAGAATTTTTCTAAATATCACCTCAAGCTTAAATCTGATCACTAGGATCATTTATTATGACTTGACACCTCCATAACTCTTAGTGTTATCCTTAGACATCCATTGGTAGTCATCTTGTGCCATCCTCCTTCCATAAGAAGCAATCATTAGCTATAACACTTATTACCTTTGGTCATTCAAGTACCCTTTCATCTTAAACACTTAGGAGAACTGAAACATTCAAAATGAGATAGGCTTTAGCTCCTAGAAACCTCATTTCAAAACCTGTCATAAATGCTGAGTGCTGGATCCCTAGGATTAGACTAGCCGGATCCCTCCAAGGAGGGAACCGTGGGATTCGGGTGACAGTTTATGTCAAACATTGCTAAAACAATCATTTCAACTCATCTTCCTAACTCAAACACTCCATCTCATCTTAAATGAGTTCCTAGATCAGTGAAACTCTGAATCTCAACCTTGTGCATGTTAATCATCACATTTCCAAGAACATTAGTGGATTAAGTCTTAAAAACAATTGCCATGCTCTTCCCTTTATAAACCATGTTGCTAAGAACACTTTAGTCATCAAACACAAACACAATCATCAGCAATTACAAACCATTTCCCTTAGTCATTTCGTCATGAGAAAGGCTCCTAGTGCTAACTCATCCACCCAAGAAACTTGCTAGAATCATACATGAAGTTTCCTCAACCGAATCATCTCCGGTTAAGTCCACCAATGCTAGGATTTCTCCCACACCAAGGAAACCAATCAAACTAATCCCGAAGAAGAATGCTCCCACTAGGATTTCATCACCAAACTCTACTATACCAAACATACCTTCTACAACTCAACCAACAACATTAGTGCCTAGAGCCACCTCACAATCATCTCCACATTCTCACAATGTAGAAGATTTACCTTCTTGGCCATCTCATATTTCACCATTACCAACGAATTCACTTGAAAAGGTTGAGCAACAAAATCAAAGTGTTGAATCAACACTTGCTCCAATAGCAAACTCTCTCATTCCCCCCAATATCCATTTTGGATTATGAGAAGACATCAAAGTCAACCACCCGACCACATGGAAGTTGATACTTCTTTACCTCCACTCTCAAACATTGTAGATCCATCACTTATTGAGCCTCCGCCAATTCCTCCTTCATTTGAAGATCATCAACCCACTTCACTTGAACTTCCACTTCAAATAACTCAAAAACCATGACAAGGATTGCTATCAGTGTAAACATGTTGAAAGATTGATACATGAACTACATGAAGAGCAACGTTTCATGTTTCATCACCTCCTCGAACGTTTCTAAGAGGTCAACAAGCCTAAATTACAATGAGCATCATAGTCACAAGCTCAAACTTAGAATGATTAGGCAAACATATATCTTCCTTCATCATCATTAAGGTTTTAGAATTTGAATAACTCATTAGCATTAGTAGCGATTGTATGGTTAATTCATTCTCTTAGTTTTAGATATTTGTTCGATTACCTCTTGTTTTTATTGAATGAATATCTATATGCTATATTTATTTAGTGCATTGTGCTTGTTATTTTACATCTTCATTAGCATTGAATGGAAAATTCTCATTGCTGAAGAAACTATCAAACAGATAGCCGGATCCCTCCCAAATACCTAGACGGATCCCTTCAAGAAGGGAACCGTGGGATCCGTGGTACAGAAGCACAAATTTCAACTAACTTGAGTTTTATTTGCATTAAATTTTGCACTATACTCTTGTTTTCTAACCTTTACTTTGTAGATTTTCAAAATACACATGAAGATTTTGACACCATAAAGCTAGGGGGAGCTTTGTGTCAAACGATATTGCAAGAAACTTGCAACATTAATCCGTTTTTGGATTATACTTCATGATACCCCATTGCATCATTGCAATATTCAACGGGGAGCACGCTTTCGTCACTTAGACGAACCATTTGCAACATTAATTAGTTTATTTGATGTTATGTCCTTGACGCCCTTTCAAAGGGATAGACTCGTCAAGGGGGAGTTAAGACGAGTTCCATTCCCGTCACTTGCTCTCTTTACATTTTTACATATTTTTTAAAATCGTGTTAGTCACTTTTATCACTTTTTGTTTCGACAAAAAAGGGGAGAAGAAAGTAAAAACTACAAATCCAAACTTTTACGAATTTTAGCTTTTCCTTAAAATAATTTTATGTTTTGTCATCAACAAAAGGGGGAGATTGTTAATACAAATAAGCCGTAAAAACGTTTATTTATATTTTACGATCTTCTAATGTTTTGTCGATAACAAACGTAAAATCATTTTAACGAAAACAAATAGAATAATGTAAATAGTTTGAGTTGTTAATTTCCTAACACACTTACGTTTTCACATAAAACACTAAAACAAGTATAAGTGATTTTATGTTTTAGATATATATGTACAACGACTAATGTTTACATATTGGGTTATCACATACTTAAACTAAGTATACTAAAATGGGTAAAAACATGTAAATACTAAAAATGGGTAAAAACATGTAAATACTAAAATGGGTAAAAACTAGCAAATGGTATTGACCCATAACCCATGGTTTTATATATACCACTTAACCAAGTTCATTGTATCTAGAAAGAAAACCATGGATCAAACCATAACCCATAACCAAAAATACCCATGGGTAAAGAGGAGCGTTCCACGGATCCCTGGCTTTGTGCTAGCCGGATCCCAAGTGAAAGGGATCCGTGGGATCCGGGGAACAATAGAGAATTTTCTCTATAAATAGAGAGCCATTTCTTCCTTTCTATGAATGACTTTACACACATACTTCCCCCCAAGTATTCTAACCCTCTAACCTCAGATCCAAGTGATCTATGTAGTTTGTCTTTTGTTTTTGTGTGATCTTCTAGGTTCCTCATAAAGGAGAGATCACCACTTCTTGAAGACGTGCAAACTCAAGTCCATGAGTTTCCAAGCTTCGTCATCATCAAGACAACTAAGGTTCTCTTGTTGATAGTTCTTCCTTTCTCCATAGATGTTGGGTTGAAGGCATTAGTGAAGAATGCCGAAAGTGTCAAGATGAAAGCATTAGTGAAAGGTGCTCATCATTCGTGTCAAAGCATTAGTGAAGAATGCTAGTGGTGTCAAGACGAAGGCATTAGTGAAGGGTGCCAAGCGTTGTGTCAAAGGCGTTAGTGAAGGATGCCTAAAGAATCAAATCAAGTCGCATTTGGGAAGAATGCCTAGGTCGTATAATAGATGAGGTGCATCGTTATACATATATGTACTTGTTTATTTCCAAGGATGGTGATATCCTTGATGGTGTTGTAACAAGGATAGGATCTCCTTGATATTAGGTGTTGTGTTGTGAAGGGTAGTAGTTCCTCCATGGTAATGGAACTAGGTGCTTAGCCTAGTACCTAATAAAGGGTAGGCGACGTTGTGATAGGATTAGTTCTCCTTGGTGTGAAAGAACTCGGTGGTTAGCCTAGCACCGTATAAAGGGTAGGCGACGCTGTGTTAGGTGTGGTTCGCCTTGGTGTGAAGGAACCCGTATTTAGCTTTGTACCGAAAAAAGTTAGCGACGCTTGTGAAGGCTTCTCCCGCCACAAGGAGTTGGTGTAGTGCTTACGAACTCTCGAGTAGGTGACTTGAGGAGTGGAGTAGGGCAAGGAAGGTGTCCTTGTAGCCGAACCACTATAAATAACTTGTGTCGTGGTGATGTGCTTCTTACTCTTTATCTTTCATTACACGTTTATATACCTATCTATCAACGTCCAACATAAACAACCAAATAGATTGACATAAGTCGAACTAAATATTTAAAAGAAGTTTTAAATTGGTAAAACTATTCAACCCCCCTTCTAGTTTTCCTCAACCAGGTTTTATAGATATGCACCAGTTATGATTTCTTCAATTAAGTGTGGATACTGTGAGCATGCGGCTTTGGATTGACTCCTCAATTTTGATCAGCTGCAACCGTCCAAATATACCTGCAAACAACAGTTAGCAATAAAACACACGAAAGTGTCTTTGATCACTTTTCTTTGAATTGAGGTACACGGCCCACGGTTCCCCGTTGATCAGTACAAGTACTGCCTGTGATCAGGTAGGATTCCTAAGAATCTCCTTGACAGGGTTTCGCAGATGTTCTAGCTATTCTCAAACCGAAACGTCTCAAAAAAGACAACACGGAGTGAGTGAACCAGCGAATTGAGATTCACTGATTGATGAAAAGTTGATTTAAAAACAATCGCGTATTGCTTGAAGAAAGAGTTTTTGCAATACAACGAAGGTTTTAATGAAAATCAATTATCAATTGTTAGGAATTAGAAAATTCCATAGTGAAGTATCGCTCACCCCAAATGTAATCTAGCATAAGTTAGCTTATAGACATTACGTTATTTACCATGTTATTTAGTTTGCTATTTAGTTTAGTTCAACACCGTGGAGGAAGGACGGGTCTTTACCCATTGTATACCGATCCACAGCCGCCGCAGAGGTCGCTTTATTTTGTAACCTAAAAATACCCTCTACCTTGCAAGGTAGAGGGTTGGATGTTCTTTGGTAATCTAACCTTACATAAGTTTCTCTTTCTAGAATATCCCACTTTCTCTCTCTCTAAAATCATTTATTCGCCTACAAGTGTTTGTGTTATGATGTGTATGTGAAATCCAATATGTTACAAATGGTATCAAGAGCCATGGTTTGATCATCTCTTACATATCTTTGGATTTCTAGTGACTTTTAGGTGGTTTTAGAGTTTGAAAAAGTTTAGTGGTTTTTGCATCATTTGGATCATTTCTAGTGTTAAAGTTTGAATCTTGGGTGTAGTTTTGTGTTTAGAATCATTGTATGTGCTTGAGTTTTGATTTGGTAACCTTGAATCATCGTGGTTGGGTTGTTTTTGGATTGAAAAGTGGTGTTTATGTGTTTTTTCTAGCTAGCGACTTAAGCCACGGATAAGTTGTCTTGGTAGCGACTTGCTTTGAAATTTGGTAGCGAGTTGCAGTTGAAGTTCTTAGCGAGTTGAGCTAGCGACTTGTCTATTGAGACAAGCCACAAAATTACACTTAGTGGATTCTCCACTACGAGTAGCGACTTGGTGAAAGTTAGCGACTTGTACTAAAGTTTGTTAGCGACTTGGTGTTAGCGATTTGGTGCTTAGCGAGTTGCTCTTTAGCGACTTGACAACTTAGCGATTTGGTGATTAGCGAGTTACTCTTTAGCGACTTGACAACTTAGCGACTTGGTGCTTAGCGACTTAATCTTGTCGTCAAAATTTTGCTAGCGACTTGGTGCTTAGCAAGTTCTTATTTAGCGACTTGACTGTGTCTTAGCGACTTGGTGCTTAGCGACTTGGTTGATTCTTGTCTGTAATACGGTTTTCTCTTGATTTAGTAAAATCCCATGAAAGAATCTATTTCCCGGTTTAATCATAGAGCTATAAAATACCGTTTAATCTGTAAACATGTCTACCAACGTACCTACAATCATCTCCACCGTAGGTGAGGTGGTCGCTCATGCGTAAGATACTTTCGTCAACCCGAATGTCTTACATCACCGATCCTTAATCACCAAAGTACTTGCACTCTATGATACCTCCGCGAATAATGAAATAGGACGCTACCCGAATGCTCTCTTGTGAATGATTCAGAAACTTATAATCAAAACAATTCTAATGAGTCACTCTTGATATTGACAAATGATGTAAGGCAAATGGAATGCAACATTAAGCCCTTTCAACTACTTCATCGATCTCAAACTACTCTTATCTACTACTATGGATCGAACAATCGTGCTATCCTTCGCCGTCAGGGACATTCCCACTTTGACCGTGCGTTACTCAACTTAGAACAACCGAGGTGTCAAATTACCAATGAACAGCTTCTCAACCGATAAATCTAATGCAGACTCTTCAAGTAATCTTCAATCAATTTCACCACTTATCCTGGGAATATTCCTCGATTTTGATGATGACATGACTGAATCTCATTCAAAACACACCGGAATGGAAATCCATGAGTTCATAAACACCTTTATTCAACTTATGGGTAATGTGGAAATATACATTAAGGAAGCTTGCTAAAGAGAATGACAAGTCAATGAAATGAATAGGTGTCAAGTGATGCTATGGGAAGATTGTGACAGTCATGCAATAGATCGGCTTGAACCAATGAATGATACGAATGCGGTTCAAAGGTAATTAAAGAGGATGAAGACAATCAGACTGATCTCAAAGACTCGTGAGTCGAAAAAGGTTTCATGTGATGAGTACACTTAATCGGGTCGAGTAATTCATATGTTAATGTACCTGACTCTAACTCTGAACTTAATACTATTAAAGCTAATGACATGATTGAAAAAAGGGTATATGATGAACTTTCAAACAAATACTCAATTCTTGAAACACATTGTATTTCATTGGAAATTGAAATACAACAAAAAGATGAAAGCTTTATGCAAAACAATCTTGTATTAATCGTGAATTTCTAGAATTTCAGAATTTTTGAAATTAATCAATTGAAAACCCGTTCGAGACAAAGATTCAACTATATGCAATCAAGAAATTACTACTCTCGATGTGCGTATATGACTGTCATGAGATGAGTGATACCCTTGAATCTAGAAATGCTGAACTAACTCTATGTGTGTCCAACTTATTCAGAGAAAATCAGTCATTAAGAAAGAACTTAGAGGATGTTAGGAATTAGAAAATTCCATAGTGAAGAGTCGGTCACCCCAAATATTATCTAGCATAAGTTAGCTCGTAGACTTGTCGTTATTTACGTTTTTATTTAGTTAATTAGTTAGTCAGTAGCGTAAAATAGTTTAGTGCAACACCGTGGAGGAAGGACGGGTCTTTACCCACTGTATCCCTGATCCACAGGCCGATAGGAGGTCGTGTATTTGTAAGTATAAATACCCCTTCCATCCATGGAAGGGGTGGTGCTTTTCAATCTAATATTCCATACTTTTGTGTAAACCTCTAGCAAGAACACCCTCTCTCTCTACTAACTCTCTAACTATGGCAAACATGTATTTTGATCATTCAAGACCACAGAATCATCAACACAATAAATATTAAGATCCTACAATTGGTATGAGAAGGCGTTGTTGTGTTTTGATGATTTATTGTGGTTTCGATTCATGTTGTTATGCTGTTTGTAGTATGTTTTGTTGGTCGGTAACGAGTTCCATGGTTACTTTGTTTGTTGGTTTTGATACTTGTTTTAAACGATTGTGTATCAATTTTTGTGTGTCGAAAATTTTGTGTTCCTACTTTTAAGTCACACGCTTTTTAAAACAACTTTTAAGTATCATGTTTTAAGTATCATGTATCCAGTGCAGATCAATATGTCTCATTTCATTATCTACATTGGTTTAAAGGTCATTATATTCAAGGTCCAAACCGGGTGAAAATAATGTGCTTTTATGCATAAGTCACTTTTTAAGGTTTCTATATGAATATGGTCTGAATAATAGTCGGAAAACTCATCGGAAAATGCTAAAAGTCTTGATGGCGACTTGTCGACGTGTGCTTATTACTTGTAGCGAGTTGTTGACTATTGAGTCAACAATGAAGAGTTGGTTTAGCGAGGGGTCTAGCGACTTGGCTAGCAACTTGGCTAGCGAGTTGGCTTAGCTACTTGGCTAGCGACTTGGCTAAATGAAGTTGCTACCGACTTGTTTACTGAAAAATAAAGTGGCTAGCGACTTGTATTGGTTTGACTTTTGAGTCAAACTGAAAAATGGTTAGCGACTTGTTTTAGACAGAAAGGATGAAGAAGAATGCAGACCACGACCACTTGACCAACAACAAATACCAAATACCTGTACCAAGACTCGACCTCAGTGTTTCACCATCATCTGTCCAAGTGAAGTACCAACAACAAATCCGTATCCAACTCCATCATCTTAAACCATCCTAACTCCAACAACTATCAATCTACCATGACTCATGCCTCAAATCGAAAAAGAAAATTACAACTTATCTCAGATATGGTTCATTTTTTATTTTATTTTTTAATCTTTTAAATATTTTTCAATTGAACCATAAATCATCATCGATTATCTCTTGTTGAAGATTATACTTCACTTCATATTCGAACAAGTAAAAGAGAAACAATATAACAATTATGTTATTTGTTTTCTTTGGTTCATTAAAAGACTCTACAAACTGAATCAACACAACAAGAATCATAAACCTACCCGAGACCCATTTGAAAGGATCTTGAAGCCGTTTTCCTTTGATGACTCGATTATAGCGACCCGTGCAAAAAAAAGAAAAAAAAAAATAGGTGGCTTTAGGATTATGTTTGTGTTTCGATTTTCAAGATATGAAGGAGATGGTGGTTGAGAATCGATTGATCTGATTTGGTTTGAGCTATGAAGATGAGTTTGAGATGAGATTTGGTTGTGTTTTTTTTCTCAGACTCTTGAGAGAAAAAAACATTGTTGTAGGCGATGTGTGTTTGAGATATTGTGTTTAGGGTTAGGATAATGAGCGAATGTTTAGGGTTATTATTCTTAACCGGTTACTTGTTTGGAATTGGACTTGGGTTGAATTACTTGATGGATCGGGTTGGAATTGGACTTGGGTTGAATTACTTGTTTGGAATTGGACTTGGGTTGAATTACTTGATGGATCGGGTATAATTCTTTATGTTGGGCCGTGTTAATGTTTATTCAATGGGCTGCATAAATATGGATGGACAGGACTGTGATGATAATTGAATGTAATGATTTCCGAAATTTTTGTGGTTATACAAATTTGTTTGGACATTATTAGTATACACGTTGGTATTTTTCGGTATGCTAATTTTCACGGAGGATACATAATTCACGGCTTGAGGAAAATTTGAATAATGACTACGGGGTTTTTGTACGGTATTATTGATGCGAAATTGAAGTGACGTTTCACGAGTGATCCTATTTATCTTTGAGAAGATGGTTGGTTGGTTGCAAGTCTCAAGATAACTTGTTGGGGCATATCTATCACTTTAAGTGATTATGAATTGACAATACGGTTATAAGCCATTATAGGAGTTACGTCGCCGGTCACATGTATGACTATCATCTTAAGGAAGTTGTAGTACCATTGTCTACGGCGTTGTAGATTCAAAATATAGAACAACGATAAGTCACTAAGTTGGGACGTCTCCTTTCTTTTCAAGTTAGTCGTATCGGGTTATCTCCATATGTGGTCATTTCTAATAGCCAGATGAATCAATGGAGGTTCATTTTTGGCAATTCCCATGAGATATTCGATGCCACATTTTGTTAATGATACCTCACGATCTAAGCAAAATCTTTCAAGAATCTTCAGCGTCAGTCATGAACTTTCAAGATGTTTGCTTATGACAAAACTTCGTGCAAATGGTCGTCCACGTTATGATGCTTCTGAAAGTTCAAAATCATCATGGGGGAGAAACGTGTACTCGATGATTTATTTAACCTCCAGGGAAAAGGAGTTTTATACGAATTGACTTAGTATGGTTTGTGAAGTTGTCTACAATGGGTATAGAATTGTTGATGTTGGATAATGAACTGTTGATGAACCCTTTGCATGTTCCCCTAAAAACAGATATTCACCAAAACCAAAGTTGTCATAACACATTCAAGCTAACATTGTTTACGGTTTTGTCTTGATTTTGTAAAATCCCTCTATTTCTCGGTTTAAATCATAGACTTGTAAAATCCCGTGACAATGGAAACATCCTGGTAATTATTAAGTGCATTTCCGGATCTATCTTACGGTTTATTCTTGGTTTTGTAAAATACGCTGAAAGAAACTATTTCTCGGTTTAAACCATAGAGTTGTAAATCCGTAATGATGGAACCATCACGGAGAAACGAAAGGTATTTCGGATCTCATTTGATCCGGTGCTACGGTTTCTGAGAAGAAGGGATAAAAGGGTGTTCTTCATGAATTGGAAGTGTGTTTGGATATTCGTCATGGCGGTTTGGTTACTTCAAAGTTTTACGGGGTTATGCTCATTAAACCATGGTCGGGATGAAACCATTATCAGAGTTCACTTAAAACGTCAAAGGAGGCTAGATTTGAGCTTTAAACCACAAGATGTGACAACGGCGTTAATTCAATATTATTTATTTGAGGTTGAAGTGAAATATCACAGGCGAGTGTACTTAGTATCTGAAGGTATCGGGGATGGATGGATGAAGATTCTTCATGATCCTTGTTCGAGCTTATTATCAAAAGCGAAGACTTGGAAATCTAGTTATTGTTGGGTGTCTTTTACCTTTTCTTTTACCACTTGGGAATTGGAAATACCACCACAAATTAACTATCACTTAAAGGAGTTACGTTGTAGTGCTCGATGTCACATTCAATTGTGGATTTTGGTGATATCGTCTAATACTCGATGGTTAGTTGGTTGAAGAGTATAGAGTACTTAGAGATTCAAATGGGCATGAAATCTCGACACCGCTCTTTGTTACATATGTGCAAGTTTAAGTCACGCGAGTTGGTTAGTTTACTTGGTCAAATTCATCATATTGGGTTACTCCCTTTGTCACTACAAAGAGCCTACTGGATGATAATGGTGATTGATTACATGTTTTGCCAAGAGATTGAAAAGAGAGAGATTATGACGTATGAACACAATCAGTTCATGCCTCATACTCTAAAGAAAGAAATGTGTACATTTAGTGCGCATTATCTTTGAAAGAAGAGAAATCTTCTTATGACGTCCGTTCACATCGATTCAGGGCCTCGTACTCCCAAAGAAAATAGAATGCGTTTCGGTGGCATTATATTCGGAAGAAGAAATCTTCTTATGACGTATGAACACAACAGTTCTTGCCTCGTTCTCAAAGAAAAGAAAAGTGTACGTGTCGGTCGCGCTTTATCTTAAGAAGAAGAGAAATCTTCTTATTTATGACCATTCTCATCAACATGCTTCATACTTTTTCCATGCGCTAATTCTTCAAGTGAACCGGGCTACCATTGATTGTTTTCTTATTCAACTTGCTCAACAATAATGAAGATGGCGACATCATGTGCTTATTTTGCGGAAGAGAAGTGTGAATAGGACATTCAGATGATTTCACTTATTTAGTCAAGAATGGCATCTCCATATGCAATTCTTAAGGGGGAGAAGAAGTGTGAATTTTTTGCATTGTTGATTGTTACTAAATATATATGGTCATACATTTATAAACTCATGTAGAGAAGAGCTTCTTCTTATCGGGTCATCTTACATGGAGTTTTTCTCTTCTAAAGCCGTTGGTTGACATCTTCACGTGATATGAGTTTATTGACAAGTGCTTCTTGTTAATGCTTCACGTGCACATCAACATGATGATTCGAACAACCTTCTCATTTTGTTTGAAGTGATTGTTTGCTTGGTATTACCATTTAAGTGTGTTATTAGTGATTCTTGATTTCCTTGATGAACATCTTTACGTTCTTGTTTGATTGGGAAGGATCTTAATTAAGGGGATTTGCAAGATGTAAATTAATTGGGATGCTTTTTGGTGATGTTCTTGTGTTTTGGTGAGTTGAAGATGTTAACTATCATTCCCAATAGACAATCTTGAAGAAGGTGAGTCTTGGTCGTTCTACATTTCTTGTTATATGTTAGAAGACCAAAGACGTGTTGCATTTAATGATCTAAAGACTTCCATTGTCGGGCATTCATCAAAAGAGTAATGCGGTCTAGGGAGAGCACTAATTAGGGGAATGTGATATGTCAAATTTAATCCCCAATTAGACTTGCTCACATTATTCAACATGTTGATTCTCACAAAGACTTCAAGCGATCTTCTCAACAAATTTCAAGTATTTGGGCATTCAAAGAGTTGATTCAAGTATCAAAACCAAAAGGGGGAAGGAGACAAAGCATCTAGCGGTAAAACTGATGTATAATACTTCTAGAAATTGAAGATACCCCGAGGAAGACAAATGTTATTCTGCTTGAGCTTCGAAAGGTTTGACTCATGACGAGGAAACTTGATGAACTTAATTCTTCTAAGTGATTGAGAATATCAGGAAAACAAATGTCATGACCGAGAGAAACTCAGGTTTTTACTCATCAAGGCGTTTATTGTTCTTATTCCAACTATGTGGGGGAAGTGATGGAAGAGTTAGTTTCTGAAGATAAAAGAGGTACACTAGTGTGTGGTGATTTCGATGGTAACTGGTATGTGCTAAAACACATACCTTTTCTATATCAAAATAGACCCAAAATAACCAAGAAAGAGCCGTTTATTGCTAATATTTGTGGTTTTCTTGAGTTTGTGCTTGTGCGGGTACGGATATGTAAAAACAAAAAGGTACCAAATCGGGCGTAAATCCGAGCACGAGAGATTAAGAGAGCTTAAGCGGTAGGAAGATCAAAATTGTGCAATTATGAAGATTTTATTCTCCGAGGATGATTTTTGAAAGATATACTCAAGTTTGAAGAATTGTCAAAACTGGCACCTCAACTTTGAGTTTTTGGCAGAAATGGCCCCTGAAGATTCAAATGTTGCAAATTCGACCTTGGTTTATTTGAATATTGACAAAATGGTCCTTGGAGGATACTTTTAGAATTTACATGTTTGGCCCTTGGAATTTCAGCATTTACATTTTGGTCCCTTTATTGCAACTTGGATCATTTACTAATCCATATATAATCCTTAGTCCAAAATCACAAACCACGGCCCAAACCACCAATCCACCCGGCCCAAACAAACATACCCGTCCACCCTATTAATACCATCCAACCCATTTACCCGAGTATCCAAACCAAACCCGCTCATTTAACCCGAACCAACTCTTTTGAATAATAATAAACAAACCAGCCATATACAATTGCTCCTTCCTCCCCAACGCAACCAAACACGTTTTAACCAATTACCAATCCAAACACCCACCTCGTACTAGAATCTATCTATCCAACCTTCTAGAACCTATGACTTGTCAGATAGGCTGCCTACGTGGACAAATGAAGCTATTCTATTGGCCGAAACACCTCATGGGATGAAATGGAGCTCTTTGATTGGCTATGGTGACAATGGAATGGATTTGTGGCTACGAATGGGCTTCTAGGCTCTTCCAATGAAGGATCCAAGACCTGAATTCAGCTATAAAAGGACCCTCTTGGCTCACAAAGGATATCGTGCAATTCCTAGTTTTCATTTTAGCTTATTGTTATCTTATTTCAGTAGTTTCTTAAATGTTGTCTTAAGCTTTTATTGAATTCTCAATTTCTTGTAATCTTCCTCGGTTTAATAAAAGTTCCAAGTTTTTAGATTTTATCTTGCATTTCCTATTTAAAGTAATCAATAAGCTTATTTGAATAATGGAGTAGGCTCATTTCAGCTTATTATAGCTTTATTGAGCTTATATTGCACTCTCACTTTCCACTTAACTCATTTACATTCACAAAAATTCCTGGTCAACAAAAGTCAACTGTGGTGACAAATTGGTGCAGAAATGGTTAATGGTTGATTGTGATAATGGATCTGGGTTGAGTTGATGATATATGGGTTAGGTTTTAGAGGTTCTAGTCTTTGGTTTGCAAGCCATTGTAAATTTGGACCTCTTATAAAGTGAAAGTTTGTTCTCATTTCTAGCTTATATAAAGTAGCAATAGTTATTTCTATTAGATGCATTAGAATATTAATTATAATTTGTCATATTAGCTTTGTTACAATGTATTGGATCTGTTTTGATGTTGGAAGAATCATACTAGAATTTGATAGATTTGATTTATGTCATTATAAAGGATTGTTTGGATTGCTTGTTTAAACTGAGTTAGAACATTAGTCACTAGTTAAAATCTGTTGCAATAGTCTTTGGTAGTATAGTTACAATCAATCTAGTAGCTTATTTGCATCACATTGTGTGCGAAAGTCAAATCTTGATCTTAAGCGTCATTAAGCTTATAACTGTTGGAATCAGTTGATACAATCTCACATATAGGTTTAGAATTTGATAAACAAGGTTGTTATAATTGCATTTCATCAGTATTCATCACCATCGGTTCATTACATTGATTAAATCTCACTAAAGTCAAAATTTCAAATCGTTTTTCAAAAGTTAAAACTCATCAAACTGTTTTTTGCAAAACTTTCTAGATTTTTCATGGACTCAATTTGGTTTAAATCAAGTGAAATGGATTAAATAACTTCAATTGGTCAGAATTCAAATCTTATTTTTGTCAAATTTTTGACATTATCTTAATCTCATCAGATGTTCAAAACTGCTTATTTTCCCTGTTCACACCTTTCATTAATATGCAGTGTGAACAGTAAATTACCTTGCATTGTACTCATTTCAAAGAGTTAGAGTCACATTAATTGGTTTAATTGTAGCTTGCTAGGTGGTCTTAAGGATTGCTTATTTATTGGTTTTCACATTAGATCTTCTAATAAGCTTGTGCATAGCTCAAACCTAGGTTAGAAACCGATTTGCTTAACTAGAGTAGTTTGCTGTCATTAAGCTTCTTGTAGCTTTTAGGATTAGGTATAGTTAGTTGATATTAGCTTATTTTAGTATTATTTAGCTTGTTCTTCGTTTGGTTGCTTATTTCTTATTAGCTTATTTAAGTAGCATTTCATAGCGGTTACACTCATTCATATTTCACACATAAGCATCATATTTATTATTTTTCATAGATTTAGATATTCATTTTAGAATTTTCCTGAGTTTTTCATAATTTTTGGTCTTTGTTTGCTATTTTTCTAGATTTAAAATAGTTTTTAGTCACTTTTAATTAGCTTTAATTGCAAATAATTAAGAAAAAGTTCCAAAAAAATAATTTTTCAATTTTCTCACTTTAAGAAAAATATAAAAAGCATAAAAAAAAGATTTTTCCTTATTTTTCCCTTTTTATTTGATATTTTTCACAATTTAAATAAGATTAAAATAGTAGAAAATAGAAAAATAATCTGAAAATTACAAAAATCGTTTTGAAAAGTCTCTTATGGTATTTTAGATTTTATAAAAATAGTTTCACATTTTTCTCCTTAATTTTCATATTTTTAGTATTTTAAATTAGTTTTAAAGGTTAAAAATTAGTTTTTAATTTTAAATAAAATCCAGAAAAATCCAAAAAAATAGTTTTAATTCTAAAATAGTTTTCAAATTACATTTCTAGAGTAAAAGTAATTTTAGGCATTTTTAGGATATAATTTAGACGTAGTTGCATTTTTATTACGTTTATAATTACGTTTTAGTTAATATTGCACTTAGGATTTCCCGTAAAATAGATTCCCTTAATTACTTTCCCTATTACCGTAGTTTAATAAAATCAAAATCAAACAAATCAAAACATCGAGCATTAAATTCCAAACCAAAACGACGTTGGCATTCACGCCTCGTTGGGGAAGCGATTGGGTTGACTAATCCGTATACGATCACCACGGGATTTGATTTATTATTCTTTTCCTAAAGGAATTTGAATCTATCTTCGTGATTATTTTTGATATCGATATTGAGGTTTTATCCCACACATAACCAAGCCTTCATATCATAGAATCGATTATGAGCCGTTTAAGTTTCTTACGGTTAGTCATTCACAAGTGGCTAGCTTGTGTGAGTAAACTTGGCGTGTTTGTTCACTTAGAATCAAATTTTGGCAGCTTGGGAGGTTGTGTCCGCGACAATATCGTTTGAGGTTTGACGATTAGTGACTCGAGATCCTTCATTAGTGAAGTTACTATTTTTCTATAAAATAAAAAAGTAAAAAATATTTTCCTTTTTCTTTTTTATATATATATATCAGATTAAAAATACAAAAAGATTTTCTCTTGTGTTTTGCTAATAAATAGAAGACACCAATTATATAACATTCTCTACGGAGGTGTTATCATTAATAAGTTCCCGAACTAAAGATCAAAAACTTGCCTTTGTGTCGCTTGTGGATTTATTTATTTCTATCGGATAAACAAAGTGTGTGGTGGGTATAAGGGCGGCGACATTAAATTGCGGCAGAAAAGAAGCGGGTTTTTAATAAGCTTCGCGCTGACCTAAAAAAGCTTCTCGCTTCGCGTGCGTTTGTCTTATAGAGGTGATTTATTCACTTGGATTATTGGTTAAGTTCACTTTGTGTTTCGAATACCGTTCGTTTTAATGCTTGGTTTTTGAAAGTGCATGCGCACTCGTTACGGCGCTTCTACAGACCGATCATGAGAAGCGCTACAATTCCGCGAAGGCAAAATAGACGTGCTCCTTAGTCGAACCGAGATTCGAACTAATCAAGACCCGCCCATCATCGAAATGGCGGAGGACAACCGATCTATGCTAGAGCAACTCCAAGCACCCACGGGTTATGGAGAAGCCATGTGCGTCCGGCAATCGTTTGCCGATAACTTTTGAAACACGGATTGATAAATTTGGTTTCGTCAAGCCAATTTTACGGATTCGAGAGAGCGATCCTCACTCATATCCGGCGATTCAACAAGCTCACGTCTACGATCAAGTACCGTAGCTTCGGAAGAGGCTATCAAGCTCTTTCTCTTCCCATTTTCACTCGAGGGCGCGGATTTGGCTCGAAAAACTACCCCTCGTCGATAACCATGGGAGAATTTAGTATCAAAATTCGTGAGCGAATTCTTCCACCGTCTAAAACAAGCCTTAAAAATGAAATAACAAAATTCACACAAAGATTTGATGAATCATTTAGTGAGGCATGGGACCGATTCAAAGATTTGCTTAGGCAATGTCCCCATCATGGTTTTTGAGGTTGCACCAACTTGATACATTTTATAACGGTTTGAATGAGAACGATCAAGACTCTCTCAATGCCGCCGCAGGTGGTAATTTGTTGACCCGATCAACGAGAGATGCCTTGTCCATTATTGAGAACAAATCTAAAGTTCGTACATCCGTAGCAAATGGTTCTTTGCCGAGTGAATGATACACCAAATCGTCTTCGTCTCTCGCGAATACGTCTAGCACCGATGCTAAGATTGATAAGCTACGGGATATGATCCAGGCTTTGGTTAAGATTAATTCTTCTCCACCGCTCAAGTCAAGCGGTGGAAGCGACTTGTACTACTTGTGGTGGCGCATGCCTACTACAATTGTACCGCCAGATGGACATCCTTTCGATGCTAATGCCGTAACGGAGGTAACCAATACCGTTCTCAAGTTGAACGAATCTCGTGTTAGTAATCAAATAGTACCTCCGGGATTTTCTCAATCGAACAATCAGACTCGTTTTAATCAGAATCAAGTTCGTGGACCAAATGTTCAAAACCAATTCAAAGCTCCACCAAATCAATACCCGAATCAAGGAGTCAATTACAATCAAGGATATCAAGCTTCAAGCTATCAAGCTCCGCCTTTGCCCTCTAATGAATTCATGAATTACGTTCAGAACAATAATGCTACCATCAAACCATGAAACCCAAATTTCAAGTTTGAAAACGAGTTTCAATCTTCATTAACTAGACAAGCAATGAGTTTAGGAGCGAAATTCGACTTGAACAACAAATTGGATGCTTCAGAGAATAAACTTGAAAGTATGTTGAATCTTTGTTTTGTGCCAAGTAGTCAACCCTCGGGTTCGGTTCTCTCCCAAGTAACACCATTCCAAACCCGAAGGGAGAAATGAAATCCGTCTCCATTCGAGATGATGGGCCCTCGATGACTTACTTCTCCGGTGAGAATGTAGCCGAGAGCAAGGTGACAAAGGACATTAATTCCTCTTGATAAAGAAAAAGCCAAATACGTCCAACCTCTGGTTGCCCAAGTTCCTTCTATCTCGTCATAATGCGAGTTCTAACCTTACACGTGCAAATCGTTCAATCACGGTTGACAAAATGAAAGTTGTTTCGGAACCAAGTTCAAACTTACGGTGATATGATTAAAGGCTGTGAAATGATTTATGAAGAGAAACTGGAACAAATTTCAAAGATTTCACTTGAGCCTACACCGTCTAATTCTTCCTCGAACCAAGCTCCAGAAGCTTGGTGATCATTTCTCCTTCCTTGCTCCTTAAATGATATTAAGGAATGTAATGGCCTAACCGATTCAGGTGCAAGCATAAGTCTCATGCCTCTTGCGATATATCATGAGCTTGGATTGAAGACTCTTATACCGACTTCATTATGACTATCGAATTAGCTAATCGAACAATTGCTCCACGGTTGGTGTAGTCGCGATGTTATGAATGCAGTGGATAAATTCCATTTTCCGTGGATTTGGTAGTTGATATAGAGGTCGATGCGAGTCCCTCACTTTAGGAAGACCATTCTTGAGAACCGCGAAAGTCATTGTGGATCATTACCAGGAACGTTGACGATCGAAGGAAATGAAAAATAGTGTTCTATGCGAAAAAAGCGTCAAAACCTCCACCCAATGATCATTCGATTCATAGCATCGATGTGATTGATTTCTCTGAAGAAAGTGGCAATCTCACTTTACCGTCTAATCCGATTATGACCGACTCTTTCCCGTCTCTCACTACGGAAAGTGACCCTCTCGGGGAAGATGAGGCCTTTCTTAATGATGATTCAGTTCGTTGAGATTGATGCTACTTTGACAGGAGAGGGCATTTTTTTCTTGAAAAATTGTTATATAACGAGCATCTTCTTACCCCCCTCGGCGATCGGATGATGTGATAAGTTGAAAAAAAATTGAGCCTAAAACGTCTCGAATTGATCTTTCAAGGTTTACGATCAAGAATATGTGACAATACAAGCTGGCGAAAAAGAAACAAGAAATGGAGTCTACAGCGGTAGTGGTGGAAGCTGCTAGCTCTAGAGCACACCACTTGTCCCACCTCGATTTCTAAGAAAATCAACCCTTTGAGTGGCAATCCCTCTTTTCTTTGAAATCATGGAACCTTCTTTTGAGAAATCTTTCAATCCAGAATCTTTTAAGACATTCACGAATCCCTTGTTTGAATTGATTCGAATATACTCAAAATTTGGAAAATCAACTCTTTGACGAAGAAAGTGAGGAGTTCACCGATGAACTTGCTCCTACCGACTCGATTTTCTCTGAGGATAAAGAAGAATACGATGATCCGTTTTTCCAAAGAAAGATAAGGAAGTGAAGTTGTCGACAGATGAACTTATTGATCGAGGTCAATATTATTTTTTTAGCGAGTGAATCCTCTCCTTGTAAGGATTTTCACATAGATGACACTTTGATCTCCTTCCTCTCCGAAGACAAGATTTTCAACCCGGGATACAGCGTTGATGAGTTTTAGGCTAAAAATGTCATTCGAGATAAGGATCCTCTCTTGGATGCCTTCGTTGATGAGCCTTTGAGTAACACCTTTCTACCACCATGAGCTCCGTCTTCTTTGGAGTATTCTCTTATCGATCCTTCATCCCTTCGTCGCCCGCTTAAAACCTGGATGATGGATCGATCTTTCATATGCCTTATGTGAGTTTGGGAGGAATTATTCTTTATGTGCTTGAGCCCGACATTTTCTTTCCCTCCCAACCCACCCAGTCTCATTCTTTCGGAATGAGGACACGTTTTGACCACGGTATCTCTACCATTTTCTTCCCCAAGGACAAATGAATTCGGGGACGAGTCAAGCTAGCGACTGGTAAAAAACGATGGCGCTTCGTGGGAGGCACTTGCTATCCATCTATCTTCTTTCTATTTTCTAATAAGTGGCGAAGGGTGCACTCTTGATTTCTCGTGTTTGGTTATTTGTGATGTTGTGTAGGATTTTCCCGATATGAAGACTCGCGTGCTCGAAGTTTGTCTTTTCTCTACTCGAGTTTCATGATCGATGCTTATGGAAATCCGATATCCTAATCTTATCGACTAACGTTTATCTTTTAGCATACTTAATAAGCGGCTTTTAGATTTTCGTGATACCCTTGTTTTAAACATTGAGGACAATGTTTAGTTCTAGTCTGGGGTAGGGTAATCTTCGATTTGATTTGACCGACTTGCTTATTTTATCGTGTACTCTCGCAACCCGTTTTCCTTAGAAAATGAAAAATTGTGCAAAAATGAAAAATTTTAAAATTTTGTAAGCTTTGTTAAGTCTTTTTAATTGAAAAGTTTGCTAGTCTCTTAGATAAGAAGCTATAAAATGCGAATTCTAGCTCACAAGGCCAAGATTTTGCAAGTTTCCATGAGTGACTTTAAATATGCATAACTTGATTTCATTAGACGAAGCATTTGCTAAGTTAATATATGTTTTGACACCTTGTTGACTTTCCGCTGGTGAGAGTAGGAATAGAATTGACTTGGCCGGCGTGTTGAGCCCTAGCTTGTTCCCTTAACCATAGATAATCTAAAAATTATCGCGCTAAGCATCGGGATCTCATTATTTGGTATTTTAAATTTGCAGAGATCGAGAAATGATAGAGTTACTTATGAGTTTAGATGCTAAGCGTGGAGTAGTTGGTTCTCTTTAGAGCCCATCGAGAGGTACTATGGCTTTTGTTCCCACAAAATTGTTTCACCCCATATCTTCTAATAATAATTAGAGATGTTGAGTTTTTGGCGATAGTTAGTTCTTTATCTTCTTAAAAGAATCTTTGTTTTAAAAATTGGGTACACATCAAGGATCCGTAATAAATAAAGCAATTAGTGATAAGTGATGAAATGTAATAAGTAAAGTTGTGAGCTGCGGTGTCGAGATCGGACCCTTGGATCTTTAGCGATATTGAGTGAGGTCTTAGCCTAGCCAGACGGGATCCTCATTTCATGAAGCCTATAGTCTTGGAATTACCCCGTGAAGCTCCGTGGTTCATAGCTCATATAAGTAAAGTACAAGTGCAAAAAAAAAAAAAAAAAAAAATGAATGAAAAATGAAAAAATCAAAAGTATAAGTGAATAAAAATTCCTTGATGTGGACCTCATTTTTACGACAATGGTTCTTGAGAGAAAGGGGATAACTAATTATCGGCTTAGCTTTGTATCTTTATCAGAATAAAAGTTATCGAAACGAGAATTTGAAGAATTCATTTCACAAAAAATAAAAAAATCTAGAGGAAATAGGAAAATGGGAACAAAAGGTAATTACACAAGTAACTTCCATGGGTAGTGTTAGCATCTAGAGTCATATTTAACAATGATTTCGGTTTCACGTTAGTTTGGGACTTGTGAAAAATGAGGGCGATGTATTCTATCCGTATGGTCACTTT
>OU343217.1:122428109-122517702 GCA_910596185.1 Chrysanthemum makinoi | reverse complement strand
TAATTATTAGCGAAGTTTAGTTTAGGCAGCATCATCGAGGAAGGGACGGGTCTTTACCCATCAGTATACTTCATCCATTCGTCGATAGGGAGGTCGTAGGTACCTAGAATTATAAATACCCCTTCCATCCTTGGAAGGGTGGTGCTTTCAATCAACCTTTCATAATTTACAAAGCAGTCTCTAGCACAACCATCTATACTTTCTCTGAAATGACTATCATGTATTTTGATCATCCAAGACCACCCGAATCATCAACACAATAAATATATCGATCCCACAATTAATTCGTGAGCCAGGTTGTTGTAGTTTTGATGATTTTTTCTTGTAGGTTTTGATAATTGGTTAAAACCTGCTGGTGTAATTTTTGGTCGATTATTTTTAAAATGTTTTTAACGCTTTTTTTATATATGTTGGTCAAAAATGGTACATTATTATCCATTAACTGCTTTAGATCAATTTTGTCTAATATGCTAACATCATACTTGCTTTTGGTCATATATGTTTTTGTCAAAATCATGTGGTCAAAAAACAAATAAGGAAGCAGCTTTATATCAATTTGCCTATGGTATGAATTGGTCGAAAATGAATGGAAAAATCACTTTGAAGCAAAATGTCAAAAATCTACCTAGCGAATTTGTTTGTCATCTATTTTTCCTAGCGACTTGTTTCTAGTATTGGTGGCATTGTTTTACAAGTGTCTCATCAATATATGGGTATGAAGCTAGCGAAGTTGTCCATCGTAGTAGTACTTGTTATTTAACAAGTAGTGATTTGTAATTAAAATAAAAACATAGCGACTTGTTTATAACACAGCGACTTGTTGTTTATAACATAGCGACTTGTTGTTTATATTACATAGTGACTTGTTTATAACATAGCGGTTTGACTTTTGACAGAAAGGAGATGAGAAAGAGTTTGACCATGTACACAACAGGACATGACCACAATAATACCAGACACCAAAAACATCTTCACGACCTCAGTTCTAACATCATTGGTCCATTCAATATCAAAAATGTATCCTAACTCACCACCATTCAATCTCTGTCAAAACATCATTACCTCAACTCCCATCTAACAAGATAGATAATGAAAATAAAAATTACGAGATCTCAGTATGGTTCTAACATTTTCAGAAACCTTTAAAATATTTTTATTGTTCGAACATCATCATCACAGATCCATGGTTTTTGTTTTTCGAGAAACTGAAACGACTCCAACAAAACACTACACGAGATCTCAGGTTCTACTCTCTTACGTATATCAATGACACATCAAGACTTATAAAAGTCTATAATCGAGAGCAGTTCTTATCATCAATCTCATTTTTGGAAGCTAATTTCCACTTTATATCCGAATATAAAGAAAGGTCCATAACATAACTGTTATGAACCTTCTTTGGTTCGTTCATGACTCAAACATAGAGAAGAAAACCTACCCGTGATTGTTGTCCAAAGACCTCGTTGTAAGTAACCGAGACTCATGCCTTCCCTGTGGCTTAATTGATGACTTCTATTCCTTCGACATGCCATCCCTATGGCTGTCACAAGTGCCTCGTTAACCATCCTTGTGGCTTCTTTGTTTCATTTAAGCCATCTCTGTGGCAAGGACACTATGAACAAAGGAACATAGGTGTCGCTGTGATCGAAAAGAAAAAGGAGGCTATGTTTGCGTTTTTCTAGGGTTTGAGATGATATTTTGAGCACAGGAGAGTGGCGTCTGTTTTGTGGTGAGATAAATTAGGGTAAGGTGAGTTATTAGAGTGCTTTATATACCCTGAAAATTAGGGTAAACCTAATATTGGATCGGGTATTGATTTCATGGGCCAGATAGGTGTTACCTACTAATATTGTTTGGGCCTAGAATCAATTCGTATAACATATATTGCATTAGGTTTTTTGATATCTGACGTGGTAGATTAAATTGTAGATGGGCATTGGAGATGTTTTTCTCACTTCGTTTAATGGATGTCTCATTGATTTGACATGGTTTAAGGAATAAACGCTCGTATAAACTTTTGATATTCAAACGTTTTTTTATAAACGCTGAAGTGAGTGGATTATGGATTAAGTGTGATACTTGTCAGTTTTATTCCTCGGTTAAGCTGTGCTTGTATCCGAATTTGAGTGAGTTTGATGACATTTGACATGGACCGACTTATTTTTGTTTCATAGTGGGTTGTGTGTATATTGGACAGAAATATTGATAGCATTGTTATGATTTGAACCGGACTTCATGCTGGGCTGTGAATTCATGCTTTAAAGAGTTGTCAATATGGGCTTAAGTATCTTTCTTACATAACGTTGGAATAAAATTGGTTCAGTTCAAAGTTGCAGTTAGGCTTCTGGACAATTTATATGAGATTTGATATTATGAGTTTCTGAGATTTGGATAATATGTTGTTTGACGATGAGATTCGATGATGGATTCTGTTGAAGATATTTGATGATGAGATTTGTTTGATTAATATGGTTTGATACTTTGGTGTATACACTTTCACGGAAAATATCATGTCTCGGCTTGAGTTGATGGATGAACAATGTGGACTTCGGGGTTGTTTATTTGGTATTTCTTATTTGGATTTGAAGTGACGTTTTCCGAGCTCGTTTACTTATTTCGTCTTCTTTCTTTCTACCCTTCCACGAAGATGACTTGTTTGGGCGTTTTATTGAGTGTGATAAAGACTTGGCTATTTAGTTACGGTTGTCATTCCTTCTCGCTTTATCCACAATGTAGCTATCACTTCGGTGTCTCACGTAGTTGAGGATACGTCAAGAGGTTTTGTACATTGGGTACACGGAACAACTCTTCACAAGGATTATCACAAGTTTAAGTAACAAATCTGGGGAATTTTACTTCATGATCAAGTTTGGTATATCGGTTTTACTTCACCAGGAGGTCACAACATTAACCGACTGTATGCGTGAATGATGTGTTTACCAAAGTGTTAATTGGATAGTTGATGTTAATGTTGATGTTGGATAATGAACCGCTAATGAACCGCTGCATGTTCTCCTAAAACAGATATTCTCCAAAACCAAAGTTGTCATAACATATTCAAGCTGACATTGTTTACGGTTTTGTCTTGATTTTGTAAAATCCCTCGAAAGAACCTATTTCTCGGTTTAAATCATAGACTTGTAAAATCCCGTAACAATGGAAACATCCTGATAATAGTAAGGTGCATTTCCGGATCTATATTACGGTTTATTTTGGTTCTTGTAAAATCCCGCGAAAGAAACTATTTCTCGGTTTAAACCATAGAGTTATAAAATCCCGTAATGATGGAACCATCTTGGAGAAAGGAAAGTGTATTTCGGGAACTCATTTGATGTTGGTCCTACGGTTTCTGCTTCGAAGAAGGGTAAAATGGTGTACTTCATGAATTGGATGTGTGTTTGGATATTCGTCATGGCGGTTGGGTTACTTCAAAGTTTTACGGGGTTATGCTCATTAAACGATGGTCGGGATGAAACCACTATCAGAGTTCACTTAAAACGTCAAAGGAGGCTAGATTTGAGCTTTTAACGAGAAGATGTGACAACGGGGTTAATTCACTATTATTTATTTGAGGTTGAAGTGAATTATCATGGGCGAGTGTACTTAGTATCTGAAGGTATCGGGGATGGATGGATGAAGATTCTTCATGATCCTTGTTCGAGCTTATTATCAAAAACGAAGACTTGGAAATCTAGTTATTGTTGAGTGACTTTTATCTTTTCTTTTACCACTTAGGGGAATTGGGCTCATACCACCACAAAATAACTATCACTTTAAGGAGTTACGTTGTAGTGCTCAGTGTCACATTCAATTGTGGATTTTCAAGAGGTGATGTACGTCTATTACTTGATGGTTGGTTGGATGAAGAGTATAGAGTACGTAGAGATTCAATGGAGGATGAAGTCTCGGCACCGCTCTTTGTTGCATATTTTCAAGTTTAAGTCACGAGTTCGGGTTGTTCTACTTGAGGTCAAATTCATCATATTGGGTTTTTTCCATCAGTTGTCCCTACAAAGAGCCTCTGAGACGATAATGGGGTTGATTACATGTTTGCCAAGAGAGTTTGAAAAAAGAGAGATTATGACGTATGAACACAACAGTTCATGCCTCGTACTCTAAAGAAAGAAAAGTGTATCGTCTCTGGTGCGCTTTATCTTCAAAAAGAAGAGAAATCTTCTTATGACGTATGAACACAACAGTTCATGCCTCGTACTCTAAAGAAAAGAAAAGTGTACGCTTCAGTGCGCTTTATCTTCTGAAGAAGAGAAATCTTCTCCATTATGACCATTCTCATCAACATGCTTCATGCTTTTTCCATGCGCTTAATCATCAAGTGAACCGAGCTACTCTTGATTGTTTCCTTATTCCACTTGCTCAACTATAATGACGATGGCGACATCCTGTGCTAATTTTGTGGGGGAGAAGTGTGAATAGACTACATTGTTGAAGATATTCACTTGCTTAATCAAGAATGGCAACTACGTATGCAATTCTTGAGGGGGAAAAGAAGTGTGAAACTACTGCATGATGATTCATATATGAGAATAAATGGTCAAACGGCTCCAAACTCATGAAAGAACCGAGCTTCTTCTTATCGGGTCATCTTTACATGGAGTTTCTTCTAAGAGCCATTGGTTAACATCTTCACATGGGCTGATTTGATTAATGACAAAGTGCTTCCAGTTGCGGGGCTGATTTCCTTAATGAACATCTTTCTGTTCTTGTTTGATTGGGAGGGATTTGAGTTAAAGAGATTTGCTATTTGTAAGTTAACGAGAATGAATTTGGTGAGTTGAAGATGTTGACTTTCTATTCCCCAACTGGATAATCTTGAAGAAGGTAGAGTCTACAGTCGGTTCTACATTTTCTGCTGTATATTAGAAGACTAAAAGACGAGTTGCATTTGATTATCAAAAGACTTCTTCTTATTCTGGGCATTTATTAAAAGATTGTCGGTTTAGGGGAGAGCACTAATTTGGGGAAAGTGAAATGTCGAATGTAATCCCCAATTAGACTTGCTCACATTCTTCAGCAAGTTGATTCTCACAAAGACTTCATGTATTCTTCTCAAAAGATTTCAAGTATCTGGGCTTACAAAGTATTGCTGATTCTGAAGTGTCAAAACCCGAAAGGGGGAAGGAGACACGCATCTAAACGCGAGTAAACTTGATGAGCTTAATACTTCTAAGTGATTGAAGATATCCCGGGAAGACTAATGTTGTTGATACAAAAGTTGGGCGTTCCTTGTTTGGGCTCCGGCTCTCGTATCAATTGAGGATTGTTGCTTGAGACCTGCGCACTAAGAAGACAGAAAACACCGTTAGGCTTACCGTGGTATTGTCTCCCACGATTATCCTCCGGCGTGAGAGTAAGTAATCGATTTAGGGTTAAAGGATAGTTAGGGTTTTGTAGGTCGTACCTTTAACGAGGGATGTGATTCCCCTTATATACACACGGAATCCTTGTTGGTTCCGTGTTCCTCAACCTTCGCGATATCCGCCCTAAGTCGGTTAGGGAATGATTATCTCCATCATTAGGAGATATCCGATATCGTATTATGTAAATAACGTTTGGTTTGGGCCTTCGTGGGCCTCAAACACTTATCGGCGTAGCCCAATTCATACTAGGCTTATTAGTATTGGGCTTTGGTGGGTTCGTGACCGAATATACTATACGTCATCATGTCCCCGTCGGTATCGCGATGAAGGAATGCGGATGCTAGACTAATAACTGCAGAAAATGAAAAACTACGAAGCGTAGCTAAGAAGCCAAAAAATATACCCGCATATACATTGTATCTAGACATATTATTTTAAAATGGACCTAAATGTCGGGGAAAATAGCTACGACACGTCACATCAAGCGATCTGAACCACATGTTGATGATAGTGGGATCCACGTGTCACTCATCGCGTGGATGAGGACACTTATATAACAAGCTGCCTCATTTTAGCTGTGTGTTTCACGGTGAAAAACTCAATCCGCCATTTTTAAGAAATCTTTCATGTGCAAAATAGAAAACTGCCTATTCCCAAGGTAACCACGCGTGCGCATTGAAATTAAACAATACCATGGTCAAACAGTTATCCGATTTTACCTCCAATATAACTGAGGAAGAACTTGTAGAGGTCACCTCAGATTATTTTATACCCCTTGACGTGCATCCGGTTGTTCGCCGTGCGGGCATCTATTGCGCATTTACCGAAGGAAAGTAGGGTGTACACGCGTTTTTGAGTTCGCGAATCAACGTGTGCCCATATCCCTATTTCGTACGGCGTATTGAATTATTATCGGCTACATCTATCCCGCTCCTTTGCGCATCGGTGCAGCAAAGATCACCAACCGAGGTTAATTGCCGATTCTGGCGATTAACCCAACTATCCACTTATTCGTGCGTTCTACCACACAACGTGGTCGCGCGGGTGGGTCTCATTTGCTAACGCCGGGCGCTACCATTGTTATACAAAAAGCTGGGCGCTCTCGGGCGGAGAGTCTTTTTCGGGTAGACGGCGTGTGCTTCGCGCGTTATGAATTTTATACCGGGGACATTGCGAGAGGATGGCGCCCCCACGGATCATATGTCGTAGAGGATGCGGGCCGATAAACGCCAACCGCATCCCTATTAGTTCCTATCCCGAGGAATTTCTGGTGCATATGGGCATAGCCGTAATTACTTTGGAATGCCGATGAGATGCGCTGTCTTCTTGGGGCTAATGACCAGGGGTGGGTGCTCATCCTTTCGCATCCCCTTTCTTAATTAACGTAAGAGCTTTCTTTTCGTTTTTGCACATTATGTAACCTATGTACTTGTTGTCTTCTTGTGCGAGAGATGGATCTTTTACGGTTGTGCAACTAGCGAAGCGGTTCGGGTTAATGTAGGGATGCGCCCTGAAGGAGGGAGAAGATCCCATCTTGGAGGCTACTGGTGGCGCCCACGGAGATGCATATAGGAGACAGGAACCCGGCTCGTCGGTTCAGCGATGAAGAAGCGGCGTCATTGCAAGCGTGCCAAACCCTCGAGTGCCATCCCGTGGCGCAGCCACCACTAGCGATGGCATGAGGCTATGGAGGAAGAAGAAGAAGAAGAACAAGAATCGGGCCAGCGCAAAAGATCGCTCGGAGGGATGACGCTAGATCATCGAGGAAAAAGCATACAATGGTCTTCACCGCTGAATCATCCCCGCTGATGTGCGTCATCTCACCCTCTCGCTAGTGTCGCCGGTCCACGATAAGTAATATCATTAATGTGTTTGTTTTTTATGTTTTTACTTTTGCGCACCAACCGTTTATATGGGATACCGATAATTCTCGTCGTCTATGTATGTAGGTTTGAGCGGTCAGCGGATAACGCCTCCCCAAGATAGTCCGGTCTGTCTTTGAATCTTTACGGGCCGAAGAGCCAAAGTACTGAGCCGTTGGTATCGGGGATGCCAATGGACAAGCCGGTTGAAGATTTAGAGTCGTCTACGGCGCATCAGCGAAGTTGGTTCTTGTGGAGATAAGGGCTAAATATTCAGGAGAGTAGCCAAAGCGCTGGAAAAAGACCAGACATATTGCGGCGTTGGGCTCGTTTAGCTAGTGCTCGAGGCTGAGATAGAGGTGGCAAATGCTTATTCGAAGAAGCTTGCAAGGGAGAAAATGGCATTACTATCCCAAATAAACCAGGAGGCGTCGAAGCGATAGCATTACAAGGCGTCGTGTAACCGGGCCCTTAAATATCCGGAGCGAGGGTAAGGAAGAGTTGCTCACGCGGTTGGGAGATCTCGGCACTCGTGGAAAGTGCCTTAGAGGTGCAAGAGGCCAAATTGCGCAAACTTAGTATCGAATACGACGAGGATTTGTATCCCCAACTCTTGTCGACTATAGGCTGGCCGAGGTGGCTTATAGCCCATGGTCTTCGTCTCAGCGCCCTTAGTACCTTGGAGTCACCGTGATTAATGCCTTCGGGGGTAGTTTAGTGCGCCTGAGCGCGTAAAAGCGGTTGTGGAGAAGATGCATGAGGCAAGCGGTCTTTGAAGGTACGTTGAAAGGTACCGGATACAATGCTAATGCTTATGATGATCCTGTTCTGCGACCATGGAGAAAATGAAGGTATTAGAGTGCCTATGATTTGAATTAGAGCGACCAAGATTACCCTATAGGGTAATAATGGAGGTGACATTGGCTAGGCATCGATCCGAAGGCGCCGAGGCGCAGGATTATTTTTTGAAACCCCATGAGTCACAGCTGCAGGTACCTGTATTTGTTCAACCTCGTGATATATTGAATCCGTTTGCTCTGGAGAAGGAAATTCCACTGAAACAGGTCCTAGAAGCTCACGCCACAAGGCTTGCCAAGAAAAAGGGGATCAAGGGCAAGGCCATTTTGTGCGGCGTTGGTGCGGCTCACCTTCCCCGGTCGGACGGGGTACCTGTTAGTGTCGCTACCGTATCTCAACAAGACTCCGACTTGTTGAAAAAGCTAAGAGAGGCTAAGAATGCCGTGAGTCACGTGGGTAGCTCATCTCTTGAGCGTTGTAATAGTTGGTAATGTGTACTTCGTAAAGTAAACATCCTTTTGTAACAACTTGTAGTTATTAATGAAAATCTCCTTTTGCTAAGTGCGTATTGATGTTATTGCAACTTGTAAGGTGTGTACTTATCCATGCTGTCTTTTGTATAAGACATGTTATAAAGGTCAAAGTTGTAAATAAGCGCGAATAGTATAAAAAATCCATAGTCATGTATGAAGATCATAGTATTCTGAAAATAATTTCTAAGTACCTCTTTGTTGCTTTTTTTTTTTATCATAATCGTGTATGTTGTGATATGCAGCGTACTGTATCATATCAAGGAATCAAGTGTCTCGGTTCCTAAGTTGTTAAACGTGCAACATATGCGCTGTTGCGCACCCATCGTGAGATGCGCACAAACTTATTCCAACGTCTTGTGAACAAGGTGTTTAACAAGGATACATGATCCAATGTTGATGGGTTTGCAACCCTCTTACTCAACAAGTTGTTTAGTAGGTGAACTTATCCTTTTACCGTCGTAGGTTTATTTTAGCACACGCGCGCCGTGTGGGCAAGAAATAAGAAATGTTAAGACATTAAGTATATGGAAATAACAAATTAAAATATGTCGCGGAGTTAGCTAGAAACCGCGACGTTTTATTGATACTTGCAAGTTTTTATGAGAGATAAATAAAACATTATACTAAGGAGACAAAAAGTAAATACATAGATGTGTATTGGGCACTTTAATAAAGTGCGGGAGCATCTGCGCTTAGGCCGTAGCCATTACTATAGGTAGCACCGCTTAAGGTTGCAGATGTTCCATGTGCGTGGCAGTTCACGACCATCTAAGCCTCGTAGCTTGTACGCGCCTTTTCCTAATGCTTCAGTAACCTCATAGGGTCCCTCCCACTTTGGTCCAAGCTTACCTGTGTCTTCTGCGTGGCTTGCATCATTGGCGCGGTAAACAAAATCGCCTGGTCTGAATGAAACGCGTCGTACTTTAGCGTCATAGTATCCTTTCATCATTGACTTTGATTTTGCTTCCAGTATAGCTGCGCGTTCGCGCCTTTCTTCTAACAGGTCTAAGTCGACGCGTCGCTCGTTGTCATTGGTTGCCACATTGATTTCAGCAGTGCGAATTGTTGGCATTCCGATTTCAGCTGGTATGACAGCTTCTGTCCCATATACTAGAGAGAAGGGGGTGTCCCCTGTGCTGGTTTTTATCGAAGTACGATGCGCCCATAGAACATGCGAAAGTTCTTCCACCCACCTTCCTTTGTGCTTGTCCAGGCGTGCCTTAATTCCTTCACCTAGGCTTCGATTCGCACGTTCTACTAAGCCTTTGGTTTGTGAGTGTTTAACTGACGCGAAGTGATGTGTGATTTTCAGCTTCTCGCACCAATCCTTGAAAGGGTTGTCGCAGAATTGTTTCCCATTGTCCGAGATGATTTCCACAGGCAGCCCGAAGCGGCATACAATATTTTCCTAGACAAAGCGTTTTACCTGGTTGCCAGTGATGGTCACTACTGCCTTTGCTTCGATCCACTTGGTGAAATAGTCTATAGCGACTATCAGGAACTTTAACCCTCCCGCTGCAACAGGGAAAGGGCCTGCAATGTCGATACCCCACTTGTAGAATGGCCATGGTGCCGTAATTGGTGTTAGCTCGTGTTGTGGTTGGCGCGGAACGGGTCTATGAACTTGGCAATCGTTACACTTCCTTATTAAGTCTCGCGCGTCACGGTGCATGGTTGGCCAGTAGTATCCTGACCTCAAGGCGCGTGCCACCACGCAACGCGTGGTCCCGAGTGCATCTGCATGAACCTTCGTGGATTTCTCGCAGTACGTAATTTGCTTGTAGGGGGCCAATGCAGCGTAGCCATGGTTGCAGGAAAGAGCGTCGGTATAGTATGTTGTCTCGAAGTTCGAACCTCTGTGTTGTGCGCCGTATCCTACGAGCTTCCTTCTGATCTTGGGGTAACGTTCCTTTGTTTAGGAATTCCGTTATCGGTGTCATCCACGTAGGGCCGTCTTCCTCTATTACCGTGGATACTTCCATCTCTGAGATGGATTTGCTTTTTAGCGTTTCTACCAACACTTGTTTGGACAGGTGTGCAAAGCTTGTGGATGCAATTTTGCTTAGTGCATCCGCCTTACGGTTTTCCCCTCTAAGAACCTCTTTGATGGTAAACCTGTCAAAGCTTTGATTAGCCCTTGGTTTTGTCGAGGTCTGAATCATGTTGTCCTCCTTGGCCACGTATTAAGCCCAACACGTGATTGTCTACTAGCCTGGAATCTACATTTGCTTCCAGGTTACGTACACCCATTCGAGCCGCAATGCGTAGACCTGCTATTAGGGCTTCATACTCTGCCTCATTATTTGTTGCTGTGAATTCGAAACGCAGTGCGTAAGTGAATTCCATCCCTTCAGGTTTTGAGAATGAGGCCCGCTCGACCCGTCTACGCATGAAGATCCATCTGTGACAAGATCCATGGATTTGGCAGTTCCTTCTGCTTGGTGCAGTGCATCATCGCCGGTTTTTCGATGATGAAATCTGCTAGTACCTGTCCTTTTATTACGTATGCGTCGTAGGAGATGTTGTGTTCACCGAGCAACACACTCCATTTTTGCGGTCGTCCGATGCATCGCTTGGAGATGATTTGCTTGATCGGTTGGTGCGTATTACTGCTATTGGGTGTGCTTGGAAGTACTGCGTAGCCGTTTAGCAGACAAACACCAATGCGAACTAATTTTTCCATGGCGCTGTAGTTCATCTCCGTCTTCTTGAGCGCCTTGCTTACAAAATAGACGGGGTTTGTACTTGAATCCCTATCTGTTAGTAACACTGCGCTACCGACTGCTCCATCATTGCTAGGATAAATACATAATCAACTCTTCCCCGGTGAGTGCGACAAGTGTGGGGAGCGCTTGAGTGTTGTTTAAGGCTGTGTGAAGGCCTCTTTTGCCTCCGTAGTCCACCGGAAATCACCCTTTTTTATACACTTCTTGAGTGTTTTGAAAAGGGGTAGTGATTTGTCTGCTGACTTGGATAGGATTCTTGTTTAGACCGGCCAGATTTTCGTTGAGAGATTGGACTTCCTTCAACGTGCGCAGTGAAGGAAGTTCGATGACAGCCTTGGTCTTTTCTGGACACGGTTTTATACCGTCAGGTTCTATCAGGTATCCAAGGAACATGCCTTCAGTAGCACCGAAGGTACATTTTTTGGGATTCAGCTTCATGTTGATCTCTCGTAGAGTTTTGAACGTTTCCTCAATATCGCGTACTAACTCATCTTCAGTATGGCTCTTTATGACCAGGTCATCAACATAGACCTCTAGGTTGCGGCCCACCTGTTTTTCGAAGGCATTATCTACTAACCGCTGATAGGTGGCGCCTGCATTCTTCAAGCCAAAGGGCATTTTTGTGTAACAGTAAACGCCTTGGCTTGTGTGAAAGGCCGTTTTTTCCTAGTCCTCCTTAGCCATCTGGATTTGATGATAACCTTTATATGCATCTAAAAAGCACTTTAGTGGATATCCGCACAAAGACTCTATTTTCCAGTCTATCTCTGGCAGTGGGTAGCAGTCTTGTGGACATGCTTTATTGAGGTTCGCAATGAAGTCCACGCACATTCGCCAGCTACCGTCGCTCTTCCTTACCATTCTTGGGTTAGAAATCCGGTCATGGTAGTAAACTTCTCGCGATGATTCCTGCCTCTACTAGCTTATGTACTTCTGTCGAATTACTGCTACGGCGCTCCGAAGCTGGCCGCTTCTTCGGCGTATTGGTGAGTATCCTTGCCGGATTCTCGGCTTATGTTCTGATTGAACGTTGTACCCCAGTCATGTGCTTTGGATCCCATGCAAAAATGTCCAGGTTCTTTTGCAAGAGTGCACACACAAATGCTTTTGCCGTTGTCCGGACATGACCCTCCGATGGATATTTCTGTTCGGGTAGTCAGGGTGGATTGCAACCTTCAGATTTGGAACTTTGGTTGCGCGCTGCTCTGGGATAGGTGACGTTTCGCATGTAATCGTGTTACATTCTCTATGCGGCACGATGGCAGCGTAAAGAGTAACAATACCATCTTCAACTGGGAATTTAAGCATCCCGTGCGCTGTAGATGGCACTGCGCGCATAGCGGATATCCCTGGTCTTCCGATAATGCCATTGTATGGCGAAGGAGATTTGATTACCATGAAATCCATCCAGGCTGTTGCGGGGTGTTATTTATTGCCTATGCTGACTAGTAGGCGTATTTGCCCCATAGGCCATATCTTTTCTCCCGTAAAACCAGTCAGCGTCGTCCTGACCGGGTTTAACTGACTGCGTATTTCAGGCCTCAGTCGCTTGAAGCAGTGCTCATACATGATATCTGCAGATGCTCCACCATCAATATACATGCGGTGGATGTCATGACCCCCCGCACTAATCTCAATGGTGAGTGGCTCTATCAATGCGTTGTCCACAGTTAAGGTGGGGAAAGAGATTGCACTTCCACGAAAACTCTGGTGACCTTCTGCCTAGTAACCCGCTGCCATGATTGTATCATGTAGATGGTGTCGGCCTTTTCCTTGGGTATCTCTTTCTTGTTCCCATTCTTCTATCTATCCTTCCCATCCTTGATGTTCTTGACCAAATGGTCCAATCTGCCTTCTTTTACCATCTTATCAATGAGGGGCGCAGTTGGACGCATTCATTGGTAGTGTGGCCTTTCTGTGCGTGATAGTCACAGTATCCACTCCCCACTCTCCGATCCTCTGGAGTGCACATCTGTGGCGGTCTTGGAAAGTTCGCGCCTTCTGTTGCGAGTATCTCCTTTGGAGTCTTTGTCAGTGGGATATATTTGTCATTGTCGCGCCCACTCCCTTGGTTGCGGTAATTCCTATTACGGTTACTACTCCGGTCCGTGGATTGTCTCCCAGTTGTTCTGCGGACCGTAGCTCGAGTAGCTTTTCTTGCTATCCGCCGCAGCAGCCTCTCCTTGGACGAAGGACCGTGTGCGTTTCATGACCTCATCAAAGGATTGGGGAATCTTGTCGTTCAACCTTTTGATAAGTTCGGGTTCTGATCGCATTCATGAACCACGAGATTTTGAGCACCTCGGGGCACGCTTTAACTTGCATGCATTCATCTTTGAAGCGCTCCATAAAAGCGCTTGTGGATTCCCTTGGCGCTTTGACCCTGGCGAGTTCGATGGGGTTTTTTGCACACTTTTTACGTTGAGTAAAGTTTAGGCGGAACGCCTTTCTCAATTCTTCAAAACCATTAATGCTTTTGCGTGGAAGCTTGTTGAACCAGTTCCGTGCATTTCCTACTAGTGTGGAGTTGAACATATGGCACCATACGGCGTGGCGCTTTTCAATTGTAGCGGTGATTCAAAATTTTTAGGTGATCATCCGGATCACCTGTTCCGTCATAGGTTTTCACGTTGGCAGGAATGCGCCTCCTTTTGTTCTCACGAGAAATCAGCGATGCGTCGAGTGAACACATCTACCTTTTGACGGCGCCATGGGAGAGATATATCTTCCTCCTCTTGGTCATCGTATGCTTTCTCGGACTTCCAATGTCCTGTATCGCTATCCTCGTTATCCGAGGAATTGTCAGAGGATGAATTCTCCTTTCTTTGACGCTTGCGCCGAATGTCCCCAGAATCTGGACTTGAAGGGCTATCACTTGGGGAGTATCGTCGCCCAAGTCTGTCCTGAATTCTCCGGCTACCAAGTTCTGTATGGACACCGGTACGCCGTTTATCCTCCTCACTTTCTTCCAGATGCTGTGAGTTGGATGTCTCATCATCCTCAATTCTCCTCCCAATTCGTTAAACACGGGGGTCGGCGGCTATCCCTCCGCGCTTCTCCTTCGGCGGCGATGGGGATGTTTCAAACTCTGGGCCGAAATCGAGTCGGGCATGCAGACTCCGACCTAACCTCTTCTTTGTTTCCTTTTCCATAAGAGCAGTCAGGGTTTCGTAGTTTTGTGATACGAACTCATCTGGCGCTAGTTCCACTACTATACCCTTATTTTTATCAGGTGCGTCAGGTGCTTTTATGAAATTTGTTTCCACCACCGTTTGGAATGGAGTGGCAAAAGGGGTGCTGCATGGATCTCTGCTGCCTGTAGTTACGTGGCACTGGTTGTCCCGGCGCGTTCCACGAAGGAAGACCAAATCTTGGCCTGATCCCTGGTTTTTAGCAACACTGGTTGTCCCAGAAGTTTTCTTGGAAGCTGAACCGGCATGCGGCTTCTTCCCCGTAAGGTCTGTTTGCGATCGCTGATTTCCATGCTTCGTCATCCTAGTTCTTAGTTCTTAGTGAATGGTCCCACGGATGGCGCCACTTGTTGATACAAAAGTTGGGCGTTCCTTGTTTGGGCTCCGGCTCTCTTATCAATTGAGGATTGTTGCTTGAGACCTGCGCACTAAGAAGACAGAAAACACCGTTAGGCTTACCGTGGGATTGTCTCCCACGATTATCCTCCGGCGTGAGAGTAAGTCATCGATTTAGGGTTAAAGGAGAGTTAGGGTTTTGTAGGTCGTACCTTTAACGAGGGATGTGATTCCCCTTATATACACATGGAATCCTTGTTTGTTCCGTGTTCCTCAACCTTCGGCGTATCCCTCCTAAGTCGGTTAGGGAATGATTATCTCCATCATTAGGAGATATCCGATATCGTATTATGTAAATAACGTTTGGTTTGGGCCTTCTTGGGCCTCAAACACTTATCGGCGTAGCCCAGTTCATACTGGGCTTATTAGTATTGGGCTTTGGTCTGGTTCGTGACCCGAATATAGACTATACGTCATCAAATGTCATTACCGCAGAGAAACTCAATGTTTGACTCAAGGCATTTAGTGTTCTTATTCCAACTATGTGGGGGAAGAGATGGAAGAGTTAGTTTCTGAAGATGAAAGAGGTACACAAGTGTGTGATGATTTTGATGTTATCACAATCATCGGGGGAGAGAGATTGTGTACATTGGGGATGCTCATTTGTTTTACTTGAGGGCTTAATCGGTGATTCAGAGATATAATCACTTATTCCGGTGTTGACATCCGCAGAGATTGTCACCCGAGAGATAATCGTGATTCGGCCTGCTTCTTCAATGTTATCGGTTATTCTCTCTTTGGGCATTGGTGCCGGGCTCTTGAGCTTCATACACTTTCTTCAAGGGGGAGAAAAGTATACATCGGGGTTATTCTTTGGCTATTGGACTTAATCTGCTACTTGGATGGTATAAGTTTCTTTGTCTTCGGGTATGTGTATTCGGGTTCGTGAGCTCTAGTCTAAGAGACCGACTGCATCAATTCAACTACGTGGGGGAAGTGGTCTCTTGACACCTTTTGGAATGGATTGCTTCTGACTTAAGTGGAATGAAATTTGAGAAGAGTTATTTATGTGTGGGATGATACGTTGCTATTCTTTTGGATGATATAACCTCGAACGAAGAATCACGGTGATTATTCTTAAAAGGAGCAGCAATATCGATGATAATGGTGTGCTTCTTTGTGCACCTGGCTAATGGAAGCTTGAAAGAAAACTTTGAATCTGCTCAACATAAGGATTTTTGGTTTGGGGGGAAGCTGCCAAAGTCTTTCTTTCTCAAAGGCTCATGTTCTATCTTCTATTCTGGAGCCTCGGAAGCTTTTGTGGTGGACGTTTAAGAGATGATGATTTCTATCTTCTTCAACGGGGCTGCTCGATATCCTATCTCGGTACTCGTATCATCATCTTCTTTAACTATATCATCTTCTCTATCTTTGTATATATTTATCAAAAACCAAATACAAAAATATAAAACCAACAAAAAGAAAATAGAAAAATATAAAACCTTCAAAAACCCATAAAAATCAGAAAATTTCAAAAATTCCAAAAATATGTTTTCACATGACATGTCTTCTGGTATCGATAGCATCTGCGGTCTTAGAAATGTCATTCAATAATGGCACGGGACCATAGATGAAGTTCGAGCAGGAGGTGTAAATATTCTTTTTCAAAACATGTCACAAATCAAATGGCTTGCAGTTATTTCAGACTGTAACCCGTGCTTAAAACTATGGCTTGCTATTATTTTAGATAGCAACCCGTTCTTCAAGAAAGGAAAGTGTTGCGCTAAACTATTTTCAAAAATATCGTGCACTTATCCTAAAAACAAAATGAGGAAAGTATGTCGAAGGACTGCTGTTCCTACTCAAATATTTTTCCTTCTAAAATTCTTCAGAAAAATATTTGTTTTAACAAAATTGGTGGAAATTGAGTTGCTTGAAAATCGATCAGAATCAAAGTTTTCATAAAATTGCAAAAACTCAATCAATGACTTCAGCGCTTTTAAAACTTTTCAAGAAAAAGAGTCATTGATTAAGGGGGAGAATGTTTTCAAATTTATATCGTCTATCGGACTTATCTAATTATCCTAAATGCTCAACTGAAAAATGATGTTAACCTACGTTGAAGGACTAGGTGCCTAGGATATGATTGTTAGGATTAGATGATTAGAGTTTGATGAACACATAAATCCCATGCTTTATATGATCTGATTGATTTGTTGAAATTGACTTTTATTAGTCGAGTGCTGTTTGGGTGTTGTCGACCACCATATATTTGTTTGTGTTCACTAACATATGCATATATCATGGTATATAATAATGTTCCCGATCCGGATCCCACAATTGAATATGATTGGATGCCGAAAGGAAAGGGTAACTATATCTTGGGTTGACAAATGAAGAAACGGAGCTTAATTGGACTTCAATGGAGAGTTGGCATGGAAAAATGCAACGTAAGAGGTCTCACTGCATCAGCAGATGGTTTTCTTCTAAGTGATTGAAGAAACGGAGCTTAATTTGACCTCAGTTGGCATTAAAATGCAACGTAAGAAGTCTCACTGCATCAGCAGACGGTTTTCTTCCAACCCTCAGCAACAACAACAAAAGCTTCTCAACCACCTAACGTATCTTTGTGCAGGGATAATAGTGATAATACAATTTTTCTAAAACTTTGAAAAATATTGTTTTGAAAATGGAAAAATATTGTTTTGAAAATTAATCGGATTCAAAGTTTTGAAATCAACCGGACTTTATTTTGTCAAATCTTAAGTGATTTCAAATTAAATCTTTTCAAACGATATTTCATCAAAAAGTCCGTATGTACGAAATAAAGTGGTGATCGAAAGATTTAATGTTATGTCATGGTATGATTTTTCTTATGAATCAAGATCTTTCAAAATGAAATTTTTTCTGTTCTTGTTTGATTGTGAAACTATTTTATTTTACTTAAAGATCTCTTTAAAACAATCATACCTGACACTAACAATCTTTAATGTCTTAAATTGGTTCTTATCTGTCATTTTTCAAAATTAAATTTTGCCAGGTCTTTCCCCAAAATCTTTTAAATGATTTAAATCAATTGGGATCACAAATCTTAAAAGGTTTGAAATTTTTGATCAGGGGAGAGATCATGATTTAAATCTCAAATCTGTTTTAATGGAATCGGTTTTAGTCCTTTATAGGCACTAATGCCTCCATGTGCCAAACGATTTCAAATACACAATGCACATGCTGAGGAGGAGGATTTATCCAAAAACGAGATGAGTATTTAAACCTGGCCACATTTTCTCCCATGTTTTCTAAACCTTATTAAATCACTTGGGATCCAAAATCTCAAAGGGTTTGATATTTTTGATCGGGGGAGAATTTGTGATTTAATATGAAATTTGATAAAAGGTGATCATTTGATTCATTGTGCTGGCTCTCTCTCTCATATGTGCTAAACTCTTTCATATATTGATGCACATATTTAGGGGGAGCGAATGGTTTCTTAATGGTTTTTGTGATCGTGGATGTGCTTCAAAAGAACTCTTTCCTCTATGTGATAAAATGATTTCAAATATCCTATGCACATATTGAGGGGGAGAATTTACCAAGAAAATCAAATGGCTTTTTCTATGAAAATTAAGATCAAAGAAAATATTTCAAAGTCCTCTTGCCTCCATGTGCTAAACAATTTCTAAATCATATGCACATGTTGAGGGGGAGGTTTTCTAAATGATCAAAACTATTAAGGTACAAAATGCTTTGATCTCGTATCACAAGTACCTTGATTGTTTTTCCAAATGATTTTTCAATTGGTTTTAAGAAGAAAAGAACAATACCAAAAGACCGACCAATTTACTTTATGCATGGTGTTATAAGGATGGTTAGGTTAGATATTTGTTCCCACGATCCCGCCAGAACCGGAGGGATCTACCCAGGGACAATCCACTAGATAGTGTAGAGTCCTTAGGTTTGATGAAAAAAGGAGAAAAAATGAGAATATGGGAAGAGTGCCGACTGAGACAGAGCTAGTACTGGAACAAACCCAACAAGGTTCTAGTAATGAAGTCTCGGTAAGCACTGAAGGTGTTGAAGAATGAAAAAGAAATGAATGTGAATAAGGGTGAAAAGAAATAGCCCACCGATAATTCAACCTTAGGGCAGAAACCGGGTTCAATACATATGCTACTGGTGTTTACTAAGGTAACACTGGTATTGAAGATAAGATGTCATGGACCCAGCGACGCACTGCACTAAACTTCCCAAGCTACTCAAGTTCCTCTTAAAAGGGCTTGTTTCATTCTCACGGGGAACCGACATAATCTATCGACTTTCTCTTAGAGATTGTTGATATTGAAGTAGGAGACCCTCTCCCTAGTCTCCGGCATAGGAACCAAATGTGCACAATTGAGTCTAGAGCCAAGAGATCATCCACAATATCTCGTTAGGACACAAAATTAATGAAGACTTGCTGTTTCACACAATGTGGAAAGTAAGAATATATTAAGAGTCCTACGCTTTATCCTTGTGGTATTTCCAGAACATCCGAGTGATATGTAAGTATTCACGATGAAGATGTAAATCCTTCTAGAGCCAACATCAAACAAGCTCTTGGTAGGTGGCATGTGAGATCTTCTCGTAAGATCAAGCTTGTGACAACTGGATAGAAACGATGGGGCGATTCATTCTTGAATCAACCTTGGTCCAGGAAATGAATTGATGAATACTTTTGGAAAAACCGTTCGATGTGCAAATCTTCTTTTCTCTAGCACGTCGAATGTGTACTCTTTTAAATACAAAAAGTATTTTTGATTGAAAATTGATCTTTCTCATAAAACCTTCGTCGTATTGCAAAACTCTTTCTTCAAGCAATACGCGATTGTTTTCAAATCAATTTTCATCAATCGTGAATCTCAATTATTTGGTTCACTCACTTCCGTGTTGTCTTCTTTGAGACGTTCGGTTTGAGAACGGCTAGAATAGCTGCGAAACCTGTCAAGGAGATTCTTAGGAATCCTACCGATCACAGCAGTACTTGTATGCTTGATCAGCGGGGAACCGTGGGACGTGTACCTCAATTCAACGAAAGTGATCAAAGACACTTTCGTGTGTTTTATTGCTAACTGTTGTTTGCGGGTACATTTGGACGGTTGCGGTGATCGAATTGAGGAGTCAATCCAAAGCCACATGCTCACAGCATCCATACTTAATTAAAGAAATCATGACGGTGCATATCTACATAACGGCTCGATATTTTTACACTATGCTTCGCTACGCTGCTGCAAATATCATGAGCGATAAAAGCTTCCGCTACTCTGATGAAAGATGTCATGATCTAAAAGTGTGAGCATGTCGGTCCAAAAGTCACAACATCACATGATGGCAACACAACAAAGGGTGATCCAGAGATTTATGTGGTGATGATCTCAATGAATGATCGAAGATCATCAAAGATGTGGATCAGTTAAAGGCCTCCACTGAAAGTACAAAACTATGCGGACTTTGAAGTATCACAGCTAAAGCACAAGATTGCGGATTTGAAGAATTGAAGTCTATGAGCTCAAGAACGAAGTCATGAATAGAATGCTAGGATTCAAAATGTAAATCATGGGGTGACCTCCCTTAGGGGGAGATTGTTAGGAATTGGAAATTCCATGTTAAAGTGTCGGTCACCCCAATTAAGGTCTAGCATATGTTAGCTCGTAGACATGTCGGTATTTACGTTATTTAGTAGTTAGTTAGTTAATTATTAGCATACTTTAGTTTAGAGCATCACCGTGGAGGAAGGACGGATCTTTACCCACTGTATACCTGATCCACAGGCCGATAGGAGGTCGTGTATGTCTGTCACTATAAATACCCCTTCCATCCTTGGAAGGGGTGGTGCTTTCAATCTAACCTTTCATAATTTACAAAGCAAGTCTCTAGCTTGAACACCCATCTCTCTACTTTCTCTCTCTAAAATGGCTATCATGTATTTTGATCATCCAAGACCACCCGAATCATCAACACAATAAATATACCGATCCGACACCCGAGAGATGAGAAAATCCAAACACCCCTTGTGAGGTGCTAGTATATAATTTATGTGCTTGTTATGACTATTTTGGTGCTTTTACTTGTTGTGAATTATGTTAAACCATTGCTTCATGCCCCCTAACTTATAAATTGATTGGTCAAAAGCACATTTGCTTGAGGACATGCAAATACCAAGTGTAGGGATATTTGAAAAAGATTTAAAACGTACACTTTTAAGGGGTCTTTTAAGCCCTTAATCGCCTACTTTTATATCCATTACTGCTTAATTTTGTTCATTTTCACTTTTTAGGTCTCTTGGAAGCAAAATCTTTGGAATGATGCATTTTTGACAAAAAGGAGTGAATACATGAAGAAAATGGCTAAGTCAAGATCAAGACACTCAAGCTGCTGGAATTACACTTGACGGCGTCCCAAACAGAGGGCGACGCCGTCCCTCTCTATATAATTAAATTTGTGACGAATCAGTAGCGATTTTGCTAATTTACACCTGACGGTGTCAGGCTTTGAAGAGTAAGGGAGTCATGAAGACTTTTCTTCTCAGACAGCCTAGATCCAGTTTCAGACGACGTCACTGCTGAAGACTGACGGCGTCAAAACCTTAACGTAAGGCCGTCCCAATGCTGACTTGGCCAAGACGAAACCCTAATGACGGTGATCTGATGGCTTCCCATCTATAAGGTGACGCCATCGCAGTTGTAAAACTATATATTGAAATCGAATTTTCAGAATTTTAGGAGGTAGACTTGTGGAAAACCTAAAACGACTTAAGTCCGGTTTGGACAGTATCTTAGGGTTCTCATACCCTATTTTACATCAAGCTAAGTGTTTTATTCCCTTGATTTCATTATGTCTACGATTGAATGTGTGTATGCTTGCATGTTTAACATGTCCGGCTAAATTTCTTGTGTGTTTGCTTAGATCTATGAAACTTAGTTATTGATTATTGATTAGTTGTCTCTTATCTTAATTGTAAATTGGCTTAGGAGTGCATTAGGCCATTGTTGTGTTTTTAATGCTTGAGTAATCTTTGTGAACCTTAGTTTATAGTCACTTAGTGGAATTGTAGGCTAAACATCCAAAGATAACCTTAGAGTTAGTTTATGAATCCTAGAGATTTCGTAGGCAACAACCTTAAGGTAGTCTTAAAGAGTTAGGGATAAAAGCATACCCTACGACCTTAGAAAACACAACGTGTTAAGAATAAGGACGTGACAATTCAACCACCAATAAAAGATAATTAGGGAATAATAGTATCTAGGTAAACAAATTTTTAATCATCATACGAGCACACTTCAAAAAGACATAGCTACCCATTAGTTTAGATAATTAGATAGTAGAAGTAATCGGTAGAAGTACCAACCCCCAAATCCAAACCCCGAGATTTTACCCTTAGCTTTTTAAAAAATATAAAAAGATAAAAAATAATATTCCTCAACCTCAAACCTAAGCGTAGTACAATTCTCACTAGCATTCGTATTCCCCTAGAGAACGATATCAGTACCCGAGGCTTACCCAATACTACACTACAACGCTTAGGTTCCTTTGCCTAGGGTGTTGAAAAACTTGCTCGACGAAAAAGAAGTTTCCTTTGACCCCGAACGCGTTATACGCGCATCAGAAACCCACTCAAAAGGCCATTATGTCAAGAACATCCAAAAGATCCTAACAAGCAAAAAAGGTACGTATACATTACCACCAATTTTAAATGCGATATTTAAAAACAACTGAGATAACCATGCACAATCCCACTTAATTTTAGTTTAGATAATAAGTTACAATCCATGCTAATTTAGTTCAGATAATAAGAAACACATCTTAGGCATGCACATATCATATCACAATCCATAAAATAAGCTAGAAATCATCCAAATGAAAAAAGGGCAAGTGACCGGAGGACCCCGGTTGTGATTGAGAAGTAGATGATCCACATTTCCATATAATAGGGGTGTTTGGCTCTCTCCGGTCGACATCTACACGTGTTCTTTGACTCACCATTTGGTCCTGTCCTTGTTGTTCCCGTGATTGAGAAGCCGAGGAGCACGATTGTGTGGTTCTTCTACGCTTCTAAGATGTAACGTAATTTTAAACAACAATTATTCTATAAACTAAACAAAAAAATGTGTACATTAGACTAAAGATAAACAATTACCTTTTTTGGGGACCAATGGTACATTACATGACTTTCTTGTGTGTCATTTTTTGTCACACCTCATACATTCTGTGCTTTTTGGGACCAATGGTACAAACATGGCCACAGGGTAAACCAGATAACTGCCATTTACGGCAAGTGCATTATTTTTTATTAAAGTCAACAGCATGAACTAGTCGTGAATCAGTAACTTGGTACAATTTGAACATCTCAATCCTTTTAACAACCCAAGTGGCGCTCTTTACCATTCTATCGTTTACTTTTGCGGCTGCCCAATCAGTAAGTTCATCCTTTGGTGCATCTAAAATTAAAAAATCACAATATGCTTACGTATATGAAACGTTAAACAAAACATAATATAGATTATTATGAATTACCTTTGTATTTTTCTCGACGGTTACAATACCATTGTTGTAGAAGGCCTCTGTAGTACTCCATTAGCATGGTTATTAGAACTTCCGAACTTTTGCTGTCAAGGAATTTATTGATTCTGCACTATTTGAGGTCAAATAGTTGAACCTGTTTGCAGGGCAATAAGCGCGTGACCACTTACCCCATCCAGCATCTTCTAGTTTTTATAAACCTGAGGTTTTGCGACTCGAATATCAAAAATTGAATCATCAAAATCATTCTCTGTGTAAAGTTTGCAAGTCCTTCAATATATAGCCCTCCACTTTTTACTCTTCAAATTGCAGTTCATCATTAAATGACGACAACAATACCCATGAAAGGCATTAGAAATAACGGTACTACATGCATGTGCAATTGCCAGATGCCGGTCAGAGATGATGGCCAAATCTTTAACCTCACCAATGCATTCTTTAAGTTTACTCATAAACCATTCCCATGTTTTTTTGCTCTCACCTTGACAAACACCAGTGGCGATAGGTATGATTTGGTTGTTTCCGTCCATTCCAACAGCAACCATATTTGTTCCAAGGTATCTCCCTTTAAGATGTGCGGCATCAATTATTATCAATTGCCGTAAATGACCCAAGAAGCTCCGAATCTATTTTAATCAAGCACATATTCGTTATTCAATACTATGTAACTAATAATATAGGTAAAAAATTTAAAAATATATACATAAATAATATAATTTAAGAGAAGCTTACCGCAAAACCGAACCCTATGAAACACATCTTAAATCGATCATCATCATCTGTCTTAATGTGTGTTACCGTCCCCTCATTTTCCAACTTTAAATTGTAGAAATAATACGGTAACTGCTCAAAAGATTCCTTAGGCCAACCGTTTACCAACTGTAATGCTATGTTTTTCCCACCCCAAGCTCTTTTATAAGAAACATCAATTTTCCACTCAATATTCAAATCTTTTTGTATGTCCTTACCTTTATAGATCCTTCTTCTATCTTTGAGTTTGTCGATAAGTATGCGACCCAATATTTGTTGGGTAGTGTTTCGATGATTAGGATTAACTCTAGTTCTGGAACATGTATGCATGTCGTTAATGCCTGACACCTAGAATTTACGTCTTACAATGCTTTTTCTTGTGTGAATGCTCCAGTTGCAACCCTTTTCCACACAATTTACATCGTACCTACTCTTACTAGACTTAAATACTTGATACTCAAACCGTTCAACTATAAATTTTAATCCTATTGAAAAGATGCATTCTTCCTTATCGTCAAACCTATTACCCAGCTTTACTTTAGATATTATATTGTGCTTAAGGTTATTAACTACTTTAATTATAGGATCAAGTGCATGAGGTGGGATAGGCATATTTTTAAATGTGCATTTCTCCCAATGAGGCTGAACATCCTCATTCACGTGTTCACTTGGTCGTTCATTATTATGAGGTTCAGCTGTTGGTGTTGGATAATCACATTCTTCAGGTAACAAAGAAACATTTAGATCGATATCAAGAGGCTTAGAAGAAAAAGAGGGGGTTACCTCCAAAGTTTACTTTTGTACATTGATGAAAAGTGTCTGAACAATGCGTTGCTCACAACATATTTCATTAACAAAGAAGGATATGTCATCATCGTCACATACATCAATATTCTTGGATCGGGAAATGTAGTGTAACCTGACGCTCTTGTCTGTAATCTCGTATTTTTTCTTGACATACTTTACCAAGTTGAGGTAATTAACGTCAAGTAGAAGTAAAACTCCACGAATTGATTTTTGAAATTCCAATACAACTTTTAATTTTGAGGAATTTGTTGAATTCATTTTTAATTGGACTGTGAAGAAATCCTAGTACCAATCCCTTAAAATTGGTCTATCAAGTCGCTCAATTGAAATTTCGCTTAAAAATCTCCCTCCAAATTTCCATTTCCCTCTCATTTCCAGTCTAAGTTTCCATTCAAACTTTCATTTCCCTCCCCAGGTATGTGTGATTCCCCTCTCAGTTTCTAGCTATATATTCTTGTGAAAGAATTGGCCAAATAACACAAACAATGGCTTCCTCTTCTTCCACTTCCAGATCAAATAAAAAGACCATGGAATACTACATCAACGCTACACATTGCGAATGTCCAAAACCATTGTCGGTCGAAGTAAAAACTTCTTGGACCCCGAAAAATCCTGGTAGAAGATTTAAGGCTTGTCCCATATGGGTAAGATTATTATACCAAAAAATTAATTTTACTTCTTTATAATGTTATTTTGCATCAGTAATTGTTAAGCGCATGACTTGTTTAGGACAAGGAGACGAAATGCAAATTTTATGGGTTCATAGTGTTGGACCTTTTTAATTGTATAAGTCTTGTATGAATAAGACTTGAAAGACAAAGGACTAAACATGTACAATAGAAACTTAATAACTGCCAAAGTTAGTTAAGTTAGTTATGTTAGAAAAGTCAACAAATATTCTGTAAAGGAATGAAGGGTTGTGTCGTTTGGCTTGAACCCATTTGAACAGTCATGACCATTGGGTCATACCCATTTATACCCTATATATAGTCCAGTACATGTCATTTAGAAAGTGTCTCTTTGTAACAATGTAATACCAAGTTATGTTGTTAATAAAGAATCATATTCTTGTCAAATCTTGTTCCTATGTATGAATTCATTTATGAAAATAAACTTGTGAATCAGCTTGTCTATCGACGATTCAATAATTGGTATCAAGAGCCAAAGGTTCAAACCTGGAAAAACAAAGAAAGACCGAAGGTTGCAAGAATACGAGTTTTTGATTCAAGTCTTTGATCAAAATAATCAAGAGACTTAGAAGGGAAGAGACACCGCGGATTGTTGGGAAGATAGTGCACGATCAGGACCAACATGGACACCAAATGAATTGGTGGAGTTTTGTTGTGATCATTCGCGACAACAAAACAAGAAGGAACCTTTTGTGGAAACGGCAAGTTTTGATAAGTTTTGATTACCGACAAAAGGAAGCGAACGTGGACACCAAATGTATTGGTGGGAGAAAACTTAGAAGGAAACAATTGTTTAGGATTCTTGTTGGTGTTTTGCACACGACATCAAAGAATGAGACTTGTTGGTTTATTACAATGCAACAAGGAAAGTAAGAAGGATTGTGTATTTTACCGAGATACACAAGGAAAATAAGAAGCGCAGAAAATTGAAAGAAGCGTTGCTTGTGCAGAATTTGATAAGGTATACCGGTGACAAACAATCAAGGATTGTTTAGGAGCGTTTAGCAATACAAGAACAACAACAAATATCAAATTAGAGGCGAACTGATCACTCGTCATAGAAGAATACCGAAAGGTATTGAAGGGTTGTTGAAGGGACACGGTGTGGACATAGAAAGGAAGATTACTGTGGTACAACGCGGATAAAGGAGACAAGCAACAGCGACAACGACAAACAAAACCATTTGTTTAGACGTTGGGGACTTAATACCATAGGGTATTAAGAAGAAAAGGAAGAAAAGCAATTAGATTGCTTTCGGTAAAAGAAATACCGAAAGGTATTTTGGCGAGGGACTTGGAAAGGAAACAACGACAAACATTTAGTTTGATTGTGGCCAAAAAACACTAAGGGTGGATTTGGAGAAGAAAGCCGAGACATAACAAGGGTCTAGGGCACAATGGAACCAAGTCGGACGCAAAAGAAAGAAGCAAAACGACAAACAAAAACTCTCATTTGTTTAGACGTTGAAGCAATACATTGGGGTATTAGCGAAAAGGAAGAAGCAAACGACTTGCTTCTGGAAATACCAAGGAGTATTTGTGAGAGAAGGAATTTGGTGAAGGACTTGGAATGGAAACAACAACAAACACGAAGTTTGATTGTGGCCAAACAACACTTAGGGTGTTTTTGGAGACAGAAGCCGAGACAAAAGGATCTAGGGCACACTGGTAACCAAGTCGATACGACAGGAAGAAGGAAAGAAAGAGACGCGGAGAAGATGAAGATTCGATGAACAAGACTTAAACAATTAGGGGGGAAAATGTTGGACCTTTTTAATTGTATAAGTCTTGTATGAATAAGACTTGAAAGACAAAGGACTAAACATGTACAATAGAAACTTAATAACCACCAAAGTTAGTTAAGTTAGTTATGTTAGAAAAGTCAACAAATATTCTGTAAAGGGATAAAGGGTTGTGTCGTTTGGCTTGAACCCATTCGAACAGTCATGACCATTGGGTCATACCCATTCATACCCTATATATAGTCCAGTACATGTCATTTACAAAGTGTGTCTCTTTGTAACAATGTAATACCTTTTTATGTTGTTAATAAAAATCATATTCTTGTCAAATCTTGTTCCTATGTATGAATTAGTTTATGAAAATAAACCTGTGAAACAGCCTGTCCATCGAAGATTCAATACATAGACCCGGAGCTACCAAGTGAGTACTACAAAGATTTGTTTTACAAAGAACATGAGAAATTAAGTTATACAAGAAGATGGGAAAAAGTTAAGTTTCCAGTGAAGTTGTTGCAGTTTCACAAAATGAAATGACGATGAAAATGACGAAGGAGTTAACTTCCATCAAGTCAAAAGTTAAAGTGCATGACAGTTGTATTTGTTTTCTCTTTGGTGGTTGTCCTCTTCATTGCTCTTGTTTTAGCTACAAGTTTTAAGTAAGAGGTTATAATAAACTCGTAATGGTTGTTGTGAGTAGTAATCATAAGGGTTAATGGTCCAAAAAATACATGAACTTTCCACATTTTACTATTGTGACAATAAACTTTTAATTTTCCTATTAAAACAAAAAACTTTCTTAGTTACCCTTATTGTAACCAAATTGGACACGTGGCACCCTTAATACGTTTTTTACCCGATTAATTCAATGCTTCCGTTTTAAGAGTTGGGGCCTTTTTGCCAATCAACGAAAGTTCAAGTTATCATTAATATATCACATTTTCCCCAACCTTTTCCCTAAATCAGTATAGAATTGGTTCCTGTGGATGGATTTGAAAGACAAGCTTAATAAGCACGAGGTATAATTTTCAAGTTCAAGGTTTCGGATTTGGTTTGTGTTGGTTAGTTTCAGAGGGGTTGAGGGTATAATCTTTATCGAGACTCCAAATCAGTACTCATCTCACGGGAGTTCATGACCAGGGGCTAGCCTATTAGGTTTGGGTTGAGGTTTCAAAGAACCGCCCATTAGGTTCGGGTTCGGTTTCAAAGAACCATCGGCTTCAGGGTTGTATAAATAAGGTTTAGTAACAAGGTTTGATTCAGTGCATTATCGGTGACTTCTTTCTGATCCATAACTAGTAATCTAGTATCACTGACACTCACTCTAATTTAACCAAAGTTGTGATACCCTCTGAAACCATATCACTCACTGAGTTGTGCAACATCAACTGATTGTTACCACTCATAACATATAAGTATCTCAGTTTGCAAGAACCATTTTCTTCTAATTCATATCAATCCCTGAACATTCTTCATGCCTTACCACTCCCTGATACAATATTCATTATATTCCCGAGTTATTTTTAACTCGATCAGGCTCGATATGAAAACCACAACTACACCTTCATTTGCAAGCACGGCCTGATTAACACTCCCCGATGTTAAAGCTTAGCCTAAAAAGCGCCTTAACATTCTCATGTGCAAACTCTCAATCCAAATACCTCATTATCACTCCTCATTCACTTTCAACCTTAAGTGTCCAGCGATTCATATAAGTCTAATCCTTAATCACTTCGATGTGCTTTCACTCTGGTTCATATCCTACCTGAAAGAGCAACCAATTTAAACATGATCAGTCTTAGCTGAAAGCACAACCAGGCACCCTCGATCCTTAATCACTTCTGGTTCATATCCTACCGATTCATATCACAAATTCATATAAAACCATTCTTACCCGAATAACCTTCTATCAACTTTGACCGACCCAAAATCTCTGTCATTTATGCGACATAGGTTTTTATAGGGTTTTGATTAGAGGTTTTGTTGGTATTGATAAAATTGATGAGAGTGGGTTATTAGCGGAGATGACCCTCTTACGGGTTGTTTTTTCAAACTTTTTCATGATTCTTCGCCGGAGATGTCGGATTTGCTTTTGGTTTTAGATTGACAGCATCATTGTGGTAAGGCTATGTTCAAGGATTTGCTTTTGATTTTAGAACTCATATGAATCGGGTTTTGTTTGTGTGTGGATTTTTGTATTTAGTTTTAGTAGTTTCGAATATTGGCAAAAAAGGCCCCCCACAATGCTAAAACGAGAAAAGTTGGATTAATCGGGTAATAAAAGGATTAAGTGTGCCACGTGTCTAATTTGGTTACAATAAGGGTAATTAAGAAAGTTTTTGGTTTTAATAAGAAAATTAAAAGTTTATTGTCACAATAGTAAAATGTGGAAAGTTCATGTATTTTTTGGACCATTAACCCTAATCATAAAGGCCACCAGATACAAATCATAAACCTAAAATCAAACTACAGAAACCTACAATATCGTTGAACATACATGCTACCATGACTCAACCAGGACAGAAAAGTTAAAAGGTAGTAGTTACATTAGTCCAAGCAACCTAAAAAATTACAACCGACATACAAAATAACTATACAAGATATAATCATAAAGGCCACCAGATACAAATCATAGTCTATTAAGCTTATAATCATAAAGGCCACCAGATACAAATCATAGTCTATTAAGCTTTTTTACCAGCAGTCACTTTATACTTCCAAAAGTATCTAACCATGCGCTCTCGATAGGCTAACGCTACCTGAAGAGGATCATCAACCTTCATACTTAAGTTGTTACCCAACCGGTGCAAAAAAATGCAGACCCATACTCCACAGTCACCATATTCATTAGCTTGTACAGGGACATTATCAGCCACTCAAAAAGAGATCTTATATATCGAAAGAGATATGGATTTGGCTTCAAAAACTTTACACTTCTCTAGATACTTTGGAAGAATGTTGCCAAAACTGGCCCTCAGTTTTAAATGGTCCTTTCTCGTCTCTGGATTTGGCGTACCAAGTGAATCGTAAATAGTTACAACTCCGGTACTAAATTCTAATTCTACAAGAAACCAGTGGTCCGAGGGTACGTTGATAAGAAACTAGACCTACATTTTAACAAAAGAATATTAGATGTAAACAAAACCACTATGATTAACAAAAAAAGAAGTATTTAAATAAACAAATGGTGTTTATATACCAACCTTGTCAACACTAGACCATGCCAAAGGATACCGTTCTCCGTTGGCGTAGTAAAAAGGAAAAGATCCCTTGAGATGAGTAGACGATAAAAATGGACTGGCCATCACCCAATCTGCATTGGCGGGTCTGAAGTGCCACATTAGGTCAATCCAAAGATCCAAATGCTGTAACGATTATATAAAAATGGGAGTGTTAAACTGTTAACATATAAAGGCAATGTTTTTATTTCAATTAATTAAGTACTACGTATTAAATAAAACGAATAAACCAACTGGTTAAGTACCGTATCAGAAAGCCATCCTCTTTTGTTACCTCTGCCATATCCCACCAAAGCTAACCAAAATTTCCGATTAACAACAACGTCGGAATGACCCCAAGAAAACCTATGCGATGACTGTTTACCTTTTTTCAGATAAGTTTTCATAAACTCTGGCTTAGTTACCTTCTTAGATACCTTCTTGCTCTTAAGGAAACCATCCGGACATGACAGATTCTGTAAATTTTTTAAAAAGAAACCATGTTAAGGCATCGTCTAGTACCTTTACTTTGTATGGATATATTAACACGGTTAGTATAAACTAAATAAATAGTGAAATACCTCTACCCAAGGTTCCAGCTGAATTTCTTCACCATTGTATCCGAGGACACGGGGTACACCAATCACTTCAGTAAGTCTCTTGGACCTCCTTTTGGGCAATTGTGGAGTTGTAGTCGGTAGCTCCACAAAGGGGTCCTTCAAAGACTTCCCTACCTGTTTCGTCCTCTTTGGTTGAACATCAGGAGTTTTCTCTTTGGTGACAATCTTCTCTTTTGGGACATATTTCTTACAACGTTTATTCTTAAGAAGTTGGCCTTGTTTGGGTTCTTGTGGAGACTTACCCAGTTTCCTCTTCCTTCGAAGACGCGTAAAAATGTCCTGTACGCACAGTTCAGGATTCATATTAACATCGTTGTAGACAATTGGTATTTAAAGTAAATAAATAACGTACTCATATGTTATAGTACCTCAGAAACTTCATTCGAAGGATTTTTATCTTGTCCTTCTTTCGCAAGATCCTTGACAGTGTTTTTTTTTAATTAAAAAAAGCGTCCTTTCTTGCTTCTTCTGCATCCTGGTCAATCTTGTCCAAAACCGCCTTGGTTATTTTGTCATTTACTTTATCGTTTGATTTATCATTTAATTTATCAACTTTCTCATCAGCAGTCTACTCTTTACTTTATCACCATCAGCAAAGTTGTCTTTAGTATCCAACTGCGCATCGCCTAATTACAAACAATCTTTATCGTTTGTCATAACAACATGACCATCGGAATTATTATTGTTAGTGTAACCAACATGCCCATCAGATTTGCTCTCTTCAGCACCCTTGTCGTCATCAGCCCTCGTATCTTCCATATCTAACACACCCTCCTTTACTATATCAACACCAACAATGTTCTCTCCATTATCCAGCGACGCCTCTCCTAACTTATCACCATCATTATCAGTGGTCACACCAACATGCCCATCACCATTTTTCTCTTCAACATCCATATCATTTGTATCACCATCATGAGCATATGTATCTATAACATGGCCCTCACCAACATGCCCATCACCATTGTTCTCTTCAGATTTGCTCTCTTCAGCACCCTTGTCGTCATCAGCCCTCGTATCTTCCATATCTAACACACCCTCCTTTACTATATCAACACCAACAATGTTCTCTCCATTATCCAGCGACGCCTCTCCTAACTTATCACCATCATTATCAGTGGTCACACCAACATGCCCATCACCATTTTTCTCTTCAACATCCATATCATTTGTATCACCATCATGAGCATATGTATCTGTAACATGGCCCTCACCAACATGCCCATCACCATTGTTCTCTTCAACGTCCATATCATGTGTCACACCATCATGACCACATGTATCTGTAACATGGCCCACACCAACATGCCCATCACCCCTATTCTCTTCAACATCCATATCATGTGTCTCACCATCATAACCGTATGGATCTGCAACATGGCCATCACCCTTGTTCTCTTCAAAAATCATATCATGTGTCTCACCAAAATGACCAAACGTATCTGTAACATGGCCATCCGCAATGTTTTCTTCATTATCCAAAACATGCTCGCTCACTTTCTCAACGACATTATCATCCCTATTAGTAACATGAACATGGCCATCACCCTTGTTCTCTTCAAAAATCATATCATGTGTCTCACCATCATGACCAAACGTATCTGTAACATGGCCATCCGCAATGTTTTCTTCATTATCCAAAACATGCTCGCTTACTTTCTCAACGAGATTATCATCCCTATTAGTAACATGCAAATCTTGAATGTTCTCATCCATGTCTCTTACTGGCATTGTTACTTCGTCAACATCATGATCATGATTATAAGTAACATTCACATCCGCATTGTTGTCTACATTGTCACAAACATGGGCATCACCCTCGCTATCGTCAACAGCTACATAATGCTTAGGCGATTCAACACAATCAGTGAAATCATCATGAAATATCCGATGGCACTGTTTACATGATAACATAAATATAATAAGAAACTGAATAGTAGCAAACAACTTTAAAGTGAGATTTCTTATGAATTGTATACTTACATCAACAACTGATTGAGAACAACGTTCATTTAAATTAAGTAAGTGGAGGTCACTGGGATTATCAAGGTGCATGTGATCAACTACCGGAAAAGGCGAATTTGGAAAACATAGATTCTCAAGTTGTGACATGGAGGATGGATACGCGGCAGGGTCAAGATAATTAAGCTTCCTATATTCGCCATTAACAGAGGCAGCACATGTTGATTTATCGCACGATACATCAGCCATTGGGCTTAAGGTCTGTAATTAACAACTTATGAATAGGTGGGTTACAAACTAAATATTAAAAAACGAAATATTAAGGGGAATATTACCTTTTCAACATCACTGTTTAACAGATTCCCATATTCAGCGTGAACATGACTACGAATGGGGCTTTCATTCTGAATTTCATTCTCAATGGTGTTTGAAGTCTGATTTTGAAAATATACAAAATGATTAATAAAATACTAAAATAAGGATACATAAATGATTATAAAATATTATAGGATATTACCATAAGATCTTTGTAATGTAAATCTTCCTTGGCAATTTGTTGTGCCTCTGAATTGGCATGAATATGACTTGAGGTCTGAACAGATGTGGAAGTCTGAAATTAAATATACATATATACACACTTTATGGTGACCTAAGATTGATATTCTCAAAGTAGTGGTGTTGATTAAAATATAAATTTACACCGCTGACCTCTGGATGTTGTATGTTCAAGGCTTTCTCAACAATAGCAAGCCTTTTTTTTAACATCATTAAGCACTTCAACATTCGCTCCTGGTTTATCAATAAAAAAAGCTATTGCCTTCAAGGCCTCAACCTCAGCAGCTAAGTTAGGTCGTTCGGTATTTGCTTCTGGTGCGGCTATTGGTACCCCTCCCTCTGCTGCATGTAATTGTGGCTCACCATCTTCTGCTTGTACCTAAGTAACAATGTATTTAAATTGCTTTCAATTTAGTGTCAAAATTTTAAAAAATAGATAAAAAAAAAATTCAACTGTGGTGAAAAACCTTGTGGTTAGACACTATACACAATAACTATCAAGTACAAAATATATCTAAATGGTTTACAATCCTTAAAATGGTAAACTGCCAGCATTTATTACGGTTTTAATGCTAAAAAGTGTTTATACTTTTCATTCAGGTAACAAGTACAATTTCCTCTAAAGGTGTATGTTTAGGTTTCAGGTACAAGTTTCTACAAATGTACATGAATATTTTATATCTAAAGGTTTAAAGGGTTTAGGTTCCAACAAAATGTTTTCAAATTGTACAATTTACCTCAAAAGGAACGTCTGCTATTTGAGCAATGGCATCATCTGCGACTTCTGCTAGTTGCCTTTGTTGAACAACCAACTCTCTAAAATATGCATTACTATGTACAAACCATGGGTTCAACCTTTCTTGATTAGTCGGATCAAGTTCCACTGGATCCGAACCCTGGGTAACAAATTTATTATATAATGTCAAAACCAAATATATAGAAGTCCTAAATTATTTGACAAATAACAAACAATAATGTAAATGACTACCTGACCAAACAGTAGGATAATCACGTTTTCGGAATGTTTTACCCTTTAACCATGAAAGGCCACGTGAGATCCTATTGGGGACTTTTTTCCACCATTGATTACTGTTAGGATAAATCTCAAGAATCCATATCTAACATGGAATAAAACAATAAAACTAATGTTATTCTTGGTACAAGAAAACACTGCCAATGAATTACAAAACTTGTTTTTCAAAAATCAAACCTTAAAAGCCCAAATAAATCCACACAGATTATATGTGGTAGTTTTATCTAGGGTTACGTCCAGCTTCTTCTTGTAATACCTTTGAAAATGCCTAGGAACCACATTGGCTAGATTGACGTACAAAGGTCTCCACAAGTACTCCCCCCATGGATAGGCATTCCAAGAAGAAAAATCCTCAACCAGTTGCAAAAATTGATTAGGTACATTGTACCAAGGTCCACGACCGGTAAATATGACCTCAGCCCGTATCAAAAGACAAACTCTTACAGCATCCTCATTTGGCAAAGCATCAAAGTGTTTATCGTTCTCCAAAATATGTAAAAGCTCATTACCTTTTACGGTAACCTTTCTATCAAACTTTTTATTAGGACAGAGTCGCAAGCCAAACGGTCTACGATCAACTTCTACGTGGTGAGGCAAAGGGCCAAAAAGAAAATCAGTCATCAAAAGAAACTCCTCACGACCAAATTGCAACAAATTATCCCCAATTCTATATGTAATGGGTGGGCAAGAATCAAGAAATTTAGGAATATATACCTGATGCTGTAAAACAAAGTTTAGCATATGGTTATAATTTGCATGACAAAGGGGTATATCTAACCATTGCCCGAAAACACTTTCCTGGAACAGGCCAATTCGATTTTGGTTCTTTGCCAACTTACCTTTAATCGATTCTAGATAATCTACCCTGGAACGAACCGTTATCTTAGCATCAAAGTAGCTGTTAAAATTTTCCATTTACGCCTTCACTAATTAATAATTTGGGGTTCAAAATTGGAATACAGAATTTAGGGTTAGGGTTTTAACGTTTGCTTTTGATTTGAATTTTGAGTTGGATTTAGAGTAGGTGTGGAAAGGTGGTTTGGTTATGCGTGTGTTTTGGGATTTGATTAACTGAGAATATTAAAGGGAGCCCTTGGGGAAACTAAAAAAATCGCTTAAATAACTTAAATTCGCTCAAATCTTTTAATACTTCGCTCACGTTTTTTATTATAAAAAGTGTCTAAAAATAATTTTAAAAAGAACACTTTTTTTTGCAAGTACTGAAAAAGTTGGGGGTCAAGTACAAAAAGTTGTTTGGTCAAGTACAAAAAGGTGAAAAGTTGGTAAAGTCGCTCAAATTTATTTGCTTGGTTGCTCAACATTGGGAAGGGCAAAAAAGATTAAAATTATATTAATTATGCCGAAAAATTAAAAAATATAAATAAAATAAAAGCTGAATAAAAAAAAATTTTAAAAAAATAATTATTTAAAAGTTGTGAAAAAAAAAACTATAAAAGTGCAAATCTAATTTTCCTAGGTCCTATTTAATAAAAAATAATTTAAAAAAAATAATTATATAAAAGTTCAGTAAAAAATAGTAAATGAAAATAGAAAATTATGAAAAATTACAAAAAACTAGTTAATGTGATAAAGATTAAAGGAAAAATATAAAAGTTCAATAAGCTACCCTAAATTAGCACTAAATAAGCAAGACAGTCAAATATGCTTAATGAAAAATAATGTGATATATAAATTGATTTTGGAATAAGGAATGAGAAATCCCTAGGGTGCTTACTGGTAGTGTGATGTTGTGTTATGTTGTCTATGGTTGCTAGAGGTCCCAGGTTCGAGCCATGTCCCACCTTTTTACTTTATAATTTTTTTTTTAATTTCTTTTTTGAACTTTTGAAAATCTAGAAAATAAGCAAATTTTAAATTGTAAATAATAAAAAAAATCACATAATCAACCAGAAAAAAAAAAAAAAAAAAAAAGCTTATCAGTTTTGTTAAAAAAAGCAAGCTCAACAAAAGCTTAACTGTTGGGGTACAATAAACTCACAAAAAGGTCAAATAAGCGAAAACAACCATAATAAGTTAACAACTACAGAGAACTAACCCAATAAACTAAAACAAAACTAAAATAAGCAGTGAAAACAACAATTAAGCACAAAATTGAAAAGAAGTTAAACAAAACAAACAGTCCACAAACAGCCTACACAAGCACTTTTAAGCTAATGAAAAGCTGTTTAAAACCTAAAATAAAAAATCAAAAAACTGCACATCAATTAGAGTAGCAACCAAATATAAGTTGTACTAAATCTCAGGTTAAACTGGCTTACGAAAAGGTAGTAAACATAACTAAAATTAAATGCAATTAAAACAAGCAATTTTTCAATGTTCGGCAATCTAAAAAAAGTCTCTTAAATATTAAAATGTCGCTCAAATATTTTTATCAATTCGCTCGATAATTTGAATTAAAAAAGCGTTTAGAAAGTTTTTTTAAACGAATTTTTAAATTAAAACATTTTGTAAAAGTACTTAAAAAAGTGATGGGTAAAGTGCAAAAATGTGACATGTTGCTAAGCCGCTTAAAGTTTTTCGTTAGGTTGCTCAACCTTGGGAAGGGACAAAAAGATTAAAATAATATTATTCGAAGTTTGACTATTTCGAAACTAAAAGACAAAATAGAAGTTCGCTCAAACTTTTAAAAGTCGCTAGTGATAAGTAGCTCAAAATGAACCCCTACTTGTGCCTTACACATCTATGACGCAAAATGATTAGGCGCGACTTTTTTAGTGACACATTTCGCATTTGTATTAAATTCGCTAGTCGCTTGATCCATTTCATGAAACTAACTAAAGTGGGTCTAAAAAAACCCGCACACCTTTGCGACCGGGCCGTTTGTAGAATTTCCCCGAAAAACTTTGTCAAACATAATAGATAAATATGCAAAACATACGAGTATCTAATGCAAAAAATAAAACTTCTGATGCTATTCTTATGTAAAACATACGAGAATCTAATGCGAAAAATAAAACTTCTGATGCTAAAGAATACAAATGGATGCAAAAACACGTAATTTTGCTACACAAAATCAAAAGTTTAATGAAAAAGGTGAAAAGTTTAATGTATAATCCAACATTCTATAACGATTCAATGAGTCAATCTTGATCATCCATTTTTTAATTAAAAGAAAAAAAATTAAGTTTCACATTTTTTAAAAAAAAATTAAATATCTCGCAAACCGTTAATCATTACACAAAATGAATCATACCTTCGCGACGAGAATTAAATCATCTTTCTGTAAAAAAAATGCACTCTATATACTTTCGACGAACTTTTTTTTTCGATGTTTTATTTTTTTCAGTTACGTCTAGAAAAATCACATGTGATTTGATTAAAAAATCACATGTGATTTCATACATCACGTAGCTGGAAAAAAAAAAAAGTTCTTCGAAAGTATATATCAAACTACCCGTTTACTTAAAGATAAAAAAATACTCGTCGCGATTGTGTTTTCTTTTCACTTGACGATTTACTGTTTGCAAAAATTTTAAAAAAAGATAAAAAGTGGGGTTTTTATTTTAATAAAAAATAAGTGGCTAGAATTAGTTGATTGATTATTTAGATAATTTTCATTTTAAATTGATCTCAACACCTTCTAGATCTAAATTAAAAAAATTGTGTTTATGCATCAAAAGGTGGTCTTTGGAGTTAAAATCAAAATTAGTGTTTTGACACCAAATTTAGCGTTTATGATTAAGTTTGTCATTTGTGCATTAATATTTTAGAGGAGGGTTATTTTACATACCAAACATTTTTCTCACATACCAAACGACTCATACTCACACTCCTTCTAAAAATAAATCAATTGTTGAGATAAAAAACAATTTATTATTTCACCTATTTTTTATAATTTAAATATATTTTAAACCGTTAATCGTTAAGTGAAATTAATTACAACATCGCGACGAGCATTTAATTGTCTTTCTATAGATGGAAACTTTGATATACTTTCGAAAAAAGAAAAAATATTATTTTTTCACGTTTTTTCGTCTTTTTTTTTCGTTTTTTTCGAATCTAAGATTTGCAAAACACATCACATGTGATTAAATACTAATTTGAATATCACATGTGATATTAGTGTTAAATCACATATGATATGTAATATCACATGTGATATTAGTGTTAAATCACATATAGATGCATCTCTCCTTATATTTCTCTCCCCCATTTGAAATGTGTGGTTAATATTTTTTTCTCATTCTTCTCATTTCAATTTCTCTTCTCACTAGATCCATACCCTACATATCATATGTGATTTAACACTAATATCACATGTGATATTCAAATTAGTGTTTAATCACATGTGATTTTTTTCATGCAAATTTTAGTAACGAAACAAAAGTATAAAAAAACGTGAAATACACGAAAAAAAATATTTGAAACTATATCAAAGTGCCTATCTATAGAAAGATAATTAAATGCTTGTCGTAATAGTATAATTTTTTTCGCTTAACGATTAACGGTTTGAAAGATATTAATATTTGAAGAAAAAGAATGAAAGTAAGTTTTTTAAATTGTTGGGATTAATCTAATTCATTATATTGGGAATTAAACGTAGCAGTACTAACTGCTCTTAGTACTGTCAAGCATACTGACAAAACTGCAAAAGATTACACTAGCAGTACTAACTGACTTAGTACTGCTAGTACATATAGTTTGTACTGCTAATATGATATGTACGCATTTTGTAAGTATAGAATAGATTGCATGTATATCTTATACATTTAGATTGATACGAATATTGTACAGTTATCTTGTAAAGGACTCCTTGAGCTATAAAAGAAGGTCCTAGGGTTAGATGTTTAGAACGTATCTTTTGTTAAGCTTCAAGGTTGTAAACCCTAGTGATAAGTTAAGATCACTCGTATTATTATCAATAATAATATTGAAGCATTTTTTTTAAATCCCTGTTCCTTTGTTTTATTCATCCATATACATCAATAAAATTTGTCTTCTAAAGTGCTAAGTAATAGATTCCGCATACTATTTGGTATAACCTCAAAGTATCTACAACACAAGTCTCAAAAGTGATAAGATCCTCACAAGTGGTATCACAACCTTGGTTTATGATACTTTGATTTTGAAGATACATACCTAATCACCTTTTTTTCCCAATAAAATCTCATGGATATGGAATCATCACAAAATCATGCAGCTGCTAAGTTCTTAGTACTTAAACAGAATGAGTATGACATGTGGAGGCTCAAGATTGAGAAATACTTTCTGGTCTTTGGATTATAATCTCTGTGAGATTATAGAGAATAGAGACTCCTTTGTTCCCTCACAAACTCAAACAGTCGAAGATGGCAGGACTGTTACTAAAGTTAGCACAGATCCCCTCACTGTAGAGGAGAATCTTAAAAGATAGAATGGTCTTAAAGCAAGAAGCTTGTTGATGCTGTAAATCCCCAATGACCATGTTCTGTCTTTTAGTCATTACATGACAGCTAAAACCTTTTTTGAGGCTATTGTCACAAGATTTGGTGGTAATGATGTGATGCAGGTTTTACTGACCAGGTTTTAATATTTATATTGTCTCGTTATACCTATGGTCTAGCCTAATGCACTAACGGGCAGTGTACCCGGTCGTGTGTAGTGTAGTATTCGGTAAAACCGAGGTCGTCCCAAGAGCTACGAGGATCGGAAATGAATTTAAGTATATGTCACGATTTTAATTGCTTTTAAGATTGAAATAATAAATTAACAAATAAAACAAGGAAAAGAAAGCAGATAATAGAAAGAGTTGTGATCAATGAAGGAGAGTGGTGCTAACCTAGTTACTCATCCTAACTAGTAATGTTTATATCTAATTACTTCCAATTACTTCAGGTGGGGTCAAAGTCGAGAGGATAACATTTGTTCAATTCGCCATAACCTATCAGAAAAGATGCCACCACTGGAGAAGTCAGGTGTCCCCTCATAAGTCCAGTTGTTCCTGGTCCCCTAAGCTGAGTCATTAAGTACCGCTACATGCTAGACTTATAATAGTGAGTGCCCGGGCGTTAGCAACTTAAACACTCACCCCCTAATTCTTAAGTTCATCCAAACGGTAGGTGATCAGTTGGTAAAATCGCACAAGTAGAAAGGGTCGTCAGTTGGTCATATCTTACCCTTCCCGTCTCAGTCTACTCACTTAGGGTCAGTTGGTCATATCTCCTAAGCAACTAGCCTCTACCGCCATTCAAAACTACCGAAACAAGGGTAGCTACCAATAAACTATGCATGCATACACTTAGAAATAATTATACGGAAGTAATGTAAACGCAAACAAAACAATTAAGGAATCATAACTAGGCCAACACCTAGAGGTGCTTAGCCGAACATATAGTAAATCATACCAACAAGAATGAATAATACATGAATTGAATTAAACATAATGTTTGATACAAATTACTTGATGTAGAGCTAATAATAATGATGATTACAAGTGAATTCTTCCTTCAAAGATGGCTTGGAACTGCTGGAAATTGCCGTAGAGTAGTGCCCTAATCGACCCCTAGGAGAGGGGTGAAGAGAGATTTTAAAAAATGCAGATTTAGGGCTGTATTTATAGGTTGGGACATAGTTACGGTGTAATTAAATTTATTAGTTACGTCATAACTAAAGTTACACCGTAACTAAATCATAATTACGTCGTAACTATTTATGTGGAAAACTAGAAGTGGGGGTTGAATAGTTTTGCCAATTAAAACTTCCTTTTAAACTATTTAGATCGACTTACGTCAATCTATTTGGATGTGTGTGTTGGATGTTGATAAACAAGCATATAAAGGTATGTAATTAAAGATAAGAGTAAGAAGCACAAAACCACAACGCGAGTATTTATAGTGGTTCGGCTACAAGGACACCTTCCTTGCCCTACTCCACTCCTTGAGTCACCTACTCGAGAGTTCGTAATCACTACACCAATCTCCTTATGGCGGAGAAGCCTTCACAATGTCGCCTACCCTTTTTCCGGTGCTAGGCTAACCACCGGGTTCTTTCACTCCAAGGTGAACCACACCTACACAACGTCGCCTACCCTTTATAAGGTACTAGGCTAAGTACCTAGTTCTTTCACACCAAGGTGAACCACACCTACACAACGTCGCCTACCCTTTATTAGGTACTAGGCTAAGCACCTAGTTCCATTGCAATGGAGGAACTACTACCCAACACTACACCAACGACTAATCCCAAAGGAGATCAACTCCTTTCTACAACATCATCAAGGATATCAATATCCTTGGATCTAGTACTAATCTATCTTGTACATCAAAACACACCATATCGAATGTACATCTAAGGCACCTTTCACTAATGCCTTTAACTAGATCTTCAAGACACCCTTCACTAATGTCTTGTGTCTTGACTTCTAAGCACCATTCACTAATGCTTCTAGTCTTGACTTCTAAGCACCCACCACAAGTGCTTATGATATGGACGCTAGATACCCTTCACTAATATCTTCGTCTTGACACTTGAGACACCATTTTAGAAAAGAAAAACAATCATCAACAAGAAGAATTCAGTAGTCTTGATGATGAGGAAGTATGGCAACTCATGGACTTGAGCTTGCTCGACTTCAAAGGTGGTGATCTTGCCTTTAAGAGGAACCTAGATGATCACACAAAAACAAAACTACAAACATAGATCTCTTGGATTTGAGGTTAGTGAGTTTTTAACTCAGGGAGAAAGTGTGTTAGAAAGGGGTGAGAAACAATGAGGAAATGGCTCACTATTTATAGAAGAAAAATTCTACTATTCCCCGGATCCCACGAATCCCTTCCACAAGGGATCCGTCTAGCGTAAAGCTAGGGATCCCTGGGACGCTCCCCTTTACCCATGGGTATTTTGGTTATGGGTCATGGGTTGATCCATGGGTCTTTAGCTAGATACAATGTATCTCTTGAGTTCAATGCACCTAGTCTCATGGGTATGGATCAAAACCATGGGTTATGGATATTATCCATATATGATATAAGCATGATGTCATGCAATGGGTTATGGATCAAGATCCATAGGTCATAGGCTTTGGGTTGTACCCAACTACATTCAATGTATTTGCCCAATGGTTTATGATACTTAAGTTTCTACCCATTTATATTACCCAATATAGTACATACTAGTTATGTGTATATTTTACCCAAATATGTAAACACTAGTTGTTGTACATACGTAATATTAAATCATAAAATCACTTATACTTGTTTTAGTGTTTTATGTGAAAATGTGAATATGTTAGAAACTATTAGTTCAAACCATTTACGTATTTTATTTGTTTCGTTAAAATGATTTTACGTTTGTTATCGACAAAACATTAGAAGATCGTAAAATATAAATAAACATTTTTACGGCTTATTTGTATTAACAATCTCCCCTTTTGTTGATGACAAAACATAAAATTATTTTAAGGAAAAGCTAAAATTCGTAAGAGTTTGAATTTGTAGTTTTACTTTCTTTTCTCCCTTTTGTCGAAACAAAAAGAGCTTGAAGTAACACATTGTTTTTAGAAAAAACATGTGAAAGAATTAAAAAGAAATAGAGAGCAAGTAACGGGAAAGGATCTCATCTTTACTCCCCCTTGACGAGTCCATCCCTATGTAAGGGCGTCAAGAAAGTAATACTAATCTAGTTTGTTTGCAACTAAGTTTGCAAAAGATTTCGTCTAAGTGACGAATGTGCTCCCCCTTGATGGTTGCAATTTTGCAAAGGGATGTCAAGAAATGTAATCCTAATACTGCAAGTAATTTGCAATGTATTGCTTTGACACAAAGCTCCCCTAGCTTTAGGGTGTCAAAGTCTTCAAGTGTAGATTGAATAACTACAAAACAAAGGTTAGAAAGCAAGTATAATTCACAATTTCCTGCAAATGTGGTCCAAGTTAATAGAAAAATAGTTTTCTGTCTCACGGATCCCACGGTTCCCTCCTAGTAGGGATCCGTCTAGGCAATTTTTTTGAGGGATCCATATAGCTGATGATCAATTTCAGCAATGGTGATATAACAAGTAATGTTATCACAAAAGTGAGATATGAATACAACGTAATCATATACTCAGAAATATAACAAGTAGCATGTAATTTCATTTAATAAAACTTGAGTTATGATATACATGACTCTAAAAACTAAGAAAACAAAAAAAAAATACATGACTAGGAATTTCTAGATCAACTATCGCTTGATGCTAGGACACCACTAAAATCTTCTAGCTCAAGTTTTGTTTAGGTTTAATCTCGTCAAAACATTTGAGGAGATGATAGAACATGAAACGTTGGTCTTCTCGTACTTCATGTATCAAACTTTTAACATGTTGACAATGATAGCAATCTTTGTCATGGCTAGGTAGTGGTGGTGGTGGAAGAAATGGCATTTGATGGCGATCAAGTGAAGCGGCTTGTGGAGCTTCAAACGACAAAGAGATTGGTGGAGGCGCAATTGAGAATGGCTCGACCAAGAATGATGGTGGTGGTAGAGAAGTGTCAACTTCTGTATGGTCGGGTGGTTGACTTTGATGATTTCTCATAATCCAAATGGGATTATATGATGGAAACGGCGAAAAGGAAGCCGGAGCTAGTGTTGACTCAACACCTTGATTTTGTACCATTATTCCTCCTAATGAGGAGAATGTTGTCGGCGGAGGCGGATGAGACGGCCAAGGAGGCAAATCCTCTAAATTGTAGAGGTGTGGTGATGATAGTGGAGATGTAAAAGAGATAGCTCTAGGAACCAATGGTGATGGTTTAGTGGAGATGATATTGTTTGGCCTAGGAGGTATGGTGATGTATTGCATAGGTAGTTTTGTGGGTACTATCCTTTTAGGAATTGGTTTGATTGGTTGAGAAGAGTTCCTTGCATTTTTTGGCTTGACCAGAGATGATTCGGTTGAAGAAATTTCGTGTACAACACGAGCAATTTTCTTGGGTGGTTCTTTGGTGGATAAGTTACTACTTGGAGTTTTCCTCATGATGAGATGCTTTCAAGAAGTTTGTAAGGGTTTCTTAAGTGCTGAAAATTAGGATGAAGGTGATGACTATGGAAGTCCTAACAATGTGGTTTATAAAACAAGAGATTTGAAAAGTGCATTTAAGCCTTAAGCCACTAAAATTCATCGGAATGTGATGATTAACATACACAAGAGTCAACTACAGAGTTTGTACTGATCTAGGAACTCATTTAAGATGAGATGGAGTTTTTGAGTTAGAAAGATGAGTTGAAATGATTGTTTTAGCAAGGTTTGACATAATCTGTCATCCGGATCCCACGGTTCCTCCTCGAGGGATCCGCCTAGGCTAATCCTAGGGATCCACCGCCAGCCTATGAAAGAATAGAAACGATGTTTCTAAGGTCTAAGATCTATATCATATTGAGTGTTTCAGTCCTCCTAAGTGTCTTAAATGAAGGGGTGCTTAAGTACTTTAAGGTAATGAGTGATGTAGCTAATGATTGCCTTTTATGGAAGAAATTGGAACTTTCATGAGTATCAATGAATGAACAAGAATGACACTAAAGATTTTGAGAGTGTCAAGTGAAGCTAAATGATCCTAGAGATCAGATAGTGACTTAGATTAATCATTTGGAAAATATCCTAGAGGTTTAAGATGGAAAAACTAGGATTTGATCAATTTTGACCAATTTTGTCGTAAGGATGATTATGATCGATTTTGCTATAAGAGGTTTCCAACGTTTAGATATGAGGGATCATGTGAAAAATGATGTGTGAGCTTAAGAGCGGAAGACTAATGGATTAAAATGAAATGATAGATCTTTGAGTATGATCTAGGTGAGTTCATGTGTGAGTGGGAAGGATCTACTTAACTTGATAAGGACTTAATTTGCCTTAAGACACTATGTTTAGCTTAGAGTGAGGTGTTCTAAGGATATGTTTGAAATACAATGCTTGCAATTGCATTTTCTGTTTGCCGGATCCCATAGTTCCCTAAGTGTAGGGATCCGTCTAGCACAAGCTTTGGGATCCGTCCATCTGCTTAGCAGAACCTTTACTAAAGGTATGCAATGATCTTGACAATGCATTATATTCCAAGGTTAGTTTAAAAAGGTTCTAACACTAAGATATCAAATGTAAGATGTTTTATTTCATGAAGGAAATAGGATTACATTGATAAAGCACGAGTACAAGAGGATTGATCCTATTTGAAATACTAATAGGTTCTTGAGTGTTTTCAAGCTAGATGGATCATCAAATGGTTGATGAGTGTTGGCGATTCGGAATGAAGAACGTCTTCATGAGAGAAATGTTCAGCGGTTCCATCATCTTGTTCACAAGAATGCATAATGGACTTTGATATTGAGGATGAAAATGCATGAAATTATGATGATAAGGCGTCAAGAACATTCCATATGGAATGAGTTTATTCTTGGAGCCTTGAAGGTTTACACTTCGCCTTGCAAAGAAGTAGGCTTAGATTGTATGGTTGTGTTAGCGAATACATTATATGAGCAAAACAAGCGGGAAGGATTTCTCGATTTCCCCTAAGACTCCAAACATTTTCACGTAGTATGAGTGCAAGGGGCTTGTACTCTTCAAGATATCCCTGTGTGGATGATGTTTGGATTGGAGTGATGGGGTTTGCATAATATGAGAATTAAGTCTTGTGGGGAAGGAATGTGAGAACAATACTGGACTATTTTCTTCAAAAAAGTTGAAGAGAGAATCAAGAGACCAATCTTCGGTGAAGGCACATTGTCCATGATTTGGAATTCGGAGAATTTGAGCAAATTGGCCAAGAGTCAAAACAAACTTTTGGTTTTTGAAAAAACCAAAGGATAGAGAACGATCCTCGTTACAAACGAGTTCGACTTGACGGAAGAATTCCAATACAAACCTTGGACATATATTTTCTGTTAATTTCAAGAAGACATTCAAGTCCTATGGCTCTAAGGAGGTATATGTCCTTCTTCGAATTGTAGAAGCGGTGTCTACACGTCCTTCATGGAAGTGATGGGTTTCGAGATTATTGAACCCTCGGACATGATTGCCAGGTGTGTTGGGCTTAAGAGATGTTCGGGTGCATACGCTAGAGAGTGAAAAATCAAACTCATATATGTGCGACATAGTGAAACCTATAGAAAAGATGAGTTAATAGAAAGTGATGTTTGTGGTCAACCTATGATTATCTAACGTTTTTATTAGATTTTTATTAACAATGGTTTTTAACAAGAAAGACACTTAACTCACTTATGGTTTTGACATACTAGTGGAGTATTACTTTTAGAAGAAAAAGTGGTTTTTAATTTGTATGAAAAACTGTTCTCCAATAGGACGGATCCCACGGTTCCTTTTCAAAAGGGATCCGGCTAGTATGTCTCTCGGGATCCGTAGATCTGTAGATTACTGAAAACAGATTTTATGATGAAAAGCATAGGTTTTTAGATCTCATAGTTTTATACCAAAATATGTGTTTTAGCCTACATTTTCTTTTAACATGCATACATGACTTCTAATGTATCACGATAGAAAGAAATAAAACAAAGAGAAATGATAAACACATTATGATAATAACCTAGATAAACTTATATTATTAGTAATATTTCATTTCAATGCTAAGGATGATACAAAGGATTGTGTATATAACCCCAATGTAGATTAACAACACAAAGTATATGTCTCCGTATGTGAACTTCATCATAGGGAACAAAAGTGCGATGAGTGTTAAAGTGATGAGCTGAGCGATGTAAACCATGTTGAAGACGATTCTTCTTGGTTTCGGTTGAGATGAAATGAAGAGGAGGATGAAGTTTTGAGTGAGAGGAATTTTTTGAAATTGGAAGATTTGAAAAAGTGGAGGTTTAATATGGTGTGATGATGGTGGGAGTATTTATGGGAAGGAGAATTTTGAAATTTGTGTTTGTTTGTTAGAGATATGATTTTTGGATTAGGTGAGACAAAACACAAGTTTTATAAACCATGATTTTTTAGAAAGAAGTGACATTATGTGAGAAAAAGCTTCCTAATGAAGCTACATGTAAACATTTTGTGTAAACAGAAACTTACTCAAATAAATACCTAAGTAATCACACTTATTTATTAAACTAATATCATTTAGAGATAAGTGGCAAGTCATACCTCAAATGCACTTAGGAATGTCTTTACAAATGACACGACCAAATCAGTGAATTCCAACTCCTTTATGCTTAAGATACCTTCTTAGGGAAGGTAAATCTTTATTATCAAAACAAGGTATGGTGATTAGATGAGCTTTGACTAATCAACATGATAAAGAGGATTAGTGCAATTAAATGAAAAAGAGAATAAGAAAAATGTTGTTATCAAATCAACATCCAAATAAATAGTTTTAAAAGACATGGTGTTTTGTTTTATGAAAAACCTTCTTTGTAGTTTTCAATTAACCATGGATCGTATCAAGTTTTAAAGTACAATATACTTCAAGAAATTTGGTAACGAAGCTCAGATGGCAATTGTGGAAAAACTAGAAGGGGGGGTTGAATAGTTTTGCCAATTAAAACTTCCTTTTAAACTATTTAGATAGACTTATGTCAATCTATTTGGATGTGTGTGTTGGATGTTGATAAACAAGCATATAAGATGCGTAATGAAAGATAAGAGTAAGAACGCAAAACCACAACACGGTATTTATAGTGGTTCGGCTAAAAGGACTTCCTTTACTCACTCTCGAGTCACCTACTTGAGATTTCGTAATCACTACACCAATCTCCTTATGGCGGAGAAGCCTTTACAATGTCGCCTACCCTTTTTCCTGTGTTAGGCTAACCATAGGGTTCTTCACTCCAGGTGAACCATACCTACACAACGTCGCATACCCTTTATAAGGTACTAGGCTAAGTACCTAGTTCTTTCACACCAAGGTGAACCTTTTATACAATAAGCCTACCCTTTATTAGGTATTAGGCTAAGCACCTAGTTCCATTGCAATGGAGGAACTACTACCCAACACTACACCAACGACTAATCCCAAAGAAGATCAACTCCTTTCTACAACATCATCAAGGATATCAAGATCCTTGGATCTAGTACTAATCTATCTTGTACATCAAAACACACCATATCGAATGTACATCTAAGGCACCTTTCACTAATGCCTTTAACTAGATCTTCAAGACACCCTTCACTAATGTCTTGTGTCTTGACTTCTAAGCACCCTTCACTAATTGTTAGGACCTTATATATATCAACCTTATCACTTTACCAAGCAAACCAAACACAAGTATAACCACGAACACAAACAGTATGCGTAGAATAATAGGAAAGGAAAAGATGAAGATAAGAACTTGGTGACTTGAATATGAATTGTATGTTAGAGATAGAAAGAAAAGATGAAAACAATAAGATGTATATTGCTTCAAGGAAAAACACACACACACACTTTCAAGCACACCCCTCAAATGACATACTTGAAGGGTATTTATAGTACAAGACAAAGGATGCCCTAAGGCTTGGCCATGGGCCGTGAGATGGGCTTGGACATGGATTGGGTTACATGAACTTATACAAGGCTAACTTAACTAAACGTCTAACCATTTAGCTTAGCCCAATCCACGAGCCCTTTGACTATTCTAGCACGATATCTAACACACGTTACAAAGTTCCTAAATGTGAATGACCATCACTTCTAATAAAAACTATTAAGGGTAACAATCTCCCCCTAAGGGGTGGTCATTCAAATGATGCTCCACTTGATTAGGTATTTACTTTTCTCGAGCTAGAACTTTGCGTGTAGATATAGAATAGTCTTGATTCTTTGTTCCTTCATGCTTTGTGATCAATTAATGTGGTTGTCTGCCGTTTTCAACTTCGTTGGTTAGGTGTCTCCACGTCTTTCTCCACCATGCTCACTTCTATTTGACTTTTGGTTACCAATGATGTAGTTCTCGAGTCTTTAGATTCATTGACGAAGAATCATCTTTAACTTTGTGTAACCTTTGATTATGATGAGAACTTTCATGTGTTTTTGGTATGAGCATGTGGCGGTCGCACGATCCATCCGCTCGAGACTTCCATGAAGAAACATAAACAGGTTAGTAATAAAGGATTCGGCACTTAGTTTGAATTTCGAGGGTGTTAACGGCATAGTGTGAACACATCTCTAATTCTCACAAAGGCCGTTCTGAACCTAAGTCCCATAAGTGAGATAACGCGATATACCGAGTACATCTGATTCAGATAGTGTTGAGGTACACGGCATCACCCCACGACATGGAGACCGTTTGAGACACACTGGCGTGTCCACGGAGAGTTACAAGTGACCCTGTCGGTGTTTAATGTTGACCACGCTAAGTGATTTCCATTCAATCATGAAGAGATCGAGAAGTGAAACTTCATAAATGTTTGGCAGTGCTAAGACTGTAGGACTCTAGAATGTATCACTTGTGCCCTTATTGATGAGCAACAAGTGATGAAATGTCATGTGTTCCTATGAGATCTTTTGATGAATCTTGTGGCTCTAGACTCAATTAGTGCATTTTGGTTTTCCGGCGGGGACTAGGAGAGGGTCTCCTTCTTCAACATCAACAATCTCTAAGAGAAAGTCGATAGATTATGTAAGGTTCGCAGTGAGAATGAAACAAATCCTTTTAAGAGGAATTGAGTGGCTAGAAGGTTTAGTCTGCGGTGCGTCCACTTTGGGTCCATGACGTCTTTGTCTTCAATACGGTGTCATCTTAGTTATAACCCGATGCATGAATGGGTGAACCGGTTTGCCCTAAGGTTGAATATGGAGGGATATTTCTTTTCTCCCTTTCTTCACATATCTTTTTAATTCTTCAACCCCTTCTTTCTCCTTTCTCACATTACTCCTTTTTCAATCATTCCTAAGGACTTCTAATACTAACTATTTGTGCTGTCCTTGGGTAGATCCTCCGCTCTGGCGGATCATAGGCGGATTTTCCTATCCTTAGTCACCTATAACTCCATGGTTGTCCTATTGTTGCCATAAAACCATTTTCTTGAAAATCTCTCAAAGTGTTTATGATTGAAAACATGTTTGGAACGCATCAGAGTTTTATATTTTCGAAAACACTCCCCATACATGTGCTTATTGTTTTAACTTAAATCTACACATAGGAGAGTTCGCACTTTTGAATTGATCTCTCGATAGACAATTCCCCACGAGACACGGTTCGTTGCTTCGCTTAAAGAGTTCCATTATCATCTTTTAGGTGACAACTAGCTCTAATAACTAACTTGAAGTTGTAAACACTTCTTGAAAAAAAGGTTAGACCCATGTAAGTTCATGTCTATCACGGTTCTCGAAATGGTACATTCGACTTTGATTATCGTCAATTCATTGGTTACGACTGAGTCGAGCTCTTTTGAGATTCAAACACCGATCATTAAACATTTTGATCACATTTTAATCACGTTTCTCCCCTCAAAATAGCATATATATGATGTTTTGAAACAAATGATTAAAAGATATGTTTTGAAAAGCATTTGGAGAGACCGATTTAGCATGAATTTTGGAACAATTTTGGTTTTATACTCCCTCTTAACGAAAGCATATTTTTCATACGAGAAAAATTTAGAATCAATTAAGGGTTTAGAGGAGTTATCTTGGTACCAAATGTGAGAGTTTTGAAAAATCTTTTTGAAAAATTTCGAATCAATGGTACTCAAGATGATGAAGATTTTGAATATCTTTTGAAGATAATTAGAGAAGAATTATCTTCATTTGTTTTAGGATAAGTGCTCGATATTTATGAAAATCAATTTTACGTAGCACTTTCCTTTCTTTAAAGATCGGGTTACAGTCGGTAACGCAAGCCATTATGATTTTAGGAAGATGCTTGAAAAATATTTAAAACCTTTGTTTTGGATAATCACTTTCCTTTCTTTGAAGGCTGGGGTCTTTGGCGTTCGAAGCCATTATGTTGAAGTCGGGTTTAAATCTTGAAGTCTAACCATTATTTTGAAGAAATTTTTAAGAAACGACATGTTTTGAAAACATTTAAAGAAATCGCTCAAGCATCCATACATGCAGTATCATTGTTGAATGACATTTCTAGAAACGTCTGAGAATATTGATTATACAAGAGACATGTCGTGAGAAGAATATTTTTGGATTTTTGGTTTTATATTGTTTTTGAATTTTTGAAAATTTTCTATTTTTGTATTTTGCTTTTGTTGGTTTTATAAAAAGTAAAATCAAAAATAGAAGATAGAGAATGAAAGAAGAGTTTACATAATTGGAACCCTCGATGAGCTAGGTTCAGAGATATTTGAATCACTGCAACCAAAGAAGAAAGAGTTTTCACAAATAACAATGTTAGAAGTACATGTTTCCTCACTGGCAGGGTGGTCACTATCAACGGTTGTAGTGGATTCAACTTCCTTAACATGATGAGTTTCACTATTATCTATGTTGGTGCAAGTGTCAAAAATCTTTCCTGTGGGAATCCATCTAAGACCTATTTTGTTGAAAACTGGGTATCCACCTAAGGTAAGATCTAGGAGTTGTTTCTTTTCATATCAGCGGAAGACTCATTTTGGGAAAACTACGTCCGAAGAGATCCATCTATTAGGTTCCTTTTTGTTTGACATTTTATCAACGGGCTTGTTTCTATTTGGTGTCTTAGTGGATTGTACCTTGGCACGAGAATTATCTTTCTTGAGATATTGTAAGGCACATGCATCATGATTAGTTGAAAAGATACATTTTTTACATGTAGTGGACAAATTCAATATTCTTGTTTAAAAGCAGCGGCTTTAACTTTGTCACTACAGTTTTTGGAAATTGATTCGGTTGAAAAAGACTTAGAATTCCTAGTGTTGTTATTATCTGGGGCATAGCATTTCTTTTTGTAACTACTCTTAGATGCAAGCCAATCCCTAATAGTCGTTTTGTAGAGTGTTCCTAGGTAATGGTTTCTGCTACTAGCGGTCTTTGAAATCTTGTAGAATTCATCACCCAGATGTTGTACCTAGAATTCCATCTTTTGAGTGCAGTGCCTTTTTCTAGCTTCTTGTAGATAGTGATTGTTGACCATGTTGTTAGAACCGACAGATTCTTTAACTGGATTTTGGTCACATTCCGTGTTATTCTAGAAATGCTGGTGAAATAACACTTGTTATCATCGAAATGCTTTTCTTTCTCAAAACCGTGGATAATTCTCTTTTTAATAGGCCAAAGTCTGTGGAGTGACTATTTTGACAAATCATTTTTCTCAAGACTTTTGGAGGCCGAAATAGACATTTTGGTTTGAAAACCGGTTTGGGAACATTTGTTTCCCTTAGTCAATGGTTTTGCAAACTTAGTATCCACACCTTTCCTTTTAGACTTTCGGTGAACTCTCAAAAGATCATTTTGCTCTTGCATGTCCTTGTAGGCACGCCTTTCGACAACAGTTTGTCATACTTGCATTCCTCGGTTTTTCGATCAAGCTATTTAAAATAGGACACGTTTTCTTTTTCAAGTTTTTCAAGAGCTTTTTCATACTTTGTGATGAGTGTCTAAATACTCATCATTTTTGTACAATCTAAACTGCAAAATCATCTGAAAACACTTAGAAATACATCAAATTGATGAAAATATCACAAATCAGTGTTTTATGTGTTTTAAATGCAAAAATATCAAAATCAGATGAAAAATGATTCAAGTTTGCAAAATTGGCAGTTTTAGTCCCCAAGTTTTAAAAGTTGTCAAATCTAGTCCCTGGAATTAAAAAATGTGAAGTTTTGTCATTCAAGGTCCTTGAAATATTCTAAGCTGTTAAAATTGGTCCTTGAATGATTCTTTGGTCAAATGGCAGGAAAGGTCCTTAAACTTTGAAAAAATTGCAAAAATAGTCCTTGGACATTTTAAAATGGAACAAAAGTGGTCCATGTACTATTCATTTATGGCAAGTTTGGTCCTTGTGAGAGCTTTGGAAAAAATGCAAGATTGGTCCCTCAAGTTTGGTGGAATTACAAATTTGGTCCTTGTTACTTATATATCAAATCCAATCCAAAGGACCCTTTTTAATATCAAAGAAATCAAACCCCTACCCAACTACATGACCCTTGACCCTTGGACCCGTTTAATATTAGCCTCCGGTCCAGCGAAAGTCAAGCGGGCAAGAAAAAACCGCCAACAACGTAGCTCTCCTCCCCTTCGTAATCCCAAAACCAGTCATGGTTTTCCATGATTTTCAACCTCCCTCACCATACCTTGTCCCTCCCTTCACTAACACCAAAAATCCTTATTGACTCAAACCCACTCATTTAATATCAAAACCGCTATGAAGAATTTGGCGCCAAAATATACAAGACGGTTTTGATGATTTTAGCCAATCAATGGCTCGAAGTGGTGGGAACAATCGAGTCATCAAGGAGTCCAAAAAGTCATTATATAGAGAAAGAGAAGCAATGTATCAATATCATCTAGTGTAAAAATTTAAGTTTCTATGTCCTTTTAGTTATTTTCAAGTTTCCAATTATTTCTTTGCTTCCAAATAATTTCTTAAGTATTTTTAGTGTACTTTCAATCCTTTTCAGTAATAAAATTTTAGTTTCAAGTTCCAATTTCAGGTTATGCATTTTAAAATTTCAAAAATTTCATGAATGATCAAATGTTGTTGTTAGGTGTTCTTATGGACTGAGTTAGCTCATATAAGCTCCTATAAAGCTTCTTCAAGCTTTTAGAAACAATAAAATCCAGTTTAGTATCAAAAATCAAAATTCACCAAAAATACAAATTAAATAGTTGAAAAATAAAAAATCATATGGAAATGGTGTTCACAATTGGAGCAGGGTAGATTATGGATGGCCTTGGGTTAGAAGCTTAGTGGTAAGCTAATAGGGGTGTTAATTGGTCCTTGTTCTCGGTTTGAGCTTGGAAGCCTTTGTAAGCCTTTTTATTCACTTTTGCATTTCACTGTGGTAGTTGTTCAATAGCTTGAATCTCTGTTTCTTTGTGTTAATTAGTCTTAGTTAAGTGTATTTAATCATTAAAACCAGTGGTTGTTCTTTTAATTTAGTTTATAAAAATTTAGTTTTAACAGTTAAAAGCTCATCATGGTCATTTCTGAGTTTAATGTTGTTATGGTTGTTGTTTTAGGCTTCATTAGTTCTAATATATGATTATATAAAGTCTCAAATCAGTTTATGATTTACATTTGTGATTTGCTTTGAAAATCTTCCAAACAGGCTCATAAAGGGGTGTTTGCATTAGCTTGTTTATCTGTGATCAAGAGTGTTTAAGACAGTATTATTCCTTGTTCTGTGTCACATAAGTGTCTATAAACTCATCTCATTCAAGAAAACTAGTACTTATAAGCTTGAAAGTCAAAATTGCATAGAATCACATCTGTCTTGCTCACTGTTGGAATTTGATGATTCAAGGTCATGATTTTGTGTTTATAAGTTGTTAAAATTGTTCAAATCAGTCTTATTACACCTTAATACAACACAATCATTGCTTAGAATCAATCCAAAGTTCATCTTAGTCAACTCTTTTGGTTTTATAAAAGTCAAATTTTCAATTGGGTTTTTGATTAAAAAGATAATTTCACTATGTGTTTATTAGTGAGATTCAGCTTATAAGCTTTTGGATTATCAAAGTTTAGTTGCTAAACAAAATTTGAAAAATTCTAGTTCTCCTTTACTCAGCTTTTTAAGTGCTTAATTATTGGCTTATTTTGAGTACCCTGCATAAGTATACGTGCACCAGTTTCATAAGCTCAATCAAAAGCTTGCACAGAGCTTAATTGTTGCTCAAATCCTATGATTATTGGTTCTTTGGAAAGCCAACCTGGTCATCTTTGAGTCCCAAGCTTAAGTTTTCCATTTCTAGCTTGTTTGCTAGGAACAATAAGCTCATCCTTGTCCCATTTGTCAATTCTCGGTTTAAGCTAAGTGCTTATTAGCTTCTTCCTAGCTTTTCAGTGTTAATCTTTGTGTCTTTTAGCTTCATATCAGTAGCTTGTAGCTTATTTTATCTTATTTTAACTTTGGTTTTGGTGTGAGCTTGTTTGAGCTTATTTCCACCAAATAAGCTCTTAAGCCATCTGTTGTGATCATAAGCCTTTCAAACTGCTTATTTGTGATTTGTAAAATTTTTGTGTTTGTTAAAGTTTCATATTTTTAGTGTTTAAGTAGTTCTCAAAAAGAAAATCCAGAAAAACTTCATTTTAAAAACAGTGATAGTGTTTATTTAATAGGTTTTAGCTTTTTGATTTTTCTTTTCATCTTATTATTTATCAAATCTTGTTTTTATATTTTTCTTAGTTTTCTGTCACCTTAAGTTATTTTTAGAAAAAAGTTTCATATTTCTTCTCTTTTAGTATTTATTAGAATTTTAAATAGTTAAAAAGTATTAAATAATTAGTAATAAATAATTAAAAGCATAAAAAATATCTTTTCAGTTTTAAAATTAGTTTTATCATATTTTAGATTTTCTAAGTTAAAATTTCATTTTTCCAGATTTATTTCATATTTTCTAGTATTTAAGTGTATTTTAAATAATAATTAATTAGTAATAATTAAATAAAAGTGTGAAAAATATATTTTTAGTTTTAAAATTAGTTTAATAATATTTTAGATTTTTCTGAATCATAATCTTATTTTTCTAGCCTCATTTCATATTTTCTTTTATTTTAGGTTATTATTAAATAGTTTAAAATAGTTTTTAATTAATAATAATTAATTAAATAGTGGTAAAAATATTTTTCTTTTTCTAATAATTTTATTTTATTTTTAGGATTTCAAAAATGTCATTTCCATATTTTAGGTCTTTTATTTAGATATCACTTTATTTTTCGCATTAGTTTTTAAACGTCGTTTTACGTTGTCTTATCGATTGTTGTGCTTTTCTATCGCTTCCAATCTCATTCCAATCAATCAGTAGTGTAATAATTCATCAAAACCTTTATTGATCACTATCCTTAGTGATTATTCTATCATCTGAGTTAGTTTTGGCACCATTGAGTCTAGTGGGACTTGACCCAGAAATTCATTCTATTCTCCAGGACTTCATTGTATTTGTGTTTTAAGCGGTTTTAAGCTTCTTACGGTTAGCCATTCACAAGTGGCTAGCTTGTGTGAGGTAGCTTGACGATTTATACAGATCAAATTTTGGCCCGCTTGGAGAGCTTTAGCGTGTGGTAAGCCTTTTTCAGACTCATTCTTGCACATATCCCACCATTTGTAAAAAGTTTTTGTAAAGTTATATAAAATCTCAAAAAGTTCATTAGCACTTTTCCTAAAGTGTTAAAAACACCAAAAAAATATAAAACAACAAAACTCGGACGTTTTCTATCTTGTATTTTCTTTGAGGTGATTCTTAAAGAGATACGATTTGGTTAAGCGAGGCGATTCCAAAAATATTTTCCAAAAGTTTTAAACCCTTTGCACAAATCACCTACGTCTTTTTTTGGTGGTAGTTAATATATACATAAAATCAACCCACCGCAAATCAAGGCGATTACACCTACTAAGCGGGTGTGACCATAATAGGTTCCCGAACCACAGATTTAAAACTTGCCTTTGTGTCCTTGTGATTTGGTGTACCTTTTTCAAAGAAGCCATTTCATTTGTGATTATTGGTTAAGTTCACTTGTCATTTTGCCTCGCATTTGTTTTTTGAAAACTGATTTTTATACTTAGTGCATGCGCTCGTTCTTCAGTTCTACAAGTCCACTTTCGAACTTGGAAAGATTCCTCGTGAGACGTGAAGGGCGTTCAGCTCCCGGCCGTGGTGAAGAGCGTCTACCACCACCACCACCTCGTAATGGCGAAGACAAACCCATGACGAGCTTCTCCAAGCACCCAGAGGTTACGGAGATGCTATTGTTGTCAGCCATCGTGGCGACACTTTCGAGCTCAAAACCAGGTTGCTTAATCTAGTAACCCAAAGCCAATTCTATGGTTTTGAGCGGGATGATCCTCATGCACACATTCGATGGTTTAACAAGATTGCATCTACCATCAAATACAAGAATGTCCCATGAAGCCATTAAGCTTCTTACATTTTTCTCTAGAGGGACAAGCGGGTTGGCTTGAGAACAACCCTCGTTCTATTGAGACATAGGAGGATCTAGTCACCAAGTTCGTTAACGAGTTCTATCCTCCATCCGAACCACAAGTCTTAAGAATGAGATAATGAAATTTTCTCAGAGATTTGATGAACCATTAGGGAGGCATGGGATCGTTACAAAGAGTGCTGCCATAGTGTCCGCATCACGGTTTTACCGAGTTAATGCAAATGGATACTTTCTACAATGGTCTCAACCGGACAATCAAGACTCTTTGAATGCCTCGGCGAGGTAATTTCCTAAGCAAGACTACCAAAGAGCCTTGCAAATCATTGAGAACAAATCCCAGTCCGCCCTCCGAGCAAAACATATCATCTCATGCTGGACCTTCTTCTTCTTCATCTCCCGTGAGTACATCTAGCACCAATGCTAAGATTGACAAACTCACAGAGATATTGTTCAGCTTTGGTTCTTGCTAGCCGAAAGTGACCTTCACTCGGACACCAACATGGTGAAGTGAAGAAAGTTGAGAGTTATATTACTTGTGGTGGTCCTCATGCATACTACAATTGTCTTAGCGATGGTAGTCCATTTGAAGCCAATGCTCTAGCCGATAGTTCACATCAAGGAGGTAATCAATACCGTCCTCAAAATGAACCACACTACCGTGCTAACACTAATCGGGCACCACCCGGTTTTAACCAGAATCATAACATGCAAAACCGAATCGAGAACCAACCTAGAATGAACCAAGGTTATCAAAACCAAGGTAATTTCTATCACGGACCAAATCAAGGTTTCCAACATCAAGGGAACCTTAATCAAAACAACTTCAATCGAGGGAATCAGTTTCATGGGAATATGAATCATAATCAAGGAAATTTTCAAAACCAAGGCCCTAATCCTAACATTAGAGGCGAGAATTTCCTAATCCACCTCCGCCATTGTTCCAACGGACCATCATCGATGAGTTGTTGAAACATTTCATGAAATCCCAAGATGAAATGAACAGGTTGTTGGTCAGTCAGATTGCTGATCTTAAGAAGTCTTTAAATGATGATCAACCCCGGGCTCGGAAAACTTCCGAGCAACGATCGCTAACGAGGCGATGCAAAGGCGTTCACAACCAGAAGTGGTGTTTCATATGATGGACCTGCTATTCCTACTACCTCTTCTTCTTCTATCCCAAAGGTAGTGGAAAGTGAACCTAGGACACACAATGGACCTACGACTCCAATGCCTCCTCCACTAGGAGAAATGAGTCAAGTTACCAAGGATACAACGGACAAGGTGCATTATTCAAGCCCACAGTACCGCACCGTCCTACCTTGGTAGTCCAACCTCAAGTTGTCCAGAAACCCAAGTCAAATATAGGAGTCGTTTTTGAACCTCCGGTAGCTCCGTTGAGAATCAGAAATCCAAATATTCTATTCTTACCCATCACGCGTTTGAATGAGCAAAAGCTTCGCGAAAAAGCCAGTCATCAAATGGATAAATTTTTTCAAATTTTCCAAGAACTACACTTTGACATAAGATTTGCGGATGCTATCATGCTGATGCCTAAGTTTGCATCAACACATGTTAAGCAACAAGGAAAAGCTGTTTGAAATGGCAAAACTCCTCTTAACGAGCGCTTTCTGCAGGTTATCAAGAGCTTCGAGAAAAGCTTGGAGATCCTGGAAAATTTCTTTTACCTTGTGTATTTCCAGGAATGGTTGAGTGCTTTGCCTTAGCAGATCTTGGTGCAAGCATCAACCGATGCCTTATTGAGTATGGAAGAAACTTTCTCTTCCGGAACTTACTCCTACATGCATGACTCTCGAGCTTAGATCGTACAATATCCTGTCCTCTTGGCATTGCCGAGGACGTATTTGTGAAAGTAGGAAAATTCCATTTCCCAGCTGACTTCGTGGTTGTTGATTTTGATGCCGATCATCGGGTTCCTCTCATTGGTGAGGATTCACGAGAACGGGCGCTCTCAATGTATTTCAATCACACTCATGTTGCAATGGTTGGCAAATTGAACCATCATAGATATTTACGAAGGTACTCTCCGAGAAGTTAACTTGGTTATTCTCTCAATTACGTGAGTGGGGATACCATCTTCTCAACCTATCATAGCCAATTCTACTCCTTCCCTCACTCCGTTTGAGGGAAGCGACTTCATCTTAGATGAGATTGAAGCATACTTGGCTAGTGATTCTGTTCCATGGGAAATTGATCGCGCTCCAATTGACATCGAGGGGGACATACTTCTCATTGAGAAGTTGCTAAATGATGATCCATCATCAACCCCTCACTCTAGTGATTCAATCCCAGATGAGATTAATCAAAATGAGATTAATTTGGAGGGAGATATTCTTCTAAAGAAGTTGTTAAATCAGGACACTTCTCCTCCTCTCCTTCCCTTCAAGCTTCATAACAAGGAAGTCAAGTCAGTTGAGAAGAATTTCCGAGGTTGAGCTTAAGGACCTACCGCCTCATCTCGAGTATGCATTTCTTGAAGGTGATGATAAATTACCAGTCATTATTGCTCGAGATTTGAGTAAAGATGAAAAAGTTGCTCTCATAAAGATCTTGAAGTCACACAAGCAAGCAATTGCTTGGAAACTCTCCGACATAAGGGGTATCAACCCTGAGTTTTGTACTCATAAAATCTTGATGGAGGATGACTTTAAGCCAGCAGTTCAACATCAGAGAAGAGTAAATCCAAAAATCCATGATGTTATCAAACGGGAGGTTATCAAACTTCTTGATGCAGGATTAATTTACCCGATCTCAGATAGTCCTTGGGTTAGTCCATTCATTGTGTTCCTGAAAAGGGTGGCATAACTGTTGTCACAAATGAAGATAACGAGTTAATTCCAACTCGATTGGTGACGGGTTGGCGTGTTTGCATTGACTATTGTAAGTTGAATGACGCTACCCGTAAAGACCATTTTCCTCTACCCTTTATGGACCAAATGCTTGAGAGATTACCAGGGAATGAATACTATTGTTTCCTTGATGGTTTCTCGGGTTATTTTCAGATCCCCATTGATCCAAGGATCAAGATAAACTACATTCGCCTGCCCATACGAACTTTTGCCTACTACGTATGCCTTTTGGCTTATGTAGCTCCTGCACGTTCCAACGATGTATGATGGCCATATTTCACGACATGATCGGGGAAACAATGGAGGTGTTTATGGATGACTTCTCGGTCATTGGGGATTCGTTTCAAACATGTCTCTCCCATCTAGATAAAATGCTCAACCGGTGTGAAGACACCAATCTAAAGCGGGAGAAAAGCCACTTGATGGTCAAAGAAGGCATAGTCCTTGGCCATAAGATTTCAAAAAATGGGATTGAGGTAGATAGATCAAAAGTCGATGTTATTGCTAAATTACCTCATCCTACTACCGTCAAAGGTATTAGGAGTTTTAGGTCATGCCGGTTTCTATCGTAGATTCATACAAGATTTCTCTAAATCGCCCGGCCAATGACCCATCTTCTTGAAAAGGATGCTCCTTTTATCTTCTCACACGAGTGCATCAAAGCTTTTGAAACATTAAAGAAAAACTGCTGAAGCACCATTCTCGTTGCTCCGGACGGGGATTGCCTTTTGAGCTCATGTGCGATGCAAGTGATTTTGCTATCGGTGCAGTCTTAGGGCAACGTGAAACAAGCATTTCCAGCCTATCCACTACGCAAGTAAGACTATGACTGAAGCTCAAACTCATTACACCACCACAGAAAAAGAGCTATTAGCCGTGGTGTATGCATTTGAGAGTTTCGACCATACTTAATCTTGACCAAATGCGTGGTGTATACGGATCCACTCTCTCAAATATCTCTTTGCAAAACAAGATGCAAGATTGCTTCGTTGGATTCTCCTCCTCCAAGAATTTGATATCATCATACGTGATAAAAAGGATGAGAATCTAGCTGTGATCATCTGTCAGATTAGAAAACCCTCACCAAGATGTTTTCGAGAAAAAGAAATAAATGAAACATTTCCTCTCGAGACACTCAATGCGGTTTCTTTTTGTGGAAATTCTACCACCCCATGGTTTCTGACTCAAATTACCATGCGGGTAAGTTCATATTGAAGGATGTCGACCCAACAGAAGAACAAATTCTTCAAGATGTTAAACATTATTTCGGGGACCCTTTCTTATTCAAAATCTGTGCGGATCAAGTCATCCGACGGTGTGTTTATGGACCGGAAGCTATTGACATTCTCACACTGCCATCTTTGGACCCCGGGGCCATCATAGTCTAAACTACACCGCCAAAAAGGTGTTTGATTCCGGATTCTATTGGCCCACAATCTATAAGGATGCCCACGATCTTGTCAAAGCCGTGGCGCTTGTCAACGTCATGGAAATATATCTCAAAGAAATGAAATTCCACAAAATGCCATTCAAGTTTGTGAGATATTTGACATCTGGGGTATCGACTTTATGGGACCATTTCCATCGTCTCGTGGTAACAAATACATACTACGTGGCATTGACTATTTGTCAAAATGGGTTGAAGCGCTTTACCTACCAATGATGCGAGTTGTTGTGAAGTTTTTGAAATCTCTTTTACCAGGTTTGGAACTCCGAGCGATAATCGGTGATCGTGGTACACAATTCTGCAATGACCAATTTGATCGTGTCATGCAAAAGTATGGTGTTACCCACCGTCTCTCGACTGCATACCACCCCCAACAAGTTGGCAGGTGGAAGTTTCCAACCGTGGTATTAAAAGAATTCTTGAAAGGACGATGGCAAAAAGTGCATCTGGTGGATAAACTGGATGGCGCACTCTGGGCCTTCCGTACAACACCCACCCATGTACTCCATACAAGCTAGTTACGGAAAGGCATGTCATCTTCCGATTGAGCTAGAGCACAAGGCATACTGGGCCTTAAAACATGCCAATTTCGATATTCAGACAGCTGGTGATCATAGAAAAGTTCAAATGAATGAATTAAATGAACTCCGTGATCAAGCTTATGAGATCTCTTTGATCTATAAGCAAAAGACAAAGAAGATTCATGACTCAAAAATCAAGAACCGCGTTTTCAACGTTGGTGATCGAGTCCTTCTTTTCAATTCAAGATTGAAGATTTTCTCTGGAAAGCTCAAGTCCCGTTGGTCTGGTCCATTTACTATCGCTAAGGTATATCCTTATGGTACCATTGAGTTATCTCAGCCTGATGGTCCAAATTTTAAAGTAAATGGTCATCGATTAAAGCACTACTTTGGAGAGGATATTCCATCTGTGGTTGTCCCGGATCTACAAACTTTCCCCATGAACCAATGAATGCGAGGATCGAGTCAAGCTAGTGACTTCGGTAATCCATATGGGTTTTCACCCATATTTCAATCTTCTTTCTACTGTTCTACCACCTAGTGTGGGGAGTTGCCCCAACTGTTGTATATAAAATCTTTATAAAAAACCTCTTTCATAATAATGGCGTAATATTTCCTTTTCGTTCTCGGTTTGGCATAACCGCCGGTACTTTGAATATTGAGGGCAATATTCATTTCTAAGTGTGGAAATTCTAACGAATTTCATGTATTATCTACCCAATTCCCCCGTTTTTGGCCAAATTTTTTTTTTTTTTTGGAGTAAGTGTTTTGCACTTTTCGGCTTACGATTATCGATCCGCCATGTTTGATAAACTAAAAGTTGGCTAATCCAGGAGCAAACGGCTCTTGGTAAAGATATCTCAAATCCGTTTACGGCTTGCAATTTTCCCAAATTGTATGGTATTCAGCTCACCATATCTTTAATTAGTGAAGAGTTGGCTAGCCCGCAGGTTTATGGCTTGTGGTAAAGGCGTGGAAAAGCCATAATGGTAATCAGCTCACCAAAGATAATTGATAATTTATCTAAGAGTTGGCTAGTCGAGACAAACGGCTTCGGTAAAGACAAATCAAATCCGTTTACCTGATTTGCTCAAAATTATTTGGTTATCGTTGTACCAAGGTTCTTACTTGAATCAAAACAATTGGCTACTCAAGAAGTGATGGCTTTTGGTAAAGAGTTTTTAAAATCCATTAAAGATCTAAATCATTGCTAGGGACTAGCAATATCTCAGTGTGGGGGATTGATGAGTGTCTAAATACTCATCATTTTTGTACAATCTAAACTGCAAAATCATCTGAAAACACTTAGAAATACATCAAATTGATGAAAATATCACAAATCAGTGTTTTATGTGTTTTAAATGCAAAAATATCAAAATCAGATGAAAAATGATTCAAGTTTGCAAAATTGGCAGTTTTAGTCCCCAAGTTTTAAAAGTTGTCAAATCTAGTCCCTGGAATTCAAAAATGTGAAGTTTTGTCATTCAAGGTCCCTGAAATATTCTAAGCTGTTAAAATTGGTCCTTGAATGATTCTTTGGTCAAATGGCAGGAAAGGTCCTTAAACTTTGAAAAAATTGCAAAAATAGTCCTTGGACATTTTAAAATGGAATTTTATGCAAAAGTGGTCCATGTACTATTCATTTATGGCAAGTTTGGTCCTTGTGAGAGCTTTGGAAAAACTGCAAGATTGGTCCCTCAAGTTTGGTGGAATTACAAATTTGGTCCTTGTTACTTATATATCAAATCCAATCCAAACCGGCCCTTTTTAATATCCAAAGCCCAAATCCAAACCCCTAGCCAACTCCATGACCCTGACCCTTGGACCCGTTTAATATTAGCCTCCGGTCAACGAAGTCAAGCGGGCAAAAGCAACAACATGTAGCTCTCCTCTCCTCTTCCTGTAATCCCAAAACAGTCATGGTTTTCCATGATTTCAACACTCCCTCACCATACCTTTCCTCCACTTCACTAACACCAAAAATCCTTAATTGACTCAAACCCACTCCATTTAATATCAAAACCTGCTATGAAGAATTTGGCAAAATATACTGGTGGTTTTGATGATTTGTAATCCAATGGCTCGGAAGTGGTGAAACAATCAGAGGAGGTCATCAAGAGTCAAAAAGTCATTATATAAGAGGAGGGAAGCAATGTATCAATATCATCTAGTGTAAAAATTTAAGTTTCTATGTCCTTTTAGTTATTTTCAAGTTTCCAGTGTATTTCTTTGCTTCCAAATACTTTCTTAAGTATTTTTAGTGTACTTTCAATCCTTTTCAGTAATAAAATTTTAGTTTCAAGTTCCAATTTCAGTTATGCATTTTTAAAATTTCAAAAAAATTTCATGAATGATCAAATGTTGTTGTTAGGTGTTCTTATGGACTGAGTTAGCTCATATAAGCTCCTATAAAGCTTCTTCAAGCTTTTAGAAACAATAAAATCCAGTTTAGTATCAAAAATCAAAATTCACCAAAATACAAATTAAATAGTTGAAAAATAAAAATCCATTGGAAATGGTGTTCATTTGGGCGAGTAGATTATGGATGGCCTTAGGTTAGAAGCTTAGTGGTAAGCTAATAGGGGTGTTAATTGGTCCTTGTTCTCAGTTTTGAGCTTGGAAGCCTTTGTAAGCCTTTTTATTCACTTTTGCATTTCACTGTGGTAGTTGTTCAATAGCTGGATCTCTTTGTTTCTTTGTGTTAATTAGTCTTAGTTAAGTGTATTTAATCATTAAAACCAGTTGGTTGTTCTTTTTAATTTGTAGTTTATAAAAATTTAGTTTTAACAGTTAAAAGCTCATCATGGTCATTTTTGAGTTTAATGTTGTTATGGTTGTTGTTTTAGGCTTCATTAGTTCTAATATATGATTATATAAAGTCTGCAATCAGTTTTATGATTTACATTTGTGATTTGCTTTGAAAATCTTCCAAACAGGCTCATAAAGGGGTGTTTGCATTAGCTTGTTTTATCACGTGTTCAAGAGTATTATTCCTTGTTCTGTGTCACATAAGTGTCTATAAACTCATCTCAGTCAAGAAAACTAGTACTCATAAGCTTGAAAGTCAAAATTGCATAGAATCACATCTGTCTTGCTCACTGTTGGAATTTGATGATTCAAGGTCATGATTTTGTGTTTATAAGTTGTTAAAATTGTTCAAATCAGTCTTATTACACCTTAATACAACACAATCAGGTTAGAATCAATTCAAAGTTCATCTTAGTCAACTCTTTTGGTTTTATAAAAGTCAAATTTTCATTGGTCGTTTTGAATTAAAAGATAATTTCCTGTGTGTTTTATTAGTGAGATTCAGCATAAGCTTTTGGATTATCAAAGTTTAGTTGCTAAACAAAATTAAAAAGTTCTCTTTTCAGCTTTTTAAGTGCTTAATTATTATTTTGAGTACCACTGCAAGATAAGTGCCCTTACCAGTTCATAAGCTCAATCAAAAGCTTGCCGAGCTTAATTGTTGCTCAAATCCTGTGATTATTGGTTCTTTGGAAAGCCAACCTGGTCATCTTTGAGTCCCAAGCTTAAGTTTTCCATTTCTAGCTTGTTTGCTAGGGCTGCAATAAGCTCTATCCTTGTCCCATTTCTGTCCAATTCTCAGTTTAAGCTAAGTGCTTATTAGCTTCTTCCTAGCTTTTCAGTGTTAATCTTTGTGTCTTTTAGCTTCATATCAGTAGCTTGTAGCTTATTTTATCTTATTTTAACTTTGGTTTCAGTGTGTGAGCTTGTTTGAGCTTATTTCCACCAAATAAGCTCTTAAGCCATCTGTTGTGATCATAAGCCTTTCAAACTGCTTATTTGTGATTTGTAAAATTTTTGTGTTTGTTAAAGTTTCATATTTTTAGTGTTTAAGTAGTTCTCAAAAAGAAAATCCAGAAAAACTTCATTTTTAAAACAGTGATAGTGTTTATTTAATAGGTTTTAGCTTTTTGATTTTTCTTTTCATCTTATTATTTATCAAATCTTGTTTTTATATTTTTCTTAGTTTTCTGTCACCTTAAGTTATTTTTAGAAAAAGTTTCATATTTTTCTCTATCTTTTTAGTATTTATTAGAATTTTTAATAGTTAAAAGTCTTAAATAATTAGTAATAAATAATTAAAAAGCATAAAAAATATCTTTTCAGTTTTAAAATTAGTTTTATCATATTTTAGATTTTTCTAAGTTAAAATTTCATTTTTCCAGATTTATTTCATATTTTCTAGTATTTAAGTGTATTTTAAATAATAATTAATTAGTAATAATTAAATAAAAGTGTGAAAAATATATTTTTAGTTTTAAAATTAGTTTTATAATATTTTAGATTTTCTGAATCATAATCTTATTTTTCTAGCCTCATTTCATATTTTCTTTTATTTTAGGTTATTATTAAATAGTTTAAAATAGTTTTTAATATAATAATTAATTAAATAGTGTTTAAAATAATTTTCTTTTTCTAATAATTTTCTTTTATTTTTAGGATTTCAAAAATGTCATTTCCATATTTTTAGGTCTTTTATTTCTTAGATATCACTTTTTATTTTGTACGTTTACGTAGTTTTAAACGTCGTTTTCGTTTGTCTTATCGATTGTTGTGCTTTCTATGCTTCCAATCTCATTCCAATCAATCGTAGTGTAATAATTCATCAAAACCTTCTGATCACTATCTTTAGTGATCATTCATCTGAGTTAGTTTTTGCACACCATTGAGTCTCCGTGGGACTTAACGACCCGGGAATTCATTCTATTCTCCGGGACTTCTTATTTGTGTTTAAGCAGTTTAAGCTTCTTCGGTTAGCCATTCACAAGTGGCTAGCTTGTGTGAGGTAGCTTGACGATTTAGCACAGATCACTTTGAAACGATTGCGGATGTCTCAGACTGGAGTCTTTCATGATCTTCAACAGAATATGTTTGTAAAATAATGGACATGATATCAGTAGTCATCACATCTTGAAGAGAGAATCATTTAAAATTTCCAAAACTTTGATGTGTTCAACACTTTCATTAGCTTGCTTTACCAGGATTTGTGGTCTTGACAAAGTCAGTTTGTTTCTTCAAAAGCTTGTTGAAATGAGATTACCTGCGATGCCGTTAACGGAGGTTCAATTTGAGTTTAAAAACTTTTCGTTTAGTCATCATGACAGTAAACCAGATGTTAGTAGTAATATTGGTTTTAGATTTGTGATCTCTTGAAGATACCCAATTCTAGTTTTAACGTCATCTAAAATGCTTCTTGAATCACTTGTGTTAAAAGGATTGTTTGAAGACATTTTGAAAAGTTTTGAGACAACTACAGGGAGTTGCAACGGTTTTGACCGGTGTTGACACTTTGTTTGAAACACTTGGTGTGGTGGAAAACGTTGATTGTTCCTTTTGATTAACAAAAGTAATTCCATTAATTTTGTTCCATTTGTTATAATCAATCGGTTTAAGATCTTGATTATTTTGTTTCATTTTTGATCTACTCTCCTCAGATAGTTCCAACGTTTCAAGAGATCACGAATAATTATGAGTTCATGCAAAGGTTTTCCATTGTTCAACACATTCTGAGATTTCTGAGCTTTCTTGAGGAAGAAGGGTTGTTACCAAGAGCCATTTTATGAGAAGTATGAAAATTCGGATTTGCTTGATTAGAAAGCATCTTGTTTGTTTTTTGAATGACCCGTTGTAAGAAGCAAATTATCTAATTTCTTTATTGTTTCATTTTTGTCCAGAATTTCATCTAGAAGAGAATCTTCTCGTTTGAAAAATCGGCAATCAATTGTTTCTTCTCTTTTCAAGATCAGAAACAGTGCTTTTGTTTAGAAAGTTGGTCATTTAGTACATAAATTTCCTTGTTTAAAGATTTTATTTTCAAGTTCAAATTCACATCAAGTGTGTCAAACTTGAGTTGCAATTGTTTTTCTCTTAAAACAGAATCTCGATAACCAATTTCTAATTACGAAACTTTGTTTGTATGAAATTCATAGGCTTTGGCGTGCTCCTTGTAACTCTCAAGCTCATCGGTCAATTTCTTATTGCGCGCCTAACCTCCGATTGACCTTACTAACTTTCTCAATTTCAATGCCACGATTATTGATTGATTCAAAATAAGCACGTGTTTCCTCATCGGTCTCAATATTTTGTGCCCACCACGGCCACTAGGATCCACATCACAGGTTTCAAAGTTAGTATTGCTACAACTCGGATTGTCCAGGTATGTATCATAAGTAGGTGCTGGCGTCACCGAATCGCGTTAGATCATGAGTTATAGTATGGATCAATGATTGGTACCTCGAATCTGGTTGGCGTCATAGACAGGAGGTGCGCCCAGTCGGTCGTACTTAGTCTCTGAAGAGTAGCCATGAAGATGCAGGTTCACATTGAGTTCTCGAGTCTTCCAAATCATCCACAATAGCGAAAAATCATTTTCCTCAGCCTCAATCGTATCCCAGCTTCTTTATACGTGCTAAGATAGCTTTCAGAAGAAACTCAGCATTCTTCTTGTGCGGCTTAGTGGGGCAGTTTAGTTGCCATGTGACCCATTCCTTGCAGTTATAACACTTAACCGATTACCACGATTCACATTTCCATAATTCCCAACATTTGGAGCTGCAACATTCCCATTCGATTACCCTTTGCTCTATTCCCAACATTACGTGTCGATTTCCAACATTCTGACCCGATTACCACGATACGGACCGCGATTACCCATCGATATCCGGTAGCATATCCTGCTGATTCCATAACTCAACCATTTGACCTTGATTACCCATATTACGTCGCAATTTTCTGTTCGCGAGTGTTTGAAAATCCTTTGGTTGTTGTTAGTTGGTGTGGAATAGGTACTTTTAGTGCGTTACCCAATAAAGAGTATATCTGTTGTAAGGTCGCTTCTTGTTCGGCCGAGGATCGATTGATTCCTTGTTCTGGTGTGTGGATATTGATGTTGTTGAATGACTTGTTGGATGGTTGTTGAGAGAAAACAACTTGTGGTTGTGGAATGTATTGCAAGTTGTTGTTGTTGGAAGATGATGGTTGTTGTTGTGTATTTAATGAAGGTTGAGTCTTTGCAATAAGTGCCAATGGATCATGATTCTTTGCCAATCTTTCTTTCCTGACTTCATTCACTTCACTTGGTTTTGTTTGAAAATCGTTGAGTTAATCAAAGTTCACTTGATGTAAGTCTTTTGTTTGGTTGACAATAGTGACATCGTCCCCATTCCGGAAGATTATTGAGAACTTGATGTTTTGAACGATAGTTCTGGGTGTCAACTTGTTTCTGATAAGCTCATTCATCAAAGTGTAAAACCTTCCATAGTAGGATTCAATGGATTCTCCTAATGTTGATGTAAACTTATCCCATTCAGGTTAGCACTTGTTCTCCATGTCTTGTTTACCAATTTGCTCCCATAACATAGTCTAACACATTCCCACATATCGGCAGGTTCTGGCGTACAAAATTTCTATTGGTAAACCCAGTTGGACAATATGAATTGCCATGTCATCTGCATCGACTTGCTTCGATCGACCGATGTATTGATTCATTTTGAAGATGAGAGGTTGGTGGGATGGGAGGTGTTGCATCACCATTTCCAGGGACATGGACTTGTCGAGGCTTGAAGGGTCCATTCTGAATGGATTGAATCATCAGTTTCCCATTAGGTTTGGTCTTTGTATGTAGCGAAACAACGTCCATTGAAGACCACCTTTTGCCAACATAGGAGGACGGTTTTCGACTTGCATTTGAATGTCTTGTTGATTTGCCATTGATGAAGGTATGATCTGATAAAGTTGATGTAGGATCGATTCAACGATAAAGGAGTTGTGTTGTAGAAGATATTGCCGTTTGAGGTTTTCGAAATTGTACTCGTAACCTTGGTTCTAAAAAATTTCGCCCAAAATTTGAAATTCACTATAAAAATAAATTCTAAGGACGTATGAAAAATTTGAGTTATGACAATTTTGACGCCAAATTTGACCCGAAAAATTTGAATTTAGGCCCAAAATTTGAATTTTTGACCAAAATTTTCACAGTTAAACCAAAATTTGAATCTCGTATAAAAATTGAACGTTTAGTCTCCTCAAAAATTTAAATTTTACTCAAGTTTTCTCGCCAAAAAAGAGCTTAGGCATTAGAAACACAAAGTTCTGATGGCGATGCTGGCGTAGGATCTTATCGTAGGAAGCTTAGTGTAGTTCCTTAGGCGTGGGATCTTATGCATAGGATCTTAAGTAGGATTCCTTAGCGTAGGATCTTATCGTAGGATCTTGGTAGGATTCCTTAGGTGACCAGAGATCTTCACGCGTAACCTTAAGCATCGTGAACAAAAGTTACTCGTAAACCTTACGGCGTAATTTTGAAGTTATCGTAGAAGTTACAAATAGCTTTTAAATCGTAAACTATGGTTAAGAACCAAAATCCTTTACAACATCCGCAGTAGGGATATCCACAAGTCGAGTGTTCCACACTTATCCAGTGAAACGAGTAACGTTATCTTCGAATTCTTCACCAAAAAGTTATGAGTAGAAAACTATCGTAGTTTGACTTTCTTCGAGAGTAGAACTAGGGTTTTGACCTACTCGTAAAAAAAATTCAATGATTCAAACGATTTCTCTTGCACAGATAGCCTTAAAAACACTCGAATAACCCAAAATGTTGACCTTTTTCACCCAAAGTGCTTAGAAAAGTTACGAGTAGAAATGACCAATGAACCAAAAACGAGCTTAAAATGAAGAAAAACACGTAAAGCTTCAAACTTTTGAAAAAACTGAAACTTTAGCAACAAATAAACCTTAAACCACAAGAATCTTGAATTTTTAAGTGCAAAAATTAAAGCTTTATGCGTATCAAAGATGTAAAAGCGTGAGCAAGCGTATCTTACAAAAACTTCAAAACAAACACAAACACTCCTAAACCATTGTTAGGCGATTGATACCAATTGTTAGGACCTTATATATATCAACCTTATCACTTTACCAAGCAAACCAAACACAAGTATAACCACGAACACAAACAGGTATCACGTAGAATAATAGGAAGGAAAAGATGAATAAGAACTTGGTGACTTGAATATGAATTTGTGTATGTTAAGAGATAGAGAGAAAGATGAAAAAATAAGTTGTATATTGCTTCAAGGAAAACACACACACACACACACTCAAGCACACCCCTCAAATGACATACTTGAGGGTATTTTTAGTACAAGACAAAGGATGCCCTAAGGCTTGGCCATGAGCCGTGAGATGGGCTTGGACATGGATTGGGTTACATGAACTTATACAAGGCTAACTTAACTAAACGTCTAACCATTTAGCTTGGCCCAATCCACGAGCCCTTTGACTATTCTAGCACGATATCTAACACACGTTACAAAGTTCCTAAATGTGAATGACCATCACTTCTAATAAAAACTATTAAGGCTAACACTAATGCTTCTAGTCTTGACTTCTAAGCACCCACCACAAGTGCTTATGATATGGACGATAGATACCCTTCACTAATATCTTCGTCTTGACACTTGAGACACCATTCACAAATGTCTTCAACACTTCTTAGAAAAGAAAAACAATCATCAACAAGAAGACTTACGTAGTCTTGATGATGAGGAAGCATGGCAACTCATGGACTTGAGCTTGCTCAACTTCAAAGGTGGTGATCTTGCCTTTAAGTGGAACCTAGAAGATCAAACAAAAACAAAACTACAAACATAGATCTCTTGGATATGAGGTTAGTGAGTTTTTAACTCAGGGAGAAAGTGTGTTAGAAAGGGGTGAGAAACAATGAGGAAATGGCTCACTATTTATAGAAGAAAAATTCTACTATTCCCCGGATCCTAGATCCCTTCCACAGGGATCGTCAAGCGTAAAGCTAGGGATCCTGGGGCCTCCCATTTACCCATGGGTATTTTGGTTATGGGTCATGGGTTGATCCATGGGTCTTTAGCTAGATACAATGTATCTCTTGAGTGCACCTATAGACTCATGGGTATGGGTCAAAACCATGGGTTATGGATATTATCCATATATGATATAAGCATGATGTCATGCAATGGGTTATGGGTCAAGATCCATGGGTCATGGGCTTTGGGTTATACCCAACTACATTCAATGAATTTGCCCAATGGTTTATGATACTTAAGTTTCCACCCATTTATATTACCCAATATACTACATACTAGTTATGTGTATATTTTACCCAAATATGTAAACACTAGTTGTTGTACATATGTAATATTAAATCATAAAATCACTTATACTTGTTTTAGTATTTTATGTGAAAATGTGAATACGTTAGAAACTATTAGTTCAAACCATTTACGTATTTTATTTGTTTCGTTAAAATGATTTTACGTTTGTTATCGACAAAACATTAGAAGATCGTAAAATATAAATAAACGTTTTTACGGCTTATTTGTATTAACAATTTAGTTTCGTACTTTTCATCATCCATTAATATATGTGAAACTTATATAGCCTTTGGTACGCATTTGGCCCCTGATCGTTCTTCTTCATTTAATTTTTAGTCCTTGAAGTGAATAAACTTAGTACCAACTTGTTACTTTTAATGCCCGGACCGAACTTTGTGAGAGAAGTTACTAATGCAGTAACTAATATCCGAAGTTCTGTAGTAATCCTTCGTATGCTCATGATTATCTACTCCGAAATTATCTCTACGGTGTAACTAAATTGCCAAGTTACGCCGTAACCTTCACAAAAATAATTACGGCATAACCATAAGAATTGGTTACGCCATATTCTTCAAAGCATCATATTTACGCCGTAATATTATTAAGAATTTACGGTGTAATCTTCTCATTGAATTCATAGGCCCTCGTAAATCTATCTTCAGAACATATATTTCGCCTTATGTCATATCTTTTTCGCTCCAACGCCTCATTTATCCTGAAATGCAATTATGAACGAATATGAACGAATTAAGTACCATAATAATACAAATGAAGCCATAAACATGGGAATTTGATATATAAAATATCAGGCTAATTTGATGTTATCAAATACTCCCCCACTTGAATCCTACTTGTCCTCAAGTAGACCCTTTAAATAATTCTTAAAAAGATATATCCCATGATTAATTGGAAGATACGAGTTTAAAAATCACTTAAGCTAGAAAATTCCAAACCGAGCACCTCACGAAAAGGGAATAGAAATCACTCTCTCTCTCTCTCTCTCTCTCATAATTCACGTGTTTAATATTTTTGGGGTGATCACTCAACTTCTCAGTCATGGCGAGTATTCTATCATAGGCTTGGCAAAGATACTAATCTCCACCACTAGAGTCTATAGATAGAGCTATTCTAAAAGGCAATGGGTTGACACAACATAGGCTTATGGGGTTATTTTGTCATTACTAACGAGCTACGGCGAAGGGGACAAAACCAATGATACATGACCAAATCCATGGCCAAGACACCAATGATTGTTCGCTTCCTCACCTAAACTCGATTCATGACTAAGGGTAGGATTTGACATGGGAAACATTTAATGGGTGTAAATAAAAAGACATGAAACAAATAGATTCCTAAGTCTACAGTCGCCCCACCACTAGTCGCATTCAATCCCATAGCAAAAATCGAGGTCAAGAGTCAAGGGGTCTTCAATACACGAGTCAATGCATATAAAGTATAGCGTAGTGCCTCATAAACTCCATAAACTTAGGCAAATAGGATGCATTAACTAGGCCTTCATTATCAATGAAAAAAAAATATGTGCTACAAATTTTTTTAAAATTTGGGTACTATTAGCATATAATTTTACCAAAATCAACCATTTCTATCTCCCATCCCCCCACTTGAAATGTACAATGCCCCCATAGTACGAATACTGATAAAAATTGAAAGGCTAGATATAAATGTTCGGGTTTCTAATTTTATCCGTAAGACAAAACAGATTTGTAAAAATTTGCGCCAGTTGAAACAAGGCGAGAACACTTATTACAATACGACACAAAAGCTGATTTACGATCAACTACTAATAAACAAACTCTTACTTGCATTCTTTTTTTTTTTTTTGATGCAAGACAAGGTATACATGAATAAAAATAAAAACAATACGAACATAAAAACAACCCCCCCACTTGAGATCAACTATCATCTAAACTCAATTTTCTCCCAAAACCCTTTATTCAAAACCCGCGACTTTCACTAGTACAATCAAAATTAACCAACAACGCCCGAACCATGGACATAAGGAAACTACAGGGTAGGCTAGGCGATAGGTGTAATGAAACAAACATATATTGGGTGAACAAAATGAAAGGAAAGGCTCTGAAGGGTGTATCTAGGGGTATCTTGCACTAATGATGAGTGCAACAAAAAGGGTTTAACTGGGGGATTGACTAATCGATGTGAAAAGCCAATATACACATAACAAAAATGATGGGCTATTTGGGTTTGATCCTAAAATTGCCTTATATCCTAGCTTACCGATCACACCAAGTTACCTGGTTAATGCTTCCTTGATAATGAAAAGATATACAAGGCCAAGTTCTAAAGTCTACTACATACCAAACACACACTCTCATTTTATGGAATTATGTATAAGGGGAAGGAAAGGCTTATCCTCACACATGGAAATATAGGGTAGGTGTGCAGTCTGGATTAATCCATTAAGTAATGAAAAACATGTCAAAATTTTATTAATGAAACACTTTTCATCAAAAGCTAGAAAAAATAAAGGCAAGTAAAATCAAGCGGGTGTCTATGTCTAATCCCTTCCCCCACTTGGGTCATACTTAAGCATATAAATGAAAGATAAGAAGGGTTAGAATTGGAACGAAAACTCCCGGTATTGCGGCATGATGGACTCACGAGTAAACGTGCCCCGCTTTGAGATCAATGAGCAAACTTTAATAACCTGAACTCACTTAAGACAACCAAATGCATCATACTAGAAAAACAACAAGTATAAAAAGAAAATGAAAAACCTCACTCACTTTCGTAGGAATTACGGTTACATTTAGCAGATGCAACAAGCCTTTTAAACCACTTGGTGTCCCGAGTGGACGAGTGTAGTCTCGTGAGGGCTTACAGGGAACATACCCACAAAGTTCATTTAATACTAATACAAGGTTATTGTGTTATTGTAGTAAGAATTTGAACTGAAAGATAATTACGCCGTAACTCATTGAAGGAGTTATGCCGTAATCATGGCTAAACCTGGCAGTCGCTACTGGAGGGTAGCTACGGCTTAACCATAACATGGGATTACGCCGTAATCGGTAATGCTCTTGGAGAGAATCAACACTTTTGATATGTTAGGGCGTAATCATTGGGATGAGTTACGCCATAACTGATGGACATGTCAGGTCCCCGTTTATGTTACTGATGCAATCTTCTCCGATTCCTCAAAAATGGTTAAAAACATAAAACCCAACTATAATAATAAAATGAAAAAGAAAAGATAGGCATGGGGTGCCTCCCACGAAGCACTTGTTTTTGTTTGAGTCGCGAGCTTGAATCCACCCTTATTTACTACGTAAAAGGGTGTTCATCCCCTCACTTGAAATCAACTGTGGGTGAAAATAGAAATAAACACCACGAGGGTGTGAATTTGCTAAGAAATGGGGAAATGATGAGTTATGATCATACCTTATAGGAGATGTCATTTCCCTCCATACCTTACCCCGTTTTAGTCGATGGCATTGATGATTGGTTCACCTCGTGATGTGGCTGATTAATCGGCTCATATGTTTCCTTGTTAATCATTGAGGTGTCCAAGATTTTGTCTTCTAATTCCTTTGCAAGATCAACTAGAATTGGTTCAGTAGCCGAAGCTTCATAACCATTATCGGGTGATGTGATGGGTTGCACAACTTCATCCATAATTTCAGCATCCTGAATAGAAAAACAAACAAGATTGTTAGGAATAAAAGAAGAGTTAGAAGTCATACCATTTTGTGTTGTGGTTGATTCCTGATTAGCTTGTGGAATTACTTCATTACCCTGTAAGCTCTTTGCTTCCATTTTCTTCAATTGATCATTGCCTGTTTCTTCATTTCTCACAACCTTTAAATGTCCCGGAAATGGGATAGGTGGTACATAAGGTCTTATATGAGGAACCGGCTCCTCGTTGACTTCCGTCATCTTTCCCATAGTGGCTTTGATAGTTCCAACCATATTCTTTTTTAGGACTTTTTGATTTAATTCTTCAAGCTTAGCTTCCAAAATTTTCCTCTTAGCGTCAAGATTTTTTAAATTTAAGTCCGCGTCCTCCTTGAAATTCCTAATCCATTCGTCATTCGAGTCGTGCATCCTTTTTAAATTATCCGAGAATTTCTTGACAACTTCCTCCAATGATTCAACATACCTGACCTGCTCATATGCTTTGCATTCTTCTTGGAGAGAATGCTCTTGTATAGTATGAATGTTTTCCTTCACCATATTCATATCACATCCAAGTCTATCAAGCTGCTTGGTGATGTCACCAATGTCTTTTAAGCCCTTGCTATTTGTTACCCAAGTGGTTGCTCCATCATACCAATTTCGTGAATGGTTAGCCATCTTTTGAATTGATCTAAGGGCTTGTCTTTGGTGGCATCATAGGGATAGGCCCTTGAGAATCGAGCATTTGGCGGGAAGGGATGTTTAAACCTTTGTAGAAAGTAAGGATCATCTGATGGTTGCTGATATCATGCGTTGGGCATCTGTAGAGAAGGTCATTATATCTTTCCCAAGCTTCATCTAGCGTTTCATCCACCACTTGTCTGAAACTCCTTATTTCTCCCATTATCTTGGCAATCTTTGAAGGAGGATAATATCTTCTAATAAATGCTTTCTCCAAAAGATTCCATGTATTGATCGACCCGACAGGAAGCATCTTCATCCATCTTCTGGCTGCACCAGATAGTGTAATTAGAAACACTCTAAGCATTAATGCATCTTGAGTGATTCCTAGAGTGTGGAAAAGATATGCGATCTCTAATACTCTTCGCACATGCAGGTGGGCATCATCATCATCAGTTCCCGCAAAGAGCTTTTGTCTAAGTTCCCTCATGAACTGGCAGCTTATCTCAAAGTCGATGTCATCATTAAACTCGGGATATACGATGCCCGATCTTTGGTTACTTTGAGTCAAAGCAATATATTCTTCCATAGTGAGCATGTCAAGATCTGAATTTTCCATATCTTGAAGTATCAAAAACAAACAAAAACAGAAAAGAAGAGAAAAAGAAAAAAAGAAAAGAAAAACTGAAATTAAAATCCTAAATAGCTCCGGCAAGAAAAACTTGATGTAGGTTTTCGGGAGGGTTTTAATATTTATATTAACTCGTTATACCTATGGTCTACCCTAATGCACTAACGGGCAGTGTACCCGATCGTGTGTAGTGTAGTATTCGGTAAAACCAAGGTCGTCCCAAGAGCTATGAGGATCGGAAATTAATTTAAGTATATTTCACGATTTTAATTGCTTTTAAGATTGAAATAATAAATTAACTAATAAAAAAAGGAAAAGAAAGTAGATAAAGGAAAGAGTTGTGATCAATGAAGTGGTGCCTAGTTACTCATCCTAACTAGTATGTTGATATCTAATTACTTCAATTACCAGTGGGGTCAAAGTCGAGAGGACAACATTTGGTCAATTCTCCCTAACCTATCAGCAAAGATGCCACCACTGGAGAAGTCAGGTGTCCCCTCATAAGTCCAGTTGTTCCTGATCCCTTAAGCCGAGTCATTAAGTACCACTACATGCTAGACTTATAATAGTGAGTGCCCGGGCGATAGAAACTTAAACACTCACCCCCTAATTCTTAAGTTCATCCAAACGGTAGGTGATCAGTTGGTCAAATCGCACAAGTAGAAAGGGTCATCAGTTGGTCATATCTTACCCTTTCCGTCTTAGTCTACTCACTTAGGATTAGTTGGTCATATCTTCTAAGCAACTAGCCTCTACCGCCATTCAAAACTACCAAAACAAGGGTAGCTACCAATAAACTATGCATGCATACACTTAGAAATAACTATACGGAAGTGATGTAAACTCAAACAAAACAATTAAGGAATCATAACTAGTCCAGCACCTAGAGGTGCTTAGCCGAACATATAGTAAATCATACCAACAAGAATGAATAAAACATGAATTGAATTAAACATAAAGTTTGATACAAACTACTTGATGTAGAGCTAATAATAATGATGATTGCGAGTGAATTATTCCTTCAAAGATGGCTTGGAACTGCTGGAAATTGCCCTGGAGTGGTACCCTAATCGACCCCTAGGAGAGGGGTGAAGAGAGATCCTAAAAAATGCAGATTTAGGGCTGTATTTATAGGCCGCGATATAGTTACGGCGTAATTAAATTTATTAGTTCGTCGTAACTAAAGTTACGCCGTAACTAAAGTTACGCCGTAACTAAATCATAATTACGTCGTAACTATTTAGTTTCGTACTTTTCATCATCCATTAATATATGTGAAACTTATATAGCCTTTGGTACGCATTTGGCCCCTGATCGTTCTTCTTCATTTAATTTTTAATCCTTGAGGTGAATAAACTTAGTACCAACTTGTCACTTTTAATCCCTGGACCTCAAAACTTTGCTCCCAAGTTACTAATTACGGCGTAACTAAATATCCGAGTTACGCCATAATCCTTAGTACGCTCATGATTATCCACTCCGAAATTATCTCTACGGCGTAAATAAATTGCCAAGTTACGCCGTAACCTTCACAAAAATAATTACGACATAACCATAAGAATTGGTTATGTCGTATCCTTCAAAGCATCATATTTACGCCGTAATATTATTAAGAATTTATAATCTTCTCATTGAATTCATAGGCCCTCGTAAATCTTTCTTCAGAACATATATTTGGCCTTATGTCATATCTTTTTCGCTCCAACGCCTCATTTATCCTGAAATGCAATTATGAACGAATATGAACGAATTAAGTACCATAATAATACAAATGAGGCCATATACACGGGAATTTGATATATAAAATATCAGGCTAATTTGATGTTATCATGATGCCACTAAGAAACCTCAAAAGGTTCTATTGAGACAGCAATTGGAGAATTTCACTGCAACAAGCAATGAATCTATTGATCATCTGTACAATAGACTACAAAGGTTAGTCAGTCAACTGACTGTCTTGGGTGTTAATGTTCCCTAAGAAGACCTGAACTTCAGGTTTTTAAGGAGTTTGCCTGAAGAATACAGGATGCATGTGGTAGCCTGGAAAAACAAACCAGAAATTGACACGATGTCTCTCAGTGACATATATAACAATTTCAGAATTATTGAATAGGAGTTCAAAAAGTCTGGAGGCACAAACTCAAGTTCATGGAATATGGCATTCTTATCTGCTCAAACCAATTCCAATTCTGAAGATGATGAGGACTTAGAAGTTAGTACTGCTAACCTTATGGTTGGTACTGCTAATTCAAAATCTAGTCCTGCTAGTATTGGCGATCAGACTTTCTATGCCTTTCTATCTAGCTAAGCAAGTGGATCTTCACTTTCTCATGAAGATCTTGAGCAACTGGATGATGATGACCTTGAGGAAATGGATATCAAGTGGAATGTTTCTTTGCTTAGCATGAGGGCAAAGAAGTTCTAGAAGAGAATTGGGAAGAAGATTACCATAGCTGGTGATGATACTGCTGGATTTGATAAATCCAAGGTAGAGTGTTTCAACACCACAAGATGGGTCACTTTGCCAAAAGTGTAGAAAGCCAAAGTCTCGAGGATTACAAGAAGGATGGAATAAGCAGAGGGAAGACAATTAGGAGGAGCCTTCTTCAAAGGCTATGGTTGCAATTGATGGTCTTGGCTATGACTAGAGCTTCATGGCTGATGAGGAGGAACCATCCACAGACTCTGCTATGGTGGCAACAAAGATGGCACTTATGGCCTTCTTTGATTCTGAGGTACTTTCTAATAATGGTTGTTCAAAATCATGTTTTACTGTAAAAGAATGTGAAATTCTTAAAGAAAGATATGATAACCAGAGAATAGAGCTTAATAAAACAAATTATAATCTTTCTAAGCATAAAAGAGCTCTAGATGTGTTAGAAGAACAAATTTTGCATTATAAAGAAAATGAGTCTAGTTTTTCTGAAACTATAGTTGTGCTTAAAAGAGATCTTTCTCATAAAGATATGGAGATAAATTTGCTAAGAGATCAATTGGAAAAGTATAAGACGACTAATGAAAACATAAATATAAGTGTGGAGACCCTAGAGTATTGTTAGGTCACAAGGTTTACCACACAAGCTTAATAGAAAGATAGAGAGGCGATTGAACAAGATATCACACACACACACGAGATAATATGACCGGTTATGCGTAGAGTGTTTGTGAAAGAAATAACTTGAACAACCAACCTTCAAATGATGGTTTACAAGGGGTATTTATAGGAGGGAAGCTAGGGCAACACTCCTAGTTCCCTTCCTATCCTTATTGGGCTAGGCCTAGGCTTATGGGCCTTCTACATAAGCCTAAGGCTAATAACAAACATAAAGGCCGTAATAAGCTAACTATTACATATAAGTAACTAACACTTGAATAAGGATTAGGAGTGATTCCAACAATCTCCCCTCAAGTGTTATTACATATGAGTAACCAACACTCAAGCGTTGGTGATGAAAACGTGAAGCGTTGATGTAATAGTAGCTTTGATCGACATTCTTCTTTTCTTGTGAGAAGAATTGCCTTGATTTGAACAATCTCCCAGTGTAGAGAGATAGTTTACTTTGAACGGTTATGCTTTGACGTCATCAATAACTTTGTTCTTTGATCATTGTTCTTTGTGGTGAAAGTGATAGTATGTTGTTGTTGTCGCATCAAGTTCGCCCCGCAGGTGCCTTTCTTCACAGTGTCTCCCGTCGTTCTTCACATGCTCTCGCGCTCTTTGGCGTTGAATTCAGTGATGGAGTTCTTTAAGTCTTTAAATTTGTAGATTCTCTGTATTGACGAAGAATCATTCTTTGTTGTGTTGTTGCATTAGGATAGAACTTCCATTAGTGATGATATTGGCGAGTATGAGAAGAATCAGCGATCATTCATCGAGCTTCCATAAGAACATTTAAACGGTTAGTAATAAGCGGATTCGACTTCTGAAGTTTGAACTTGAGAGAGTGTTAGCGGCATAGTGTGAAAACACAACTCTAATTCCACAAAGGCGTTCCTGAATCGGAGTCCCACAAGTGAGATAACACGATGTCTTAGAAGTACACCTACGATTGAGATGAGTCATTTCAGGTACACCGAAGCATCACCTCACCGGTAGACCGTTTGAGACCACGATACTAACTATTTGTGGGGTGTCCTTGGGTAGATCCATCCGACTCTGTGGGATCATAGGAAGTTATTCCTAACCTTAGTCACCTTATAACTCCATGACTAACCTATGTTGCCATAAAACCATTGATATGAAAAATCTCTCACAGTGTTTATGAATGAAAAACATTTTAGTATCACTGTTGAGATAAGATTTTGCATAAATACTCCCCTCCACATGTGCTTAATAGTTTTTTAGGTTAAAATGCACAGTGAGGAAAGAGCGCGCACTTTTTGAATTGATCAACTCAAGATAGACATTCCCATGAGACACGATTACGTGGCTTAGTTAAAGAGTTGCATTGTCACTTTAGGTGACAAACTGGCTCTAGTAACTACCTTGAAGGTGTAGACAATCCTCGAAAGTGCATCAAACCCGTCGAGTTCATGTTTATCAAGAGTTTCTCGAATGGTACATTTCTACTCAGACAAGTCCTGCGAGACGCGTTTACATCACTAGCGAACTAGCTTGAAATTATACCGGTCCAAGATAAGTCTTTTCGAGTTACTAACAGTTAAGTATCGTCAATTCGTTGGTTAAGTTAAAACACAGATTCATTTGCATTTTACATAACATATTTCTTATCACACATTTTCTCCCCTCAAAAATGGCATATTAAAGTGTTATTTTTGAAACGTTTGAGAATAAATATGACCATTTCGAGTGTTGCGAAAGAATGACCACCGAGAACAATTTTGAACAAAGTTTTGATTCAAGTACTCCCCCTCAACAAGTGATATAAACGGTTGAGGTTTTGAAAATCATAAGGAAAGTACTTGTTCTTTTGAGCAAAACCTTGAAAAGTGAAAGGTTTGATAGGTTTTACTCAAAAATAAACTTTCGCTCCTTTATAAGGATTGTGGCAGGCGTATCACTGGTCCTTTATTTACAATGCGGGTTGTACAGTAATGTGTGTGTACAAGCCATTGACATAATTAATCAAACATACAAAATGATATGAAGAAAACAATTCAAGGGGTACCAGGAAGTGCAGTGATGTTCAGTGTGCCGCAGGCGTTGAAATCCGGTTATGTTTCTCTGGGTCGACCATGACATAACTCAATCGTCGAATTGATCCCTTGAAACAACGTTCATCAATCATTGTGATGATCCGGCTCACATCCCTCCTTTCAGAATTCCGGTAGGAGGAGACCCAATTTTCTGGTATATCCTTCAACCTTAATGCCAATCCATCCCTAACCCGACTTCAAAGTATGATCCCGAACTTGTGGAGTTCGCTACGCCATTAAGTAGTTTCTTTGAAGTTCCTCTACGGTAAAGCCGAAAGGTTTTTGATGAGTGTATATTGAGATAGGCGGTTGAGATCGGGAAGATAAGCGTTGGAGGAGTGAAGTTGACATGCGTCGATAAGATTCAACGGCAATCGGAGGTCTTCAACACGTTCTTTTATGACTATGCGTCGATGAAGATGGCAGTGACTTGATGAATTCGTTGAATTTGGTTGAAAATTGTCTCATGCGACCATGTACTTTGGCAAGGTACATGTCTTCAATATCGTTGAGAGACAAATTCTCAAAGTCGACTTCGAGTGCATACTCCCTTTCATCCTGTCTTTTGACCACAATCTTCTTAAGAAAGTTGTAGTCCCATTTGGATGAAAGACCAACATGTTGGATGGCAACGATGTCTTTAGTACTAAACCGCATGTTGAGACTTCGAACGGCGGCTACGTAGTAGATTAAAATTGATTGGCGTTGATGAATCCCACCAATGCATCTCGGTCATATGCTTCCACTGTGTTGGAGAACAAGTGATTGGCAAGTTCCTCAATGGCAATGCAGTTGGAGTAGATAGCTGCAGGGAATGGAAGTGTCAAGGATGTAGCATATTTCCTTGAACCATCGCCACCATGGAGAAGAAATTCCGGGTCTTTGTTGAAGAAATATCGAAGGAATCCGTGGTTCATCTGGTTGGCAATGGTGGGTAGGGTTTGGTCCAATCGGGTGTAATATGGAGGGTTGTCCCTTTGTGTGAAGTCAATGTTTGCTTCAGGGTTGAGCCAATCCATGTTGTTAGACATGGCTCTAGCAATGTTCTCAAGGTGATATTCAACCTCGATGGCACTATCGGAGCTGTCTTTTAGAAGTTGAAACGCTTCATTCTTGATTCGTCTCAATTCAGATTTCGTCATTTTCTTCACATGGAACTTTTCTTGCAAGATTTTTGCATGCTCCAATGTAGAACCGACCCGGATCTTGACCTTCATCGGGTGGGAGTTTGATTGACAAGTGTAGAGAACCATGCAAAGTCATCGGTTTTATCGTCATCTAGCCATGATCGACTCGGTGAGTGTCTTCTTCTTCTTTTAGAAGGCCTTGATGATGATTCTGGTTTCTTCACTTGTTTGGGAGAGGTGGGTTGTTGTAGGGACTCAAGGACCTCTTCATCGTCACCACCCGTATAATCAAAGTGATCATCGGTTATTCTGAGTGGGGGTGGTAACGGAATCGTCACGAGGTTTATCGGTAGAAAGCGAGGAGAGATGTTTGTTGAACGGGGAGCCCGTTGTGGAGGAGGTTGCATCATAGAAGATTCACCGACAACCGGCGTTTAGGTGCGAGAATCTTTATCCTTATCCTTGTCTTCATCGTCTCTAGGGCGTTCGACTTTTCACCCGAATCTACAAGCCTCTTGAAGTTGGTAGTCCAGCAATGCTTGAAACAGCTTTCCTTCATCGGAGGTAAATGTCCCAGATTGTGCAGACATTTGTGTAACAAGCTTGGCCACTAATTCATTAATCGAGAAAACTACGGATCGGGATTGATTGATACGGTTAAGGTCGTCGAATAGTTTGCTTGGCGATCTGCATAAGATTTGGATAAAGTAGTTTGGTGAACAACTCCTTTGTGACTTTAGGCGTATTCGAGAAGGTACTTTTTCGTGTAGCCTTGATCATTTCGTTCATTCCTCTTGACGGTGATTTTCATGAATTCTGAACAAACTTCCTTTTCTCCTTTTATCTTTCGTCATACATATCTTGGTATGTGATCAGCAAAAATTTAGCTTTTGTTGAGCACGTTTTCTTCGAGACTTGTTTGACAGCTTGGGTAATCCGTTCATGAGCTTGAGAAATCCAAGATTTAGATGGTTTCTTCACGGATTGGATGGTGATTTGGTTGACTTCTTTGATGGTGGTGGTGAGGAGTGAGATGAAGAATCTGAGGGAGGGACATGAGGAGATTGGGGTCCTTTGGAGGTCAGAAGTATCCTCCTTGGAACGAGTTGTTGAGAAGAAGGTCATCATAATCTTCTTCGTCATCATGTCGATTTGCCTTTTCTTCCGTTGTTCCTTAGCTTCTTCATCAGTTTCTTTCAGTCTTATTCTTTTCTGGATCCTCAATGTTAAGATCGGTAGACTCCTTCACAAGCGTTTGTTGTTGCACAAGAGTGGTGGCACGAATCCCTATCGGGTTGATTAACCGCATCGGGACACAGTGAAGAGTGGATAGCACCACTTTCGATCGCTGGGCCACCCATTTGATCTTTTGCAAATTCTTGAGCTTTTTGAATTTGTCTAACTAATTTAAACTTCTTCCTGTAGGATTGATCCAGTAGCTCTTCTTCTTCTTTAGAGCTTTCATCATATGACTCAAGTCATGAAGTCTTTCCTTTGCCATGTTCAACAATTGGACTTGGAGGTTTAGCTGCTTTGGAGGAATTGTTACGGTTGATTAGTAGGCTCTCGTCATGTTTCGATACCTTGAGCTTTCGTCCACAAGCTTTCTTTGCGGTTCGGGTTTGGGAATTGGGCGAGCTTCCTTAGATGGAACAATCCTCTTTGAAGGAGGGTTCCTCTTGGGGAACTTCCTTTGACTCCAGCGTGCCGTACTTCCTGCACCCTCTTCGGTTCTCTTACGGGTGTACCGAAGACTTGTCGTCGAGATGACCAACTTTGCCTTTTCTAACGCTTCGGATACCTTTTGTGCGTGTGGAGCTTTCGACATCTTCGGTTAGAAGGTAATCGCAACTGACACGCTTGTTTCTTTGTTGTTGAGGAATCCTTGATTCTTCAGTTAGAGTGGGTTCATTCAACATGTCATGATTGTTGGGGTCACTGAGTCTCTTGGGAATATCTGGATTAAGCCCAAGTGCTCTTTGGATCAACAGTTTAGTGTATCGATGTAGGGATCTTTGAGCCAAGCTTTTGAGGAAATGACATCATGTCGTCCCATATCGAGCTTCATTCGATGTGCTTCATGTTGATCAAAGCCCAAAAGATTTGCAGTTCCACGAGCTTGGGATGCTCATAGCCTGTCGCGACCGAAAGAGACTTGGTGATGATGATGTAGAGAGTTCTCCAAGGTTGAGGAATATTTTTAAGCTCTACGTGAGAATGCTTAGTGATTACTCCTGTAGCCTCGTCATAAGATATTGATTAAAATTGGAGAACGAGCTCTTGGTGGTGTGGCATAGAGTTTGGTTGGCTCGGCGTGAGGAATGAAGAAAACCCGCAATCTGGGGTGTGATGGTGACTTGTTTGTCATTCGAGTCACTATCAGCATTGCTTCCTGACCTTTTCATAGTATTCGGTTGTTGTATGTAGATCTGGCATGAAGCAGAGTTGGTGAGCATGTTACGTCTGGATGAGTCTTGAATATCAATCAAGCACGAAGATTGAGCAAGGTAAGAGTATCAAAGTCAACACGAAGGTTATTCTTTACTATCTTCATTGGATAGCCATAAGGGTAGATATCGGCCAATGGAAGAACATTTGGTGCATCCACATTCATTTGTTCACCATGTCGTGATGCGAAATAACATTAGCCAAAATAACCAACATATCGAAAGACATAATGTTAGTCAATAGAAGGTTTTATTGTCTAGATATTGAATGTACAGTGATAATGATTGTTACGAGTCCTAAGTCACTTGTTTGTCTAATAGTCTAATGGCGTGCGTGAATTGTTTAGTGAGTTAGTTAACTTTAAGTTTTAAAGTTTATGTTATCACTTATTGTTTACAACATATCAAACGATTAAGTTTATTAGTGACATTATTGGATTCGTGACGTTATGATTAGTTTATTTACAAGTTTGTAGACGTAACAATTCATCATGAAGGTCAATCCAGGTTAAGCGTAGTATTGGCAAAGTTAAGCGTGCGGTATTTATATATCGTGAGCGAAAAGCTTACGCGTAGGATCCTAACTGCGTAAGAAATGTTACAGCGTGGGAAAAGGGCACCTTATCGTGGGAGCTTACGCAGAGTATATATACCTTGCGCGTAGGCTTACACAAAGAGTAGAGACCTTATCGCGTAGAGGTCCCTTGTTTAGCATATCCTTCACGAGGATACGGCGTAGTCCATTGTAGAACCTTACGCGCATAAATTTATGCGTGAATAATCTTCATAACATGACTACAGTAGGGTAATCCTTATCGTGGGATTGCCTTAACCTTGATTAGATTACAGTAGCAAACACGAAATAACATCATCATAGATCAATATTAACACTCATTCACATATCAGATCATGGCATGTCGGCATATCAAACAATTATGCGTGAAAACTTCGTAGCTAAAAACCTAGTTCATACTTACGCATAAGAATTTTAGCCATAGGATTTGCACCAAAGTTTTACGGGAGGTCTAAGAAGTATCTGAGTATGTATAACCAAGTTTTAACATCAAATAAGCCATGAATCAAAATTACCCAATTAGTATGAACTAGAAAATTTTCAATTAATGATTCCTTAGTGTTTTACGGGTGATTTAAGGTTTAAATATCTCAATTCAACTTGAAAAAGCAACCTCATAGAACAATCTTTATTACCAAAACGTTCTCATTTTGAAAACACCCAATTTAGCATAAACCCTGTCAATCAATTAGTGTTTACGGATATGTTTAAGCGATGAACATGTATTCATTGATGTAATAAAAACATTTTGGCACTATCATTTCACTCATAAACACACAAGTATGATCATGTGTTCATGCTTTACACGTAGAACACATAATCCCTTCTAAATGAAAATCTATCAGTTAGTTTGAAATAAAATTAAAACCCATGCTTAGATTGTTGCAATGAAGGTATTAACACTTTAAATTGATGATCGAAGCCGGATTTGTTAACGATTATGGATCGTAGATGATATAGGTTATGAGTAATAAATGTGAAGAAGAAAAGTAGGTGGGAGGTGTTTTTGTTAACTTTAACATTATGAGTTTTAGTCCCTCCACCTTTTCCTTTTTCAAACTAAGCCATTTAACTTCCATTTTGGTTACCAAACAAAGTTTTTAGGAAAGAAACTTTGACGACACTCCCCTCGACTTAAGAAATAATGAAAGGTTATAAATTTAGTCCGAGGAGTGTCATTGTACCGGAAAATTTACCACCATTTGTTAAAAGAAACAACCGAGATATGATAACATGCAAGTACACAGATGTTTTGAAGCAGTTAAAGTTTATTTTCTCCCCTCAACACTTGATGGAAAATTGAATTTTGAAAGATTAAAGTGTTGGCGGAAAAAATACTTACCATGTTGAAAGAAATGTAGATTAGAAGAATATTTTTGTTGTTTTTATCAGGTTTTATAATTTTGTATTTTGTTTTTGAAAAATTATTTACAAAAGAGAATTTGGTGTTTGACAGGTTTTAAAGGTGTTTAGGAGGTCATCAATTCCTCTTGAGTCAAACACCTCATACCAATCCGGTGGACCAACTCATTAAACCTAGCGGGAGGCTTTGGTGAAGATGCACTTAATTGGTATTACTGTACCCACAAAATATAATTCAACGATTACCACTGTTCCACGTGATCCTTGATGAAATGATATTGAAGATCGATGTGCTTTGATTTGAGTCTTGGCTGAGTTGCACGAGATGCAATGGCACTCCGATTGTCATAACATCGGGATTACATCAAATCGTAACCATAGTCTTTGAGTTGTGTTCTCATCCGACATGCGAAACAATGCGGACATGGCTATAATACCTTCGGTTGATGATGACGATGTACAATCCTGCTTCTTGATTGCCATGACACGGTTTATCACAAGAAATTGTAAAGCTCTGAGTGCTTTGGTGAGTCTAAGCATCTGCGTGGTCTGGCGATTAGTTCAAAACGAATCCTTGGATACGGATCCCCAAGTTAATGGTTCCCTTTATGTATCGGAGGATTCTTTTAGCCTCGGAGAGGTGGGTTTCAGTTGGTCGCGATAGAAGCATAGATAGCGGCAAAGACAATATCAGTGCGCTAGCTGTTAGATACATAAGAGACCCAATAATACTACGGTATTTTGTAGGGTCCACCAATTTCCCATGTAAATCAGCGTCTAGCTTCTTGGTATGAGCCATTGGTGTGGCATAGGTGTCACAGTTTCATTCCAAATTTGTTTAACAATTCAAGGGCATATTTGGGTGACTCAAGAAAATACCGGGGATTGATGAACTTGGTCGAGAAAGATGTAAGTTCACCCATCATAGACATTTCAAAATTTTTCTTCATTAGTTTTACAAAAGCGATTGAAAACTTTTTATGTGTAAACCCAAAAATGATGTCATCCACGTAAATTTGAACAATTAAGATATGTTCCCGTGATATTGTATAAAAAGAGTTGGGTCAACCGAACCTTTGGTGAAATTATTAGCAATGAAGAAAGATGATAGCTTATCATTACCATGCGAGGAGCTTGTTTGAGACCATCTGAGCTTTGTTTGTAGGCGTGATTCTTCGAGGATCGCGAATCCATCACGGTTGGTGACATAAGCGGATTTCTTTAAGTTGTCATTGAAGCAGGTTTTGACATCCATCGATGAACCGTCATATTCATATT
>OU343217.1:122365734-122428009 GCA_910596185.1 Chrysanthemum makinoi | reverse complement strand
TTTAAGGACTTATTTTCTAGCTTATTGGGAGTACTGTTTCATTAAAGTGCCTGTGGTGCCAGGGGATAACCCAAATTGATAAGGCACTGAGCTTATTAGTTGTCCAAATCTTGTGTGTCTCCGGCGGTCTTTGGAAAGCCACCTGGTCCTCTTGGATTGTCAAGCTTAAGATCTCACTTTTGAGCTTGTTAGCGAGGCTGCAACAAGCCTCTAGCTTGTCCCATTTCTGTCCTTATCATAAGTTCTGTCTGCTTATTTCTGCTTTTAGTGTGCTTTGAATGCTTTAGCTTCATTTCGCTTAACATAGATTGTCTTGCATCCACTTTGAGTCTTTGCTTCAAATGTGCTTGCTTGTTTCTATTTCCACCAAATAAGCTCATTTAAGTTAATCATATTTTTTAAGCTTTAAAAGCCTTTTATTTGTGGTTTATAAAATTTTTGTCTTTGTTAAAGTTTCATAAAATCAAGTATAAAGTAGTTTTCAAAAATAAAATCCAGAAAAAGTCCAATTAAAACTCAGTGATAGCATTTATTTAATAGTTTTAGCTTTTGATTTTTCTTTTTAGCTTATTAATAAGCAAATCTTGTTCTTCTATTTTTCTTTGTTTTCTGTCATCATATAGGATTTTTAGAAAAAGTTTCTAGATTTATCTTTTTAGTATTTGTTATAATTTTAATTAGTTAAAAATAGTAATTAATTAGTAATAAATAATTAAAAAGTCTAAAAATATATTTGCTTTTAAAATTAGTTTTATCATATTTTAGATTTTCAAAATTTTATTTTCCAAGTTTATTTTACATTTTCTAGTAATTAAGTGTATTTTAAATAATAATTAATTAGTAATAATTATATAAAAGTGAAAAAATATATTTTTAATTTTAAAAATTTATTTTTATATATTTAGATTTCTGAATCATAATTTTATTTTCTAGCCTTATTTTTGTATTTTCTTCTATTTTAGAGCTTATTAAATAGTTAAAATAGTTTTTAATTATAATATTAATTAAATAGTGTTAAAAATAATTTTATTTTTCTAATAATTTTCTTTTAATTTTAGGATTCCAAAAATGTCATTTTTATATTTTTAGGTCTTTTATTTCTGAGATTCACTTTTTATTTCCTAGATGCGTAGTTTTTAAAACTACGTTTGTTTTATCTCGATTGTTGTGTTTTCCTGTTCGTACTCCATTCCATTCCAATCAATTAGTAGTGTAATATTCCTAATCATAACCTTATGATCACTATCCTTAGTGATCACCTTCATCCTGAATCAGTTTACACACCATTGAGTCTCCGGGACTTAACGCACTTAGAATTCATTGTATTCTCTCGATCTTCATTGCATTTGTGTTTAAGCCGCGAAGTCTGCAGACTTGACGGTTTAGCATACAGATCAAATTTTGGCGCCAAGCCGCGGGAGGCTTTTAGCGTGTGTTTAGCCATTTTCAGACCCACTCTTTGCACATAACCCATCATTTGTAAAAAGTTTTTCTGTAAAGTTTTCAAAAAATCCAAAAGTTCATTAACACTTTTCCTAAAGTGTTAAAAACGCCAAAAACAATTTCATTCTTTTTTTTTATCAAAATGTTTTTCAAAAATACCAAAAATATTCATCTTTACCCTCTCACCTTTTTGATTCTTCATTTCTTACCCTCTGTTAACCTTTGATTCTTTCTATGTCTTATCCTCACCCTCTTGGTTGTCAATGGTGTGGTGGTCCTTATAATGGTGGCAATTGCCCCAGCTGTAGCATGGTGGAATCAGAAACGGTCTGTCTTATAACCAAGATCCCTATTCCTACCATAACACGATCTGATTTATTCCATCGCCTACCATTAATCGTGAGTCTTTGAAGTATCATGGTATTGTGGTGGTTCACATTCCGCCTGATTGTCAATCGGGAAACACGCTTGTCTATGAGCGGTTCCCGATAACAATTATGACTCCAGACATATACGACTCATGCCACATCAGTTCTACTGTTGTGAGTATTGTGGAGGTCCTCACTCTAGCTCGGATTGTCAAATAGGGAACCCATTTCCTTGTAACAATTACGAATCTTCATATCAAGACCAACCTCCACAGCACCAAATGATTCAAGCAACTCCTCATGAAACTATGACAGACCTTCTACTGAAGACTCTGGAGTTATTGAAAGAACTTAAGGAGGAGTCGGCTATGTCACATGAGAAATCCATGGAAGAATTGTTAGCGAGGAACGGTCGCTAAATTAGATTCCCGTGATTGCCATTGAAAACGCTGTTAGGGAATCAATTAGACTACAAAAAGCATTCAAATCTAGCTCTCAATTCCATTTCATTCCTGATGACGATGATGATGAAGATACCTTTGATATTCTACAATTTTATTCATCAAGTTCATCAGTTGAGATTCCATCCGTGGAAATGCAGGAGAAAAGAATATAATGAATCACTAGCGGAGAAATAATGGAACTTGTAGAATCCATAACTGCTAGTCCGTCTCAACTCCCTCAGTCTGCTGCTATCACACCCGAAGCTCCCACTCACTCTCTAAACATGGGGGATGAGCTTCTTAGCACTATTCCAGAAATGGAATCGTCCAGTGTTGAGAGCCTTGTCTCAATCCCAAGAGACTCACAGGGAATTCTCGAACATCTGTGTGATATCCCTTTCCCTCTTGAGTGTTCTCAAGATCATTTTGAAACTTTCTCTGATCTTAGCGAAGATTGTGCTTCATATGGAGACATCGAGTACGTTGAGGCATCACTTCCAACTGATGTTGATCCCCTTCTTGAGGAGTTCTCCGGTGAACTCACTCATATCAATCCACTCTTTGACTTCGGCCGTGAGGGAGAGACCAGTCTCATTGATAATGATCGTTCACTCACTTCTTATCCCAACTGTCCAATAGAGAATGTTGATCACTTTGTTCCCGAAACATTCAAAGCTACTTTCACCAATCCTCTATTTGAATTCGACTCAATTCACTTCAATTCTCGAGAATCCACTCTTTGATAATCAGATCGAGGATAGTGATGAGCCCACAATGGAACAAGAGTTCACAAATTCACATCATGTGAATGATTCTCTTCACGAGGAGTTCTCCGGTGAACTCTCTCATATCATATCCTCCGGAGTATGATCGCTTGGATGGCAAAAATCATGATCGGGGGGAGAGAATCTCAATTTGCATAGTTATGACAAATATTCCCACCCTCCCAACCGAGATGCCTTCCAACCCAAAGAGCTCAACCAACAAAATCCAAATAAGTGCAACTGCACTTAATCATGAGGAAGAAGATCTAGTTATGATTGTTATCATGATCTTCCTTCTTTTCTTCACCTACTCGGTGACTTCCTCTCTTCTTCACTCCTTTGGGAGTGAAGACACTATCTTTGAGCCTGGCATTTTCGTTTATCATTTGTGAGCCGGGTCTTTCTCTCTATATCTCATCGGTGTGGAACTTTCACGTGCTTCAAATGTGTGTCCAAACATCTTGAATGAAAGTCCATGGAGATTTCTTCCACTTTGCTTCCCCATGAACCAATTAATTGGGTCGAGTCAAGCTAGCGACTTCGAAAACAAAAAAAGAGAGGCACACAATATGGGTTTTCACCCATATTTCTGACTTCTTACCCCTTTCTACCACCTAAGTGTGGGGGTGATGTCCCACATGTTATATATATCTAAAAAATCTTTTAAAATAATGGCCGTAGTATTTCCTTTTACGTTCTATGTTTCGCATAACGCTGCGGTACTTTGAATATTGAGGGCAATATTCATTTCTAAGTGTAGGGGGGGAATTCTCACGAATTTTATCATATAATTATACCACCCACCCCCGTTTTGGCCAAAAAATTTTTTTTTTGGAGTAAGTGTTTTACACTTTCTCATTTGGTTATCACCGCCATGTCTCGTAAGACAAAAGGATTGGCTAATCCTAGAGCAAACGGCTCTTGGTAAAGATTTCTCAAATCCGTTTATATGGCTTGCAATTTGCCCAAAATTGTATGGTTCTCAACTCACCATATCCTAAAAAGTGAAGAGTTGGCTAGCCCGCAAGATTATGGCTTGTGGTAAAGGCAAAGGGAAAATCCATAATTGGTAATCAGCTCACCAAAGATAATTCTGATACTTTATCTAAGAGTTGGCTAGTCCGAAGGGTACGGCTTTCCGTAAAGACTAATCAAATGCTTACAGCTTATGATTTGCTCAAAATCATTTGGTTAACGTTGTACCAAGGTTCTTACTTGAATCAAAACAATTGGCTACTCCAGAAGTGATGGCTTTGGTAAAGAGATAAAATCCATCAAGTTTTCTCAAATCATTGCTAGGGACTAGCAATATCTCACAGGGGGGATTGATGAGTGTTTAAATACTCATCATTTTTGTGTAATCTAAACAGCAAAATCATCTGAAAACACTTAGAAACACATCAAAATATCACAAATCAGTGTTTTATGTGTTTCAAATACAAAAATATCAAAATCAGATGAAAAATGATTCAAGTTTACACAAAATGGCAATTTTTAGTCCCCCAAGTTTTAAAAGTTGTCAAATCTAGTCCCTGGAATTCAAAAATGTGGAAATTTATCATTCAAGGTCCCTGAAGTATTCTAAGTTGTTTAAAATGATCCTTGAATGATTCTTTTGTCAATTGGCAAGAAAGGTCCCTAAACTTTGGAAAATTGCAAATTTAGTCCTTGGACCTTTCAAAAATGGATTTTATGCAAAAAGGATACTTGTTCTATCAAAAGTTGTCAAGTTTGGTCCTTGTGAGAGCATTGGAAAAATATCACTTTCAGTCCTTGAAGTTTGGTCGAATTACACTTTTAGTCCTTGTATACTAAGCTAAAACCAAACGGATCCTTTAATAACAAAAACAAGCCCAATCCATTATCCAAGCCCAAACCCCTTTGGCTGACCCTTGAGCCACAATACATTCTGACCCCAGCCACCCCAACTTGAACCTTGGACCCCGTGTATTATTAGGCTACGGTCAAACAAAGTCAAACCAAGAGGAAACCGCCAACACTGTAGCACCTTCTCTTCAACCCTTGTAACATCAAAACCAGTCTTGGTTTTCCACCCTTTTCAACCCCCCTCCATACCATGTTCCCTCCACCTCCTCTAAACTCCAAATTCCTTTAATTATCTAAACCAAACCTCATTAAAGCTAAAACCTGCTCAAAGAAATATTTGGCGCCAAAAAGCAAAGTGTATGGTTCTGATGAGTTTCAGTGATCCAAGGGCTCAGAAGTGGTGGGAAAGTCTCAGAGACACAGGGGGATGATGAAAAGTCTATAAAGAGAGAGAGAGATGCATTGTATAAAAATAATCTAGTGTAATTTAAGTTTTTATTGTCGTTTTAAGCATTTTTAAGTTTTAAGTGTATGTTTTTATCTTCAAACTCTGTATTTCAAGTTCTATTGTTATAAGAAAGCTTTTGAAACTTTAATTCAAGTATCAAATTGTATTTCAAATTTTTATGCAATTTTCCTCATTTTCAAAAATCTCATGTTGGTTCAAATGATGTTTTCAGTTGTTTGTATGGACTAGAATAGGTCACTTAAGCTCCTGTAAAAGCTTAATCAAGCTTTTAGATATCCAAAAATTCAGTCTAGCATCAAAAAATCAAAAATTACCAAAAATCCAAATTAAATACTTGAAAAATAAAAAAATCATGGTGAAAGGTACAAGAAGGCTGGAGCAAGGTTGGTATTGGATGGCCATGGTATAGTGCTTCTTGGGAAGCTATAGGAATTGGTTTCAGATCCTAGTTCTCAGTTTGTGCCTTAGAAACTACTTGTAAGCTTTTTACTCAATTCTTGCAATTCACTGTTTAAGTGTTCTTAAGTTTGAATATCTGTGTTTGTATGTTAATTAGTCATAGTTAAGTTAGTTTAAGCCATAAAATCAAGAGCTTGTTCTTTGGAATTCATAGTTGCCTTAGAATCTCATTTTGATAGTCTTACTAGCATTAGTGTAATCTCTCAGTTTTATGTTACTAGTACTGTTGTTTCATGTTTCTTTAGTCCTATTAGATGATAATTTAAGGTTTGTAATCAGTTACAAGGTCTAGATCGCTGATTCTCTTTGAAAAAGTTTCAAAACAGTCTCTAAAGGAGTGTTTGGTTTTGTATAGTTTCAACAGTATTAGAGGTTGTGCATCCTGTGTTTGTGCTTGTTTCATGTCTCAGTAGGCCTTAATACCTCAAATCAACAAAGAAAACCAGTACTTCTTTGGAAAAAAGTCAAAATCTCATTTGATTGTGCCTTATGTGTCCACTGTGTGGATTTCATGATCCATGATCATTGTTTTGTGTTTAAAAGTTGTTGATCTTGCTCAATTCAGTCTTAACATACTTTATAACATCATATTCAGTACTTAGAATCAGATCAAAATCCACTTTGGTCAACTTTTTAGTTGTTCTAAAAAGTCAAAATTTCATAAGGTCATTTTTGAATAAAATTTGAATTTCACCGTGGATTTATTAATAGGATCCAGCTTATAATCTTTTGGATTTTTAAAGTCTAGTTGCTAAAGAAAAATACAAAAATGCTAGTTCTTGGTTTCTCAGCTTTTTAAGTACTTATTTTCTAGCTTATTGTGAGTACCTGTTTCATTAAAGTGCCACATAATGTGCTTGATAAGCCAAATTGATAAGCTTTCACTGAGCTTATTAGTTGTCCAAATCTTGTGTTCTCTGGTTCTTTGGAAAGCCAACCTGGTCCTCTTGGATTGTCAAGCTTAAGATCTCACTTTTTGAGCTTGTTAGCTAGAATGCAACAAGCCTCTAGCTTGTCCCATTCTGTTCCTTATCATAAGTTCTTGTCTGCTTATTTCTAGATTTTTAGTGTGCTTCTTTGAATGTTTTAGCTTCATTTCAGTTAACATAGATTGCTTGCATCCACTTTGAGTCTTTGTTTCAGCTGGCAAGCTTGTTTGAGCTTATTTCCACCAAATAAGCTCATTTAAGCACTGTTGGTTTTTTAAGCTTGTAAACAGCTTATTTGTGGTTTATAAAATTTTTGTCTTTGTTAAAGTTTCATAAAATCAGTATTAAAGTAGTTTTCAAAAAGAAAATCCAGAAAAAGTCCAATTAAAACTCAGTGATAGCATTTATTTAATAGTTTTAGCTTTTTGATTTTTCTTTTTAGCTTATTAATAAGCAAATCTTGTTTTTCTATTTTTCTTTGTTTTCTGTCATCATATAGGATTTTTAGAAAAAGTTTCAGATTTTTCTCTATCTTTTTAGTATTTATTATAATTTTAATTAGTTAAAAATAGTAATTAATTAGTAATAAATAATTAAAAAGTCTAAAAAATATATTTTCTGTTTTAAAATTAGTTTTATCATATTTTAGATTTTTCAAAATTAAAATTTTATTTTTCCAAGTTTATTTTATATTTTCTAGTAATTAAGTGTATTTTAAATAATAATTAATTAGTAATAATTATATAAAAAGTGTGAAAAATATATTTTTAATTTTAAAATTAGTTTTATAGTATTTTAGATTTTTCTGAATCATAATTTTATTTTTCTAGCCTTATTTTGTATTTTCTTCTATTTTAGAGTATTTATTAAATAGTTAAAATAGTTTTTAATTAATAATAATTAATTAAATAGTGTTAAAAATAATTTCATTTTTCTAATAATTTTCTTTTATTTTTAGGATTCCAAAAATGTCATTTTTATATTTTTAGGTCTTTTATTTCTCGATTCACTTTTTTTTTGTACGCATACGTAGTTTTTAAAACTTACGTTTACGTTTTTCTTATCTGATTGTTGTGCTTTCCTGTTCTGTACTCCATTCCATTCCAATCAATCAGTAGTGTAATATTCCTAATCATAACCTTTACAGATCACTATCCTTAGTGATCACTCCTTCATCTGAATCGGGTTTTACACACCATTGAGTCTCCGGGACTTAACGACCGAATTCATTGTATTCTCTGACCTTCATTGCATTTGTGTTTAAGCTGTTTTAAGTCTGTTAGACTTGACGGTTTAGCACAGATCAATGGAGTTGGTGCATTGGTTTCGACCGTTGTAGATGCATCTTTTGTTGGTGGTGGTGGATGATGCTGAGCGGGTGCAGCGGAATGATGGTTTGATGCATTTGTCGAAGTTCCACCATAGTATTCATCGAACATTAACTCGAAGAAATTCTCCCATTCTTGTTCTTTAGGATTGTCAAATGAAGTTGATTGAGCTCTTTGAGGTACGAGTCCCAACTGATGTGTCCGAAGTCTGCCGGTTTAGTGCGGTTCTAGAGCGAGTCTCTCAGAAGCCATTTGTGAAAGTTCATCAAATTTCACATTCATCGTCTCCATGATCCTCCTAGTTCTTCTGTTATACACCCTAAATGCCCTCGAGTTATCTGAATATCCAATGAAGATTCCAATATCACCTTTAGCTTTCAATTTACCTAGATCTTCTCTGTCGTTTGTCGGATAGCACAAAGCGCCAAACACGTGAAAGTAAGAGATATCAGTTTTCGTGGTTCACAAGCTCATACGGGTTTTATTGAATCTAGGATGGATTAGGGATCGGCTTCGAGTGAAACAAGCAGTGGCAACATCATCGACCCATAGAAATAATCTGCACTAGAATAGATTAGCATTGTGCGAGCAACTTCCACAAGAGTTCTATTTCTTCTTTCAACTACCCTATTCTCACGCGAGTTCTAACAACCGATGTCTCGATGTGTAATTCCAACATCTTCAAAATAAGTTCTTAACTCCTGATTAGTGAATTCAGTGCCGTTGTTCTGTTCTACAACCCCACTGGAGTTTGAAGAAGTACTTGAATACGCTTTGAAAGGTGATGATGATGCCTGGTGCTTCGCTTTGATCTCGAAACTTAACCCATGTACATCTCGAATAATCATCGACGATAACAAGAATATACTTTTCCCATTAATGCTTTCAACTCTCATTGGGCCACATAAGTCCATGTGCAACATATGCAACTTTGCTTCCGAACTAGGTACGGTTTTGGGTTTATATGATGCTCTTTTGCTTTTTCCTTGTTCGCATGATGGACATAAGTGATCCTTGGTGTATTTGAACTTTGGAAGTCCATTGACGATGTTATCTTTGGCAATTTTGTTGATGGTGTCGAAATTGAGATGGGATAACCGTCTGTGCCACAACCAGACGGTTCCGTGATGCTTTGTCATAAGACATATTGGTGATGAAGAGGCCATTTGATTGATGTCGATAGCATACAAGTTTGTATCACGATTCCTAGTTAAGAGATCAGTGCCATCCAAGTTTCTAACGGCAACGATTTTTCCTAAAAGCAACCTCTAAATCATCATCACAGTAATCAGCGCCATGAAAACAAATTGTGTCCCAACCCTTCGACATAGTAAACCCAAGTGATCAAATAATTTTCAAAAGGTAGATCTCCATAACCCATGATAGCTGCTACATGATCATTTCCAAAACGTCACGGTTTCCCATGAATTTCCAGACGAAATTAATCAGCATCTTCAGATTCCCGGTCATGTGCTTGGAGCAACCCGAGTCGACGATCCAAAGACATATTTTGATAACCCGCCAATAATGAAGAAGAAGATTTTTGAAACCGTTTTGATTTTGGTTCCGTTGGGTTAGAGGTAAAATCCGGATCACACTCAAAGAAGTTTTCAAGTGGGTATTCTGGTTGGTCACTCGTTGTACCATTCTGGAGTGTGAAAGTTCTACCTGTGGGTTTCCAAATGTCATCCCTAAAGTAAACATTATGCTCCCTATCGTGAGTGTAGAGCCTAAGTTTCGCAACTAGTCTTCCTATTCGTTTAGCATAAGTTCTTTTGGGAACATTCTTCTTAACAGGTTTAACAATCTCATTCTTAGAAACACAATCATCATGAACATTAGTTAAAGATTTCTTGCTAGTTAAACAAAGAGATTCAGCACATGCATTAGACTTAGCAAGTTTCATAGGTTCAATACATTCAGATGAAATGTCTTTCTTATTCAAAAGCCGTAAATTCCTAGGGTGTTCTTCTACTTTCTTCTCTTTATTCAAGCTAATACTCCTAGAGGCATGCGAGACTCTATTGTTCCTTGTATTGCTCTTAGGCTTTAGCCTGCTGCTCCTAGAGGTGCTTTCTAGTCCTGTAAAAGGTAAGGCACACGCATTAGGATTCACATTTTTATGAAGGGAGGTGGTTTCAGCTTTCCTAGTGTCTTTAGAGTGCTTTTCTAAACTTATGTCGTTTGTTCCATATGGTTTAGATGTGGAGGCGGACGCATTAGTGGTACTCATCTTAAAAGGCCAGGAGCTAAAACTTTTGGTTTCTCGATAACCGCTTTTCCTTTATCAACATTTTGTTTAGGTAGGGCATGTGGAGTGACTGGTTTTGATGAAACATTTTTCTCATTGACTTTTGGAGGAGGCATAGAAATAGACATTTTTGGTTTGGAAACCGGTTTGGGAACATTTGCTTTCTCCGCAGTCAATGGTTTTGTAATCACAGATCCACGCCTTTCCTTTTTGACTTTCCAATGAGCCCTCAAAAGATCATTTTTCTCTTTCATGTCATTGTAGGCACGCTCATACGACAATTTATCATATTTTCATTCCTCAGCTTCAATCAAGTTGTTTAAAATATGAGACATTTTCTTTTCAAGTTTTTCAAGAGCTTTTTCATATTTTGAAACAATTTCGAGGTCTCAGACTGGAGTCTTTCATGATCTTCAACAGAATATGTTTGCAAAATGATGGACATAATATCGTTAGTCGAACATCTTCAAGAGAGAGTCATTTAAAGTTTCCAAAACTTTGATTTGTTCAACAGTCGTTAGCTTGCTTTACCAGGGTTTTATGGTCCTTGACAAAGTCAGCTGTTTCTTTTGAAAATGCTTGTTCAAAATGAATTACCCTTGCACTGATGGCATTCACCTGAGGGGCAATTTGAGTTTCAAAAAACTTTCTCTGTTCAATATCAAAACTAGAGAACTAGTTATTAGGTGTAATAGTGGTTTTAGTTTTAACAGTTTCTTGAAGATCCGCAATTCTCGTTTTCACATTGTCTAAAATACTTCTCGCATCACTTGAGTTAAAAGGATTGTTAGAAGACATTTGTTCAATGTTCGAAAGAGATTTTGAGACAACGACTGGTTTTGAAACAGATTTTGAAACACGTGTTGACTCTTTGTTTGAAACATTTTGTGTGATGGAGAACTTTGACTTTTCTTTTTGATTGACAAAAGTGATTCCGTTAATTTTGTTCCATTTGTTATAATCAATTGGTTTGATTTTCGAATTCTTTTGTTTCATTTTTGATCTACTCTCCTCAGATAGTTCTAACGCTTCAGAGAATCCGAACAATTATGGGTTCATGCAAAACATTTCCATTTTTTAACACATTCTCGAGATTTCGAGCTTTCTTGAGGAACGAGGAAGGGTCGTTACCAAGTGCCATTCTATTATTAGTATGAAAACGTGGATTTACTTGATTAGAAAGCATCTTGATTGTTTGAGCGTAATGACCCATTTTAAGAAGCAAATTTTCCAGAGTTTGGATTTTTCATTTTTATCAAGAATTTCATCAAGAAGAGAATCTTCTCGTTTTGCAAAATCTGTAATCAATCGCTTCTTCTCTTTTCAAGATTAGAAAACATTTCTTTTTGTTTAGAAAGTTGGTTATTTAAATCAGAAATTTCCTTGTTTAAAGATTTAATTTTCAAGTTCAAATTCACATCGAGTGTGTTGTACTTGATTTGCAATAGTTGTTCTTTAGAAACCAAATTTCGATAACCAATTTCTAATTTATTCTTTGTTTTTCGAAATTCAAAGGCTTTTGCATTCTCCTTGTAACTCTCAAGCTCAACGGTCAATTTAGCATTTGCGGCCTTAACTTCGCGATTGACCGTTTTAACTTTCTCAATTTCAATGCCACAGTTGTTGATTAATGATTCAAAATAAGCACGAGTTTCCTCATCAGTCTCAGTATTTTGTGCCACACGGCCTCCACTAGGATCCACATTTGGAGTTTCAGAGTTAGTATTGCTACAACTCGGATTGTCCAAGTATGTATCATAAGTAGGTGCTGATGTCACAGAATGCTGTTCGTCATGAGTAAACACATCAAATATGACATTGTTATAGCATGGATCGATGATTGGTACCTCAGATACGCATTGACGCCATAGACGAGGAGGTGCGTCCGAATCAGTGTCGTACTTAGTCTCCTGAAGATTTGCCATGAAGATGCAGTTTGCATTGAGTTCCTCGAGGTCTTACAAATCATCCATAATAGCCATGAAGTCATGTTCCTCAGCACTCAATTGAAGTCCAGATTGTTCCTTTGTACCAACAAAATAGCTTTATGAAGATACGCAAGATCCTTCTTTTTCGGCTTAGTTGGACAATTCCTTGCCATGTGACCCAATCCTTGACAGTTATAACACTTAACCTGATTACCCTGATTCACATTTCCATAATTCCCAACGACTGGAGCTGCAACATTCCCATTCCGATTACCCACTGCTCTTTTCCCAACATTCCGACCCATCCGATTACCCCGATTCGAACCGCCTGATTACCCATGCGAAATCTAGTAGCATATCCCTGCCGATTCCCAATAACTCCAACCATTTGACCTTGATTGCCCATGTTTACACCCGGCTGTGCAATTTGCCTATTGCGAGTGTTTGATGAAATCCTTTGGTTGTTGTTAGTTGGTGTGGAATAGCGACCTCTGAATGCTTTACCCAAGAATACAAATGCTTGTGACAAAGCTTCTTTTGGTTCCATTTCAATATCAGTGATTCCTTGTTCTTGGTAATGTTGTTGTTCAGGTGGATAGTTTTGTTGTTGAGGGATGTATTGCTGCAAGTTGTTGTTAGTGGAAGATGATGAAGCTTGTTGTTATGTATTCACTGGAGTTTGAGTCTTTGCAATGAGTGCCAATGGATCATGATTCTTTGCTAATCTTTCTTCCCTGACTTCATTCACTTCATTTTGGTTTTGTTTCAGAAAATCGTTGAGTTGATCAAAGTTCACTTGATGTAAGTCTTTTGTTTGGTTGACAATAGTGACATATCGTCCCCATTCTTCTTGTAGATTGTTCAAGAACTTGATGTTGCTCACGATAGTTCTGGGTGTCAACTTGTTTCTTATCACCTCATTCATTAAAGTGCAGAACCTTCCATAGTAGGATTCAATGGATTCTCCCGGAGTAGATGTAAACTTCTCCCATGCAGTTAGCAACTTGTTCTCTGTGTCTTGTTGACCGATTTCTGTTCCATGACAAAGTCGTTTAACACGTTCCCACATGTCGAAAGCAGTTTCACAACTGTCTATAGCAGCAAAGATGTCTCTTGGTAAACCCAGTTGGACAATATGAATTGCCATGTCATCTGCTTCGACTTGTTTCTGATCCTCTTCAGAGTATTCCGATTCTTTTTGAAGACGAAAAAATGGTGGGACGGGAGGTGTTGCATTAGCATTTCCAGGGTCTTGGACTTGTCGAGGTATGAAGGGTCCATTCTTAATGGATTGAATCATCAATTTTCCATTAGGTTTGGTCTTGATGTAGCGAAGCATACGACTTGTCCATTGAAGATAACCACCTTTTTCCAACATAGGAGGACGGTTTTCGGCACCGGCTGCATGAATGTCTTGTTGAGTTGCCATTGATGAAGGTATGATCTGATAAAGTTGATGTAGGATCGATTCAACGATAAAGGAGTTGTGTTTGATGAAGATTAAGCTCGGTCGTTGTAGTGAAAATGTGCTCTAAAAACTTAAAACCTCAATAACTTCTATTCTAAGCGTTTTTTGGACTTGAAGGTTGACCCGAATCAACTTAAGTTTATTCGGCGTGCCAATCTCTTCGTTCTCACGGTCGTTTTGATATGTAGAACGCTGAAAACGAAGTTACGGTTCAAAAGTTATAGCCGTTTGAAGTTATGCTCAAAATCTTACTCGTAAACAAGTTCTAATGCGTAGAAAATGAGTGCTTATGCGTAGGATGCTTATGCGTAGGATCTTATGCGTAGGAGTCCTTATACGTAATGAGCTTAGGCGTAGAAATCCTTATGCGTAGAAATCCAACATACGCGTAAACTTAAGGTTAAACGTAAGTCTTATGCGTAAACGTTAAGCGTAGAAGTAGAGTACCTTACGCGTAAGAGTTAACTTATGCGTAGAGTGCTTACTCGTAAGCTTTCTGCTTATGCGTAAGAGTTGGTTTAAAACCAAAAATCCTTTACACTGTCACAGCGTAAAAGATATCCGAAAGTCAAAGTGTTCCACACACTTATCCAAGTGAGGGAAGCACTGAGTCACCGTTGTTGCACGAAGATTCTTCACTAAAAAGTTATGCGTAGAAACTTACGCGTAGAAAATGGGTTTTGACTTTCTTACGCCTAAAACTATGGTTTTGACTTACGCGTAAAAAATTTCCAATGATTCACACAGTTTCGCTTGCACAAACAGCCTTAAAAACACTCCAATAACACAAATCTTTTGACCTTTTTCACCCAAAGTGTTTAGAAAGCTTACGCGTAGAAACGTACACCTCAATAAACACGAGTTTAAAACTGATGTAAAACATGTAAAGCTTCAAACTTTTTTGCAAAACTAGACTCTTTAACACTAAAGAAACCTCAAACCAAAGAATCTTGAAGATTTTAGTGCGAAAAATAAAGTTTTAAGCGTATCCACTTTTTGTTACCGAGAGCTTTACGCGTAACACAACACAAACAAAAACTTCAACCAACCACTCCTAAACCATTGTTAGGCGATTGATACCAATTGTAGGACCTTACTTTTATCAACCTTATCACAAACCCAACACGTATACACGTATAACCACGTGAAACCAAACACAAACGTAGAAAGATAAAGAAGGAAGGATGGTGACTTGATGTTATGAAACTCGTGAATGTGAAGAATGATGAACACAATATGTTTATATCAAAGGAAAAACACACACACACACAATTAAGCACACACCTCAAATGACTCATTTGAGGTGTATTTATACTACCTTACAACTTACCCTAATGGGCTTGGCATGGGCCGTGGATATGGGTTGGATTGGATTGGGTTACTTGGACTTATACAAGGAAAGCTTATCATAACGCCTAGCCATTTAGCTTAGCCCAATCCACGAGCCCATTGACAATTCTATCACGATATCTAACACACGATATAAAGTTCCTAAATGTGAATGACCATCACTTCTAATAAAAACTATTAAGGCTAACAGGCAAAGCTCGGTTTAGTTTAACGTAATGCGGTTACCTAAATTAGACTCCCAAAATTGCCAGTTGTCAAAGACTCCCAGCCTCAGAAGAAACCCGTCCCGGGTTTCACTCCGAGTTGCTTGACGTCATGAAAAGTTTAGGATACTTCCTACGGAAAACGTCCTCACGTTCCCAAGTGAACTCCGGTCCATGCCGGGAGTTCCAACGAACCTTAATCATCGGAATACGGCTATTCTTCAGCCTTTTAATCTCACGATCCATAATCTCAATCAGTTACTCAACAAAATTCAATTTCTCATCAATACGAATATCTTTTAAGGGCACCACTATGTTTTCCTCCGAAAGACATTTCTTAAGATTACTCACATGAAAGACATTATGTACACTGCTCAATTCCGATGGTAACTCCAGGCGGTATGCTACCGGTCTGATTCTTTCCAGGATTGGAAAGGGACCAATATATCGGGGATTGAGTTTTCCACGTTTCCCAAAACGAATCACTCCTTTCCAAGGAGAAACTTTCAACATAACACGATCTCCAGCCTGAAATTCTAAAGGTTTACGTCTCTTATCAGCATAACTCTTTTGTCTATCACGAGCGGTTTGTAACCAATTACGAATCTGAACTATCTTCTCAGTGGTTTCTATGACAAGTTCGGGACATGTAAGTTGACTCTCGCCAACTTCAATTTCAACAAACAGAGAACGACATTTTCAGCCATACAATGCCTCAAATGGGGCGGCCTTAATGCTAGAGTGATAACTATTGTTGTAAGAGAATTCGGCCAAAGGGAGGTGTCTCTCCAGCCTTTGCCGAAATCAATAACACAGCCGTAAGCATGTCTTCTAAGGTCTGAATGGTTCTCTCGCTTTGACCATCGGTCTGAGGATGGTAAGCAGTACTCATATCCAAATTTGTTCCTAATGCTGTCTGTAATGATCTCCAAAAGTGGGATGTAAAACGAATATCCCTATCGGAAATGATAGATATCGGTACTCCATGACGCGATACTACCTCCTTAAGATACAATCGAGCAAGCTTATCAAGACTATCGGTTTCACTAATGGCTAAAAAGTGAGCAGACTTAGTTAAACGATCAACTATTACCCGTATAGCGTCATTGTCGCTAACTGTTCTCGGTAATTTAGTGATAAAGTCCATGGTTATTTGCTCCCATTTCCATTCCGGGAGTTCGGGTTGAACTAAGAGTCCTGATGGTATCTGATGTTCGGCCTTTACTTTAAAACAAGTCAGGCACCAACTGACATACTGAGCTATATCGGCTTTCATATTAGGCCACCAATAAAGTTTCTTAAGATCTTGATACATCTTATCGGCTCCGGGATGAATAGAGTATTTTGATTTATGCGACTTGTGCATAATCAACTCACGGATTCCACCATGAAATGGTATCCGCTTCTGTCTCGAAGCATAAAGTTCCGTTGGAACGCTTCAAGAAGCCTTTTTCACTTTCTACGATTCCATGAAGATTCTCATAAGGACGGTTCTTCCCGTCAATGCCTCTGCTTGGGCCGCTAAAATTTGAGACGGTAAGGGCGAAACAATGGTCATTCCTAAGGATCTAACAAGTAGGGGTGGAATGTCCTCCTTACGACTAAGTGCATCAGCTACAACATTAGCCTTACTAAGATGATAACGAATCTCACAGTCGTAATCACTAAGAAATTCCAACCAACGACGTTGTCTCATATTCAGTTCCTTCTGATCTAAGATATGCTTCAAGCTCTTATAGTCGGTAAATACTACACACTTGGTTCCATACAGATAATGTCTCCAGATCCTAAGATAAAACTCTACAGCACCTAACTCAAGGTCATGGGTGGTGTAGTTTTTCTCATGCTTCTTAAGTTGTCAGGATGCATAAGCAATCACCTTCTCCCGCTGCATTAAAACAACACCTAAGCCTTTTTGCGAAGCGTCGCAGTACACGATAAAATCTTCGCTTCCTTCAGGCAAAGCTAGGATGGGCGCACTACACAACTTCTCCTTCAGAAGTTGAAATGCTTCTTCTTCCTTTTATACCCATTCATACTTAACATCCTTCTGTGTTAGCTTGGTCAGCGACTTAGCTATCTTAGAAAATCCCTCAATGAATCTCCTATAATAGCCTGCTAACCCTAGAAACTGTCGGATTTCTGATGGGTTCTTAGGAGCTGCCCATTCCCTAATGGCCTTAATCTTATCTGGGTCAACATGAATGCCTCGACTATCTATCACATGGCCTAAGAATTGCACGGACGGAATCCAAAATTCACACTTAGAGAATTTGGCATACAGCTTTTCCTCTCTCAACAATCCTAAAATGAGCCTCAAATGCTCTTCGTGCTCCTCACTACTCTTAGAGTATATCAAGATATCATCTATGAATACTATCACAAACTTATCCAGGTATGGCTTACACACTCGGTTCATGAGATCCATGAAAACCACTGGCGCGTTGGTCAAACCAAACGACATCACTTGGAATTCATAGTGTCCATAACGAGTTCTAAATGCCGTCTTAGGGATATCCTCCTCTCGAACTCTAAGCTGGTGATAACCAGTTCGTAAATCGATCTTAGAAAAGACACTAGCTCCTTGGAATTGGTCGAATAGGTCGTCTATTCTAGGTAACGGATATCGTTTCTTCACTGTCAACTTATTCAATTCCCTATAATCAATACACATCTGAAACGATCCATCCTTCTTCTTCACAAACAACACTGGTGCTCCCCACGGTGACGAACTTTGTCGAATGTATCCCTTCTCTGACAATTCTGCCAACTGTTTAGACAGTTCCTCCAATTCTCTTGGAGCAAGTCGATAAGGTGCTCGGGCTACGGGTGCCGCACCGAGTATCAACTCTATTTGGAATTCCACTTGTCGAATGTGGAATCCCGGCATCTTCGAAACACATCCGAAATTCTCTAACGACCGGTACATCATTGCGGTGTCTTTCACTCTTCTCCTTGCTTTTCTTTCGAAATTCGAGCCAAGAAAAGACAACTTCCTCTATCGATGTACTTCTGGGCCTTAATACAAGAGATGATGCTCAACCGAGAAGGACTTCCACAGTCGCTCCGATCTCCTTGTATGCTCAGAACTTTTCCGCCATAAGGTAAATGCACAATCTTCTCATCACAGATGATGTGTGCACCGTTCTTCGACAGCCAATCCATTCCGATAATGACGTCAAAACTTCCTAAGGTAACCGGCAATAAATCTATACTAAACAGGCGGTCTAGGAAACTTAAGGTACAACCTCGGACTACGGTGTCTATCTTCTCTCTATTCCCATTCGCTAATTCCATATCGTAACTAAACCCTAGAGGTGTTTGGGAGATTCCTAGTAATGGCATAAAATTGGTGGATACTAAACTCATATCCGCACCAGTATCAAACAGTATGGAAGCATAGCGATTATTTAGAAGGAACGCACCCGTAACTACGTTAGGGTCCTCACCAGCTTCCTTCCCAATAGCGTAAACACGTTGTTCCCATGTCTCGGCTGATTCCTAGCACCATGGTTTCCCGATTTTCCGAACCTCACGCTTCACAGGGGTTTAAGCCATTACCTCCTACACCTCGGTTAGCAAATCCTCCTACATTACTGGGATTTCCTCTCATCCACGGCTGACGGAACTCATTCTTAAAGTGTCCCTTCTTTCCACATCCAAAACAGGTGACAGTGGCCTTCCAGTCCACTCCTTGTGTAGTTTGAGCTGCAGCAAGTGGATGAGACCTACAGTCTTTGGCCATGTGTCCTACCTTAGAGCACTTCCTACACACATTCGGGCATAGTCCATGGTGGTATCGGTTACAATGACCACACACAGGCTTACTACCCTCATAATCTTTCCTTCCTCCTTTTCCTATGGCGAACACCCTGGCTATCTCATGCCGTTTATTGCCATTCCCTTTAGCAACTTCGTTCCTCTTCCTCTTATCACTCCTATCATTTTTACCATTGTCTCCTACTTCTAGTACATAAGAGTCCATCAAACGATGAGCCACAGTAATTGCCTCATGCAAATTAACTGGCTTTGCAGCGATGACATCATTTCGGGTAGCTAAAGGCAATCCATCAGTATACCTCTCAATCTTAAGTTCTTCAGTGCGAACCATATCAGGGCAAAGCAACGATAACTCTTGAAAACGACGAGTATAAGTCGCCATGTCAGTACCCTTAACCTTATGGTTCCATAACTCACTCTCTAACTTCTTAACTTCATTCCTAGGACAATAAGTCTTGATCAAGAGAGTCTTAAACTGAGTCCAAGTCATACTATAAGCTACATCAATCCCTACTGATCTATGATAATTGTTCCACCAGGTTAACGCTTCGTCCTTCAAGGTATATGTTGCATACTTAACCTTACAATCCTCCTCACAATTACTAACAGCAAACACAGATTAAGTTTTCTCCAACCACCTAGTTAGGTAAACTCCTCCCTCACTTCCTCCAAACTCAATGGGACCACAGAATCGGAACTCTTTGTAGGTACAACCTCGAGTTCGATTCAGCGTTGGGGTTCCACTAGAGTTGTTAGAGAGATTAGTCTCAGTTAGTAGTTCAGCGACACGCTGTGCCACTAACTGGTCAACATGGGCTGGGTTTACAGGTGGAGGGTTTTGTGGAACAGGACCATTCTCAGCACGGTCGTTCACATTCGGGTTCTCTACAGCTTGGTTATCAGTGTTCGGGTTCTCAACAGGTGGTGTGGTCGGGGCCGGACGACGATCTCGACGACCAGGGGCAACAACAGCAGCAGGAGCTGCTCGGTTGTTCCTAAGGGAGTTTCGTCTTGTTTCCACCATTCTGGAGGCAAGAAGAATAGTTTCATAAGTCCACATTTTGCGCTCTAAAGATAGAGTTGGGTTCCAAGGATCACTAATTATCACTCAATACATAATCAAGGTCAACAAGGACAACGCTATACCAAAGCGAAACAATCAGATACCGAATCATAACTAAAGGATGCATGTTCCAATAACCATAACTCATAGGTTTCAAAAGTGGAAATACATGGAAGGATACGAAGAAATCAAAAACGATCCTAACAACGATACTAGTAAGACAACTAGGATACTCCTACATCTCGAACCAAGTACTACTTAGTTTCAAGATGGTACAGAACCATGAATCTAATACTATCTAGACACGTCTACGAATACCACTAACTGATCTCCTAACATCGTCAACCTCTCTCCATAAAGATGCTAACTCAACACGTCGAGCATCGCGATCACTCTTAAGCTCTGCGACCTCTCTCTCTAACTCACCAATCCTACGCCAAATCGCTCTATCAGCATCACGAAATGTCGCGAACCCTCTCAAGAAGTCCCCAACCTGCCCCTGGAGCTCCGACATACCCTCACGCAAAAAATCCTAGTCCCGACTAAAGTACCCATATCAACTCTCAAATCCTCTATACTAGCCCCTAGATACTCCGACCAACTGGGCGATCCATCAACTGACTAAGCCTAGTACCTGATGTAATCCTCTCCCACATCAGACCCGTCTCACCATACTCCTCGGGCTCTGGAACAATCTCCAATGGTATCTCAGATCCTAACGGGCTACCTATATAAGGTGAGTAAGGTGGTGAGTCAATGTATAAAGGTCTGTCCAGGGACTCAAGCTCGTGCAAAGGAGAACTTGGTCTTGGAGAATGTGCAGACTCTGCAATGGAGGAGTACCCCCTTCTAGGATATCCTCATCATCCTCCTCCCGAGGATCCTCATCCTCATCTACATATAGCTCCTCAATCTCATGCTCCTCCTCGACCTCATGCTCCTCCTCGCCCTCATCCATAGGGGAGAGTCCATGAGTCTGAGTCTCTGTTCAGTGTAAATCCTGAGGTGGTACACTAAGAGATCTAGGCCTCCTAAGACATGGTGATGCTGCTAAATGGATAGGTGATGATGGTGGTCTCACGGACATGGGGCAAAGGCTATAAGCAAGCCTTGGAGTCTGTGCTCGCGCTAAGACCTGATGTAAAGTGAGTTGCCTAGATGAGCTAGGACGATCTGATGATGATGAACTAGTGTGACGGACAATCTCATAAGGATCACCCTGCGCAACCGTCATGAGAGTCAATGCCGAGAACTAGCAACAACAAGGACCTCCTCAGACACATCAAAAGCTAGTGAAGGCATAGTATGTGACAATGGCATAGGGTAGGTATAAGTGTTCGAAACAACTATTTTTAATAAGCGCATCAACTTAACCCAAAACATATATCACATAATGAAAGCTTTTAAAAGTGTAGGTACCGCATTACTCAAAATATGCCTTTAAATAAAACACATAAGTTCCGTTCCATCACATAATCCCATATCAAATCAATCGAGTTCAAAACTCCAAAATCACAATATATTGTTTCCTCAAATTAAATTCCGTAATATCTCGATAATCACATCTCATTTTCCAAAATCAATAATCATATCTCCAAATCATAACGTTTCCATAATCAGTTCACAATATCCCTTAACAGATCATCTCATAATTCAAATCGCAGTTCATACCATAATCAAATAAGAAGCTTTGGCTTGGCAAGCGGGCGTGCGTCAGTCGAGGATCAATTTTCTTAAAAAGTGGTTATAGTTTAGGGTTTATAAAATACCTAATTCTCTATAACCTTGAGCTCTGATACCAATCTGTAACACCCTCAAATCTCAGAAAGGAAGACTTAATCAAATTTTCGGGGCGTTACTTTTGGATTGGTATCGCACACAAGTATAGCAAAAGATAGTCATTTAACATTCAAAACCAATCACAAATTTAAGTATTCAAAACATTTAATCCAAAAGTATAATTATTAGGCCCAAAACATAATTTAATAAGATAGGTCCCCAAAGTTTATCAGAGTCAGAAATGATCCTTGAACCCCGCCTCCTTGCCAAGCTTCCACAAACCACGTATTCCAAACATCTCTCAAATACATAAGAAATCATGCTAAAAGGTCAGCTTACGCTGGTGAGTTCATAGGTTTAAGTTCAACAAAATCATAGTGGACCAGTAGGAGTTGATTTGCTATGCAAGACCTAAGATAGATAAAAACCGATCCTACCCGGATCACCAACCATAAACATATCCCGCATCCAGGGACTACTCGGGCCCAGCGACTCTAGTCCAGCACTGTCGTGGCAAAATCTAGAACAATTGCCAACCCCGGACTAGGTCGAGGTAGAAGTCTATTCTTAGCTAGGCAACAGTTATAGCAATTAGGATTGCTACCCTAGTCTAAGGCAACAACTACCGCACATCTATCTAAACAATCAAGCATACAAGCAAATCCAAATAGTTTTCACGGTCTGAAAATAGTAGCATGATTCTCACCCCAATATAGTTAAAAACGTAGATAAAAGTGGGGCTATAAAACTCACCTCAAGCAATCAACGCACAAATAAACACTAGCAGAAGATAACGGAAATCACGGCACAGCAACTATCGACTCGGCACAACCTATTAATGTAGACCACATTTAATATATATATCTCTCGAAATCAACGTTATCTACCCCAATGTATTCCATTTCGTTATTTCCAAAAATGTCTCGTTTCACCATTTAATCCTAATGTTTGGTATTCCTCATGTGGGTGTATCGACTCAATATGATGCTATGAATGCACTCAAACAACTAATATATAACTCAATGCGACACAATGAGACCTCTAAACGATAAGCTCCATAGTTCAATAATTTTCGGAATAAATAGTAGACCTTATCGAATTCGTCAACTCGATAAACTCATTTATTTATTCGTGTCGCTTATTATCCCATAAATCAATCGTATCCTAAAGAGTCACAAGGATAATTCGCCCATTAATAAGGTTACCCAATGTACCTAGCGGGCTCTTATTAGATTCGTCAACCTAATAAGTCCGCTACCCACGTGGATCAACACTATTAGCGTTAGATTATCCATAACCCATGCACACAACGTAAGTAAATATATACTTAACTAGTATTAAATGTCCACAATTGACATTTATATTGAATAAACGTGTACTCGAAACATTAATTACTTATTTATTACAAAATATTTCCAATTTAGTCGTTAGTTTCAATTTAAAAATAGTAAATAACAAGATAAGACTAGTTATCGATATTTTTGGTACAAAAGCCCATTTATTATTTATATTTCATAGTATATTAGCATTTTCATGTTTATATATATATTTCGTCAAATCCCAATATTAATCTCATATCGTTATTCGTTTTGAGTCCACAAGCACGAGTCATGACTTCTCGGCTTTTAATCGATCAGTAGTCCAAATTATACTAAAGTCCATGTTACGGCTTTGTCGGAGTCAACTATTGACTAAAAAGTCAAAGTAACACCGACGTAGCTCAAGGTTGACAATATATATAACAAGTCCAATTTAAAAGTCATAATAGCGCAATTCAATCCCAAACCAACTCAAAACAATCTCGCCAACCAATCAATCAACCCAATATACCCGAAACCAATGTTATGACCCGAATGGTCATGACACGGTCAAGGTTAAGATCACGTGAACCAAACAAGCCCTAGAAGTTTTTCGGCTCCACGCGTCTCATCCAAACCTCAACTACATCAACCAACAAGCTACCAAAACGACCCGACCCGGACCCGTGGCCCAAGTGGGTCACGTACGACCTCCAAGCCATGACCATCGTGGTCATGGTGGCTCGTACACCATCTCACACCTAACCAAATACAACCAAATCAATTCCACAACATCCAAATACAATCATTCAAGCTCCAATCATTAACCAAACACAAAACCCATTATTTATTCTAACCAAAAATATGAAACTAAACCTAAAATGCATAAACCCATCAAATTGATACACCACATGCTTACCAAACACTAACTACTTGTTTATTTAGATGTTAATTAGACTTAATTCCATGTTTTACCCAAAAGCCCCAAATTTGGACATAGGGTCGAAACCCTAATAAGCCCATACGTGGCTTTTTATTGCTTAAACAAGCTCTAACCATGTTCCATTTACCTTATTCAAGCACCAATTGCAAAACCCACTTGAAACCCTAAAAATCCAAATCTTAATCTTTAGATTTGAAGGTGTTAATGAAGGTTTTAGTATGAGTATTATATATGGATGGAAAGAGGATGAAAAGATCTTCGATATGGTGGTGGAGGTGAGGGGTGACGCGCCGGTGGTTGGCCGGAATCTCGTCAGAAAGTGGCGGCCGGTGGTGGGTGAAATTAGTGTTAGGGTTTTGTTATTTGGGGAGAGAGAGAGAGTAGAGAGAGAAAGAGTGTTGTGTGTGTGTTTTTAGAGAGAGAAGGAAATGTATGAAATGAGGGGATAGGAGGCCTTTTATACTTGGACAAAAGGACTCAAAAATAATTATTTTTGGAGGAGGGGGGCGCCTGCCATGGGTATAATTGGGGGGTCGGAGTTGTAATTTTTCATAACTATCCCGTTTACCCATTCCCGATCTCACATATTGTCCCCCGAGTGTCCCACAACGTTCATTCAACTTTCTAACATCGTTATTTACGTTTTTCCACGAGTTTTGACTATTTATTTGTCAATTTTCGAGTTACGATCTAAAAGTTACAATAATTCTCGTTTTAGGCTTTCCTAGTGCCGAATCGAATAGTGCCTACCAAATAGAGTTAAAACTCATACGATAACTCATTTAATAATGAAATAATCCGTAAAAACCAATAGACGATATAAAATCGAGTCATGGTTTATAAAAATAGTGATAAAGGCAAAGCTCGGTTTAGTTTAACGTAATGCGGTTACCTAAAATAGACTCCCTAAATTGCCAGTTGTCACAGCCTCCCAGCCTCAGAAGAAACCCGTCCCGGGTTTCACTCCGAGTTGCTTGACATCATGAAAAGTTTAGGATACTTCTTACGAAAAACGTCCTCACGTTCCCAAGTGAACTCCGGTCTATGCCGGGAGTTCCAACGAACCTTAATAATCGGAATACGGCTATTCTTCAGCCTTTTAATCTCACGATCCATAATCTCAATCGGTTCCTCAACAAAATTCAATTTCTCATCAATACGAATATCTTTTAAGGGCAGCACTATGTTTTCCTCCGAAAGACATTTCTTAAGATTACTAACATGAAAGACATTGTGTACACTGCTCAATTCCGATGGTAGCCCCAGGCAGTATGCTACCGGTCCGATTCTTTCTAGGATTGGAAAGGGACCAATATATCGGGGATTGAGTTTTCCACGTTTCCCAAAACGAATCACTCCTTTCCAAGGAGAAACTTTCAACATAACACGATCTCCAACCTGAAATTCTAAAGGTTTACGTCTCTTATCAGCATAACTCTTTTGTCTATCACGAGCGGTTTGCAACCGACATTACGAATTTGAACTATCTTCTCAGTGGTTTCTATGACAAGTTCGGGACCTGTAAGTTGTCTCTCGCCAACTTCAGCCCAACAAACAGAGAACAACATTTTCGCCATACAGGCCTCAAATGGGCGGCCTTAATGCTAGAGTGATAACTATTGTTGTAAGAGATTTTGGCCAAAGGGAAGTGTTCTCCCACCTTTTCAAATCAATAACACGGCTCTAAGCATGTCCTCTAAAGTCTAAATGGTTCTCTCGCTTTGACCATCGGTCTGAGGATGGTAAGCAGTACTCATATCCAAATTTGTTCCTAATGCTGTCTGTAATGATCTCCAAAAGTGGGATGTAAAACGACTATCCCTATCGGAAATGATAGATATCGGTACTCCATGACGCGATACTACCTCCTTAAGATACAATTGAGCAAGCTTATCAAGACTATCGTTTTCACTAATGGCTAAAACGTGAGAAGACTTAGTTAAACGATCAACTATTACCCAAATAGCGTCATTGCCACTAATTGTTCTCGGTAATTTAGTGATAAAGTCCATGGTTATTCGCTCCCATTTCCATTCCGGGAGTTCGAGTTGAACTAAGAGTCCTGATGGTTTCTGATGTTCGGCCTTTACTTTAGAACAAGTCAGGCACCAACTGACATACTGAGCTATATCGGTTTTAATATTAGGCCACCAATAAAGTTTCTTAAGATCCTGATACATCTTATCGGCTCTGGGATGAATAGAGTATTTTGATTTATGCGACTCGTGCATAATCAACTCACGGATTCCACCATGAAATGGTATCCATCTTCTGTCTCTGAAGCATAAAGTTCTGTCAGAACGCTTCAAGAAGCCATTTTCACTTTCTACCATTCCAAAATTTGAGACGGTAAGGGCAAAACAATGGTCATTCCTAAGGATCTAACAAGTAGGGGTGGAATGTCCTCCTTACGACTAAGTGCATCAGCCACAACATTAGCCTTACCAGGATGATAACGAATCTCACAGTCGTAATCACTAAGCAATTCCAACCAACGACGTTGTCTCATATTCAGTTCCTTCTGATCTAAGATATGCTTCAAGCTCTTATGGTCGGTAAATACTACACACTTGGTTCCATACAGATAATGTCTCCAGATCCTAAGATAAAACACTACAGCACCTAACTCAAGGTCATGGGTGGTGTAGTTTTTCTCATGCTTCTTAAGTTGTCGGGATGCATATGCAATCACCTTCTCCCGCTGCATTAAAGCAAAGACCTAAGCCTTTATGCGAAGCGTCGCAGTACACGACAAAATCTTCGCTTCCTTCAGACAAAGCTAGGATGGGCGAACTACACAACTTCTCCTTCAGAAGTTGAAATGCTTCTTCTTCCTTTTCTCCCCATTCATACTTAACATCCTTCTATGTTAGCTTGGTCAGCGACTTAGCTATCTTAGAAAATCCCTCAATGAATCTCCTATAATAGCCTGCTAACCCTAGAAACTGTCAGATTTCTGATGGGTTCTTAGGAGCTGCCCATTCCTTAATGGCCTTAATCTTAGCTGGGTCAACTTGAACGCCTCGACTATCTATTACATGGCCTAAGAATTTCACGGACGGAATCGAAAATTCACACTTAGAGAATTTGGCATACAGCTTTTCCTCTCTCAACAATCCTAAAATGAGCCTCAAATGCTCTTCGTGCTCCTCACTACTCTTAGAGTATATCAAGATATCATCTATGAATACTATCACAAACTTATCCAGGTATGGCTTACACACTCGGTTCATGAGATCCATGAAAACCGCTGGCGCGTTGGTCAAACCAAACGACATCACTTGGAATTCATAGTGTCCATAACGAGTTCTAAACGCCGTCTTACGGATATCTTCCTCTCGAACTATAAGCTGCTGATAACCATATCGTAAATCGATCTTAGAAAAGACACTAGCTCCTTGGAGTTGGTCGAATAGGTCATCTATTCTAGGTAACGGATATCGGTTCTTCACTGTCAACTTATTCAATTACCTATAATCAATACACATCCGAAACGATCCATCCTTATTCTTCACAAACAACACTGGCGCTCCCCACGGTGACGAACTTGGTCGAATGTAAACCTTCTCTGACAATTCTGCCAACTGTTTAGACAGTTCCTCCAATTCTCTTGGAGCAAGTCGATAAGGTGCTCGGGCTACGGGTGCCGCACCGGGTATCAACACTATTCGAAATCAACGTTATCTATCCCAATGTATTCCATTTCGTTATTTCCAAAAATGTCTCGTTTCACCATTTAATCCTAATGTTTGGTATTCCTCATGTGGGTGTATCGACTCAATATGATGCTATGAATGCACTCAAACAACTAATATATAACTCAATGCAACATAATGAGACCTCTAAACGATAAGCTCCATAGTTCAATAAGTTTCGAAATAAATAGTAGACCTTATCGAATTCGTCAACTCGATAAACTCATTTATTTATTCGTGTCGCTTATTATCCCATAAATCAATCATATGCTAAAGATTCACAAGGATAATTCGCCCATTAATAAGGTTACCCAACGTATCTAGCGGGCTCTTATTAGATTCGCCAACCTAATAAGTCCGCTACCCACGTGGATCAACACTATTAGCGTTAGGTTATCCGTAACCCATGCACACAACGTAAGTAAATAAATACTTAACTAGTATTAAATGTCCACAATTGACATTTATTGAATAAACGTGTACTCGAAATATTAATTACTTATTTATTACAAAACATTTCCAGTTTAGTCGTTAGTTTCCATTTAAAAATAGTAAATAACAAGATAAGACTTGTTATCGATATTTTTGGTACAAAAGCCCATTTATTATTTATATTTCATAGTCTATTAGCATTTTCATGTTTATATATATATTTCGTCAAATCCCAATATTAATCTCATATCGTTATTCGTTTCGATTCCACAAGCACGAGTCATGACTTCTCAGCTTTTAATCAATCAATAGTCCAAATTATACTAAAGTCCATGTTACGGCTTTGTCGGAGTCAACTATTGACTAAAAAGTCAAAGTAACACCGACGTAGCCCAAGGTGGACAATATATATAACAAGTCCAATTTAAAAGTCATAATAGCGCAATTCAATCCCAAACTAACTCAAAACAATCTTGCCAACCAATCAATCAACCCAATATACCCGAAACCAATGTTATGACCCTAATGGTCATGACACGGTCACGGTTAAGACTACGTGAACCAAACAAGCCCTAGAAGCTTTTTGGCTCCACGCGTCTCATCCAAACCTCAACTACATCAACCAACAAGCTACCAAAATGACCTGACCCGGACCCGTGGCCCAAGTGGGTTACGTACGACCTCCAAGCCATGACCATCGTGGTCATGGTGGCTTGTACACCATATCACACCCAACCAAATACAACCAAATCAATTCCACAACATCCAAATACAATCATTCAAGCTCCAATCATTAACCAAACACAAAACCCATCATCTATTCTAACCAAAAATATGAAACTAAACCTAAAATGCATAAACCCATCAAATTGATACACCACATGCTTACCAAACACTAACTACTTGTTTATTTAGATGTTAATTAGACTTAATTCCATGTTTCACACAAAAACCCCAAATTTGGACATAGGGTCGAAACCCTAATAAGCCCATACGTAGCTTTTTATTGCTTAAACAAGCTCTAACCATGTTCCATTTACCTTATTCAAGCAAACCCACTTGAAACCCTAAAAATCTGAATCTTAATCTTTAGATTTGAAGGTGTTAAAGAAGGTTTTAGTATGAGTATTATATATGGATGGAAAGAGGATGAAAAGATCTTCGATAAGGTGGTGGAAGTAAGGGGTGACGCGCCAGTGGTTGGCCGGAATCTCGCCAGAAAGTGGCGGCCGGTGGTGGGTGAAATTAGGGTTAGGGTTTTGTTATTTGGAGAGAGAGAGAGTAGAAAGAGAAAGAGTGTTGTGTGTGTGTTTTTAGTGAGAGAAGGAAATGTATGAAATGAGGGGAAGGGAGGCCTTTTATACTTGGACAAAAGGACTCAAAAATAATTATTTTTGGAGGAGGGGGCGCCGGCCATGGGTATAATTGGGGGGTCGGAGTTGTAATTTTTTGTAACTATCCCGTTTACCCATTCCCGAGCTCACATATTGTCCCCCGAGTGTCTCAAAATGTTCATTCGACTTTCTAACATCGTTATTTACGTTTCTCCACGAGTTTTGACTATTTATTTGTCAATTTTCGAGTTACGGTCTAAAAGTTACAATAATTCTCATTTTAGGCTTTTCTAGTGCCGAATCGAATAGTGTCTACCAAATAGAGTTGAAACTCATACGATAACTCATTTAATAATGAAATAATCCGTAAAAACCAATAGAAGATATAAAGTCGAGTCATGGTTTATAAAAATAGTGATAAAGGCAAAGCTCGGTTTAGTTTAACGTAATGCGGTTACCTAAAATAGACTCCCTAAATTGCCAGTTGTCACAGATAACCTACCCAACAACGATCCACCACTTCCACCCACCAACAACCTTCAACAACTCAGGACCCGTAGTTCAACCAAAACCCTCCTTGAGCCCTTTGCCGAACCCGATGGAGAATTGTATAGACGGAAAAGAGCCCTCCGTAACTTAGAACCACAAGGTACCATCGTCGATTTGGATAAAGCCATGAATGATGAAGAACCCACACATTACCCCAATCCTCACGATGATTTCATCAATGATAACCTGAGCCTACACAGTGAGGAAGTTCCTGCCACTCCTATTAATGAACACATCAACGAACCTAAAGCGAAAATCCTCAAAGATTATTCTTCTCCCACCTCATATGGATTTACTAGCGCCATCGTTTATCTTTCTGAACAAATCAATGAGGTGTTGCAGGCAACAGACATTTGGCTTATCCAGAATGCATGTAAATTTCAAGGATCTCGCAGCGAGATCCCAATCTATGCTGATGGAGCTTCTCAGGAGACATCTAGACTCCGGTTTTTCCCATACTCTCTTCAAGGAAAGGCCAAGGAATGGCTTGAAAAGTTGCCTCCAAGGTCCATCTTCACCTGGGAACAACTCAATTCCAAGTTCACCAAAAATTTCTTTCCTCCTGGAAGGACTGCGACCATCAGGATCGAAATCCTTCATTTCTGTCAAAAAGATAGAGAATATATCTTTAACTCCTGGACTCGTTTTAAAGATCTTGTTCAACAAGCCCTACACCATGGTATCAACCTTTGGTTGCTTGTTCAAATATTTTACGATAATGTCTCCCGTGAAGACCAAAAGGGGATTGACTTATCGACCAAAAGAAGGATCTCTAACCTCAGTGAGGAAGAAGGATGGGATCGGATTGAGTAGTATGTCCAAGACCAAGACAACACTTGGGACGAGCTGACAACCGTGATGAATGTTTCGGCTGCCTCAGACGAAAACCCATTATCCCTCGATGATCGGATGATTAGGGCACAAGAGAAGCTTGCATACCTCACAAGGTCGCAAGAACCTAAGAGATTGGTTAATCCATACCTTATATGGGACATTTGTGGAGGGCCACATGAGGTCGATGAGTGTGATGACAATACAAGCCATGAGCAAGCTCTCCTCACCACCCATGACATCTATGATGACCCTTCCCTCCTAATATTTTATCAAAAAAATTATTATACCCTTTGGGGTAATCTAAAAAGAAAAAATGAGGGGGAAGAGGGTCCCGAGTAAGCCACCCGTGATACCTTTGAAGAAGAGCTCGGATATTTTGCCATGGAAAAGAAAATTCTTCTAAAGGGTCTTAAAGGATTTATTCAAGAGCAACAGGCTGAATTAGTAGGCTAGTTCGCTAAACTCTATAAAAGGATAAGCGAACCCGACCCAATCCGAAAAGATCCAACCTTTGCTATCACCACTCGATCTGGAACCACTACCAAAGATCCACCATACCCGGTTCACAACCCCACGACCCCGTGAACCTGAGGTAGACAAGAAGGGAGCACCCGAACCCCCTCCAACCTCTTACAACCCACTCCACAGACATCTACACCCATCCAACGTTCAACTCGTAAAAAGATACCTTATCCCTCGCGTATAAAGAACCAGAAGGCCGAAGAAGACAATAAAAGATTGTTTTCTTACTTCAAGGGCACCATTGTCACCATCCCTCTTCTCGATGCATTCTTTTATCTACCTAAACATAGCACATACTTCAAAAGACTCCTCTCCAATCGGAAGGCACTTGAAGAGTTAGTAACATTAGGAGAAGAATGTTCAGCTATTATCCAGAAAAGTCTACCCAAAAAGAAAGAAGATCCAGGCAGTTTCACCCTTCCTTGCTCCATAGGAGCACTCTCTATGGAAAAAGCTTTGGCAGATCTTGGGGCAAGCATTAACTTGATGCCTCACTCTTATTTCTTAAGCTTGGATATTCAGGGCTGAAATCAACCAGAATGAGTATTCAGTTTGCGGACCGATCAATCAAATATCCCATTGGGGTTTGTGAAAATATTCTGGTTAGGATAGGAGAATTCAGGTTTCCAGTAGATTTCGTGATCTTAGAAATGGAGGAGGATGTCTCCGTTCTAATAATCCTTGGGAGACCATTCTTAGCCACTGCTCACGCCATTATTGATGTTGAAGAAGTTGATGAATCTGTTGATGAAGTTGATAGTTGTGTAGATGAGTATTTGGTAGACGGGCGTATGAATGTCAACAATGGCATGATGTACGATGATGGAGAAAAAGAGACTGAGATGGTTGGAGCCGTTTCTTTCTGTCCGCGAAAGGAGGAAATTGAGCCTCTTGAGCTTCAAAAGCCAAAAAATAAGCTGAAACCATCAATTAAGGAACCTCCTATCTTGGAATTGAAAGATCTCCCAAGTCATCTGGAGTATGCCTTCCTTCAGGAGGCAGATCAACTCCCTGTAATCATAAGCTCCTCCCTGACCCTTGAACAAAAAGGTAAGCTCTTGGAAGTTCTAAGAGAGTACAAGGGAGTCATCGCATGGAGTGTTGCTGACATTAAAGGAATTGACTCTACTTTTTGCACTCATAAAATTTTTATGGAGGAAGACTACAAACCCACCGTTCAACCCCAAATAAGAGTAAATCCCAAAATCAAAGAAGTGGTAAAGAAAGAGGTCATCAAGCTCCTTGATGCTGGTTTAATTTACCCCATTTCAGACAGCCCCTGGGTGAGCCCAGTCCAAGTAGTCCCGAAAAAAGGAGGAATGATTGTTGTGAAGAATGAAAAGGGTGATTTGGTTCCTCAAAGAATGGTTACAGGTTGGCGTATGTGTATCGATTACAGAAATTTGAATGATGCCACCCGAAAGGATCACTTTCCTTTACCATTCATCGATCAAATGCTTGAAAGGTTAGCTGGGCATGAGTACTATTGCTTTCTTGACGGTTTCTCAAGGTACTTCCAAATCCCTATTGCCCCTGAAGATCAAGAAAAAACAACTTTCACGTACCCTTATGGGACTTTTGCGTACAAACGAATTCCTTTTGGGCTATGCAACGCTCCCGCTACCTTTCAACGATGTATGATGGCCATATTCCATTAATTGATTGAAGATAGCATGGAAGTTTTCATGGATGATTTTTTGGTGTTTGGAAATTCTTTGGATCTTTGTTTTTCCAATCTTAGGAAGATGCTAAAGCGGTGTGAAGAAACTAACATAGTCTTGAATTGGGAAAAATGCCATTTCATGGTAAGAGAAGAGATTGTCTTGGGATACAAAGTCTCCGAGAATGGGATTGAGGTCGATAGGGCCAAGATGGAGGCAATATCCAAATTACCATATCCTACAACCGTTAAAGGTATCTGAAGCTTCCTTGGTCATGCAGGTTTTTATAGGAGGTTTATTAATGACTTCTAAAAAATTTCCCGACCATTGACACAACTTCTCGTCAAATACGCACGCTTTGACTTTTCAGAAGAATGTAAGGACGCATTCAATTGCCTGAAGCAAGATCTTACCCAAGCTCCTATAATGGTAACTCCTGATTGGTCTCAACCATATGAGATCATGTGCGATGTTAGTGATTATGATGTAGGGGCATTTTAGGCCAAAGAAAAGAGAAGTATTTTCAGCCAATTTACTATGCTAGCAAGACCATGAATGTGGCGCAATAAAATTATACAACCACCGAATAAGAGCTTCTGATTGTGGTTTTTGCCTTCGATAAATTCAGGAAGTATCTCATTCTTTCTAAAACTATCGTCTTCATCGATCATTCCGCCTTACGATATTTATTCTCAAAACAAGATGCAAAGCCCCAACTTATTCGATGGATTCTGTTGCTCCAATAATTTGACATTGAAATTCGGGATAAAAAAGGGGCTAAATATCTTGATGCTGATCATCTTTCACGATTGGAAAACCCGGACTTGGAAAAGTTAAACAATGACGAGATTCGTGACTCCTTCCCTAAGGAGCAGCTAATGTCTATTAAGGATATTGAGCCATGGTATACGGATTATGCTAACTATCTATCTAATAGGGTCTTACAAAATTATATGACTAGGCAAGAAAAGAAAAGATTCTTCTCTGAGCTAAAGTATTATTTTTGGGACGAACCCTTTCTATTCCGCATGTGTCTCAATCAGATTATTCGACGTTGTGTTGCATGAAGGGAGATTGATCATATTATGAGAGAGTGTCATGCGGGATCATCAGGAGGGCATCACGGAATAAATGTTACGGCACGGAAAGTTTTCGATGCCGGATTCTACTGGCCTACTGTATTCTGCGATGTCAAGAGATTAGTTCAGACATGTGATGCATGCCAACAATCGGAGAACATCTCGAGAAGAGATGAAGCACCCCAGAACTACATCCAAGTCTGCAAAATATTCGATTTCTGGGGTATCGATTTCATGAGGCCTTTTCCATCATCCGGAGGGAATGAATACATTATGGTCTCCATTGATTACGTGTCCAAATGGGTGGAGGCGCAAGCTCTTAGAACCAATGATTCGAGAGTAGTCATTCATTTTCTCAAGAAAATCTTTGCGCAGTTCAGGATTCCCTAAGCACTGATTAGTGACTGGGGGACTCATTTCTACAATGCTCAAATGGAAAAGATAATGAACAAGTATGGTGTTCCTCACAGGTTCTCTACGGCATATCATCCCCAAACAGATGGGTAAGTTGAAAACACAAATAGGGCGTTAAAACAAATACTAGAAAAAATGGTCCACCAAAACAGAAAGGATTGGTCATTCAAACTTGATGAGGCACTTTGGCATTTAGAACGGCTTATAAAATGCCTATTGGAACAACCCATTTTCGCTTAATGTATGGGAAAGCATGTCATCTCCCTATTGAGCTTGAGCAAAAGGCATACTGGGCACTCAAGGCCTGTAACATGGATTATTCTGAGGCAGGGTCAAATAGGTTCTTGTAGCTTCAAGAGCTAGATGAACTAAGACTCGAGGCCTATGAGTCCTCAATCACGTACAAAGAAAGAGTGAAACGATGGAATGATCAATGAATAAAGAGTCCTAAAGAGTTTGCAGAGGGAGATAAGGTACTCTTATATAATTCAAGGTTAAGATTATTCCAAGGAAAACTCAAATCAAGGTGGTATGGACCCTTTTCGGTAAAGAGGGCAATGAGTGGTGGAGCCGTTGTGTTTCTATATAATGATGGGAGAGAATTTACCATAATTGGAAAACGTGTGAAACATTACCAAATAGACAATAATGAATTCATCAATGATGAAGATATTGTTTTGGAAAATGAAGTCACATAGGGTCACGACTTCGAGTCTAGCTACAAGAGTCATAAATAAAGCAAAATGCTTCGTGGGAGGCAATCCATGCTTAATTTTTTACTTGTTTTGTTTTTCAATTTTTGTTTGTGTTTATATATCTTTTTCATTGTTGTTTATTCTCATTTTAGACTTTGTGAAAATGCTTTATTTTGTTTATAACCTCGTCTTAATTGCATATAAAGGTATTTTACAAAAATATAAGTGTAGGGGAGATCACATATGTTATTTTTGAACATGAACATAAGATTAACAATAATTGAAATTGTATATATTTGTGTGTTTGTTAGAGTCAAATGCTTGTATAGAGTCATAATGGATGTTTTGCAGAAATATTTCCAGGTTTTAATGAAGTATTTTTTCCAGAAAAATGCATCAGACCACTTTTTGTCAGGACAACCTGACGGCGTCAGGATTAACACCTGACGACGTCAGGAAATGTAGAAACAGAATGTCAGTTTCATTTTATGTGTAATTTGTAATTTTTGGAAATTCACAATACTTAATTTTCCAGAAAAACTGCAAACATCCATTCCACAAGCATTATATCTTACTCACTTTCTAGTTTAGATGTGTGTCATATATAGTTTTACCGCCAATTTTATGCGAAGGTTTCGTTTGTTTTCTTATAAGTGTGCAGGTTATATTAGAAAAGAAGAAGCAAAACATATCGGAAGAAGCTTATTACTTATTCATTCTTCTTGGAGGAGAATTTAACCGCAGCTTCATAAATATCCTACCAAGCTAATCAGGAGAGTATTAGTTTCTTTCTCTTTTAAATCCCATTCCTTTATCATAACTTTGATACTTTCGAGGAACATTGGGGACAATGTTCAGTTTAAGTGTAGGGAGGGAGAATAAAATAGGAACTTAGAAACTATTCACTCACTTGATTATTTGTCTTGTCCTTGGTAAAGTGTGTAATAAACTATGAGAAATATTTGTTAGGGCAATTATAGCACCAAATTTTAAAAAAATTATAACATTTATGAGCTAAACTTTAGTCTTAATAAAGCGTCTCATGGATAGGAATTATATGACTTGAACAAAAACCATTTACCACTCAAATTCCACCCTAAAAATGTGAGGTTCGCTCCTAGATCTTTATGAATAAAAGCATTCATATTTGATGTTTAGTGAGTGTACCGGTAGTATAATAGATTCTAGAACTTGTTTTGTGATGTATTCCAAGATCGCTAGTGAGACTACATTCGTGTAGTTAGGATTAACTAAATGATAAGAGGCATTAAGATAACCCTTGTTTTAAACCTATAATATAATTACCTCTTCTACATCGGTTGAGTAATTTTCCCCACACCCTTGCGATGTACTCGTCTTTAGTACATGTACCCCTAGTTAACCCCTCAGAGCCTATCCTTTTCGTGGTTCTCGTGATGTTTTGGGTTTCTGGAATATCAATGAAGAGCATTTTTTACAATCCACTCCCAAATGTTACACTCAAATCGCCTTAGCCTACCTTGTATGCACTCATCTTTAGTGCATTATTGTTATCATTATTAAACCCTTAGTTCAATTATCTAGTTACTTGCATGGTTGCTAAGTTGAGTCATATAATTTGTATACAGTTTTGGGACAATTGGAACTCATGGGTTAAAGTAATATTTTATGGAGTAATAGGAAAGAACGATAAATTCAAATTCTCTTTTTCTACGTAATTGAATACTACAAGTGTTTTAATCTTTTCAAATTGGGTCAATTAGTGTTTGTTAAATAAAAACTCAAGTGCAGGGATGCTCCTATAAATCCCTTTATTTTGATGTTATCGTAGAGGATGGTAGAGTAAAGAGGTATTAAAAAATGAAAAAATGAGAAAAACATATAGGCTACCACCCTACATCTATCTTTTTGTTTATTTTTTTAACTTTAAGTTTATGTTTTATTTCAAGTTGTTTAGTGTTAGTGAGTCGAGTCTTGGCTTAGCAACGCCACGTTTTACATGCTTGTAACATAATATTTTTGACTTACCACCACTAAATATCCCCTATCCAACAAAACCCTTTACTTCCCTACCCGAAGCCTGACATTACAACCCTTATAAAGACCTCTTAGATAGTTATTCCTAGATGCTTACGCCAAAGCGGTGGAGGTTTGATCTATTCTCAAGCCTATGGTAATCTGTATACTATGCCAGCTAATGAGTGTTTATCTTCCATTTCCATCCATATTATATTTCATATAAACCCTGTGAAAATGTAGAGGGGGGTGAATACGTTTTCGTTTCAAACTTAAAACTTTTGTATCAAATATAGTATAAACCATCGCATTTGCTAATCTCGACGCGAGGATGCATTTAACGCATTACGACATGTAAGGCCAATCCCTTAATATCACATAAGATTCTGCAAGATTAATGGTTCATTATAAATCAAGTTTCACCATTATTAGTCCGGTTTATTTTTCTTGATCAAGCGTGTCTTAATATGTAAAGTGATAAATATAGTTTATGACTATATGAAAGACCAAGTATGCATCACAAACATAGACATCAACCACATAGACAATAAAAAATATAAAGCAAGAATAAAAGTAAAGCGATAAGTAAAAGGATAGACAAACCAACACGAGGATTTATAGTGGTTCGGTCACGAAGTTTCTCTTCGCCCTACTCCACTCCCTGAGTCACCTACTCGAGAGTTACTTCACTAGATCAACAAACTCCATTCTTGGCGGAGAAAACCTTATACAACGTCGCTTACACTTTTTCCGGTACTAAGCTAAACACCGAGTTATTCCACGAGGTAGAACCAAACCTATCACAACGTCGCCTACACTTTATCTGGTACAAGGCTAGATACCGAGTCCTTCCACGAGGTAGAACCAAACCTATCACAACGTCACCTACACTTTATCCGGTATAAGGCTAGATACTGGGTTCCATTACAAAGGAGGAACCATTACCCGACCAACATGACACATCTATGACACCCGTTATGTTTTGTGGCCCAACATAAAAAACCTTGTGTTTTATGGCACAAACACATAAACCATCTAATCTAGTTATAGATACAAGAATATGATACTAGACAATATCAATGACAATGTGTCTAATGGATATGAAATCCTAAACCAAACATCAAGAACACAAAGCATGATGTAGTTGGTCTTCTATGAATGAAAATGACAAGTTTCCCAAGCTTGTTGTAGAGGATCTTCATGTGCTTGTATGCTTGTGATGGGTGATCACTTCAGTAGGTAAGGATGCAAGATCTCTAGGCTTGCTTTGGAGGATCACTTCGGGAGTATGCTTACAACAAATCAAAGTTAGAAGAATTATGATCATATGAGATGAGGGTGGTTTACATGTTTCCTAATGATCTAAATATGCTAGAAATGGTGGAGAGAAACTATGTGCAAAGGTGTGAAGTAATGGTAAGAAGTGGCTTGCTATTTATAGGCAAAAAGGCCAAAACAAGTTTCTGCCCCAAGGATCCCTTCTGGAGGGATCCGGCCCTTGTAATTCGAAGGGATCCGTAGGCAATTAGAGGGATCCATGGGACGCTCCTCTTTACCCATGGGTTATGGGTCATGGATCATGGGTCATGGGTCATGGACTTGAGTGCCCACCAAGGTACAATGTATCTAGACATTGGGTTATGGGTCTTGGGTCATGGGTCATGGGTTTTACCCAACACATTTACTTATGTTTATGTATTTTATAAAATGTAAGTAACCAAAATTACTTTAGTGTTTTATAAACTATTTAACTAAACATGTTTAATGGTTTGTTAGGGGTTTGATCATAACGCAACATAAGAAGCATGTACGAACCTGTGTTGTAGCATACAAGGACTTGAGTCGTCGAGAGGTGTTGAAAGTATGTTGAGAAAAAATATAATTACAAGTAACTTATACATTTTATATTATGTATTACAAGTTACATGTTTGTCATCAACAAAACGAACGAGACTATATAGATTAAATATCGTAATATTTGCACTAACAAACCCGAGAGATGAGAGAATCCAAACACCAATTGTGAGGTGCTAGTGTATAATTTCCATGCTTGTTATGACTATTGTGGTGCTTGTACTTGTTGTAGGCTATTTTAAACCAATGCTTCATGCCCCCAAACTTATAAATCGATTGGCCAAAAGCACAGTTGCTTGAGGACAAGCAAATTTCAAGTGTAGGGATATTTGATAAGGATTTAGAACATACGCATTTAGGGTGTCATTTAAGCCCTAAATCAACACATTTTATATCCGTTACTACTTAAAATCGTTCCTTTTCACATTTTAGGTCTTTTGGAAGACAAATGCTGGAATGAAGCATATTTGGACGAAAAGGAGCGAAAACATAAAGAAAATGGCAAAGTCAAGATCAAAGGCACTCCACCAGCACCTTATTGCTCCAATTGGGGCACCACGCCAATACCTTCAACACGAAACACTAATGGAGGAAGAGAAGAATTATCAACAAGATTCACTTCAGTGGTCTTGATGATGACAAAGCTTAGCAACTCATGACCTTGAGCTTGCACGTCTTCAAGGGGTGGTGATCTCGCCTTTAAGAGGAGCCTAGAGAATCACACAAAAAAATACATAGAAAGATCCTTTGAATTATAGCCATTATTTCCAACTACTCAATGGATCAAATTTTTGAGGCTTAACCTACATCAAGGTTAGTGTTAAGGAATAAAAAAAATATATGATGAGAAAGAAATCTCCCTTTTGTTGAAACATAAAGGAATTTTGAAGAATGAATGTGTGCATGCTCCCCCTTGACGGTTGCTCCCCCTTGTTAAGGGAGTCAAGTATTTTAGGAAGCTAAGACGAAAGTATTGAAAAATTTGCAATGTTTTTGCTTTGACGAAAGCTCCCCTCTATTGAGGACGTCAAGTGCTCCTAGTGTGTTTTGAAAATCTACAAAATAAAAAATTAGTGAAAAAATATATTCGTCGTTGGACGAGTTATATGATGCACTTTGTAAATGCTCGACGGAAGCTCCCCCTAGCTCGAGGGCGTCAAGAAGAACCTATAAAAAAAAAAGTAAACCTTGTCCGAAGACAAGTGTGCCATATACAAACCCATGTATATGAGTGAATCTACAAAAAAATAGTGTAAAATTTCTTCCATATATAGACGAGAATCCCATACACATCAAAGTGTATATATATGAACCTACAAAGAAAGGATTAGTGTCAAAAAGAGAATAATCCTACTACTTGCATCATCGTGGTAGTTCAAGATGAGAAAACAAATGCATTTGGGGATGAGACGCATTTCATTACGAAATTCACTTGGCTTTTGACAACATAGATGTTTGTGGAGGATAGTTGAGTGACTATGAATTGTAGTGGTAGTGAGACACTTGTAGAATGTGGTTGACACAAGTAGCTTGTGGTTTAAGGTTGTGGTTAACACAAGTAGGATGTGGTAGAACATGAAACATAGTTCAACACGTAGCTCATGAACTAGACCTTGTATAATGATAGAAATCATTATTATGACTTAGAGGTATGGAAGTTGTGGTAGAGGTGATGAGAGGTCAAGTTTTACTAGGTAATAAAGAGACTCAAGATTAGCAAGGGATGTTGATGAAAGGTTTCAAGGTGACTCTTTGACTCGGTTGATGACTCAATAGAGATGGTAGACATGATGACTTTTGAGTAATGACAAAAGTGGAGTAAGATGGTTAGGATGATGCAAGATTAGGAATAAAAAAATGTGCGAATGAGCACAACTTGACTTGATGATGAAATCGACTATTGTCAACCTACAAGAATCTAAATGATTTAGTAAAAAAGGAAAACATTTATACAAATGAAGAAATTGTTCACATAATATCATGAAAAGAAAAGAAAGAACACGTAAATAATCATATAAATGCAACTCATTTATAAACATATAAGAAACTGACAATCCTAAGTGTTGAACAAGTGCTTGAGTGGAAAAAGGAAATTTGAAATGATTATCTAAAGAGATAATGTACCTTCTGTTCCCCGGTTCCACCGGTTCCCTCACTAGAGGGATCCGGCTAGCCTTAGTATAGGGATCCGGCTAACAGATGAGGTGAAAAAGGAGGTGATTGGATTCTATCAAGGTCTAGAACCTACCTATCCTAAGTTACCCAGTCTATTAAGTGTCTTACATGGCATGAGACCTAAGTGGTCAAGACTAATGAGTGAGATTTGTCAATGATGGCTTTTGTGGGGAAAATTGAGTTTTAGAAACACAAATAAGTGATCATGGATGACGCTAAGTGTTTTGAGGATGGTGAATGGTTACAGGAACTAAATGGTGGTTAAAGTAAAATTTAGAAAATTTATTAAAACTCATAAGAAATGAAAAACTAGTTTTTGGAGCATTTTAAGGTAAAGATGACCAAAATCAATTTGTAAAAACTGAAATAAATATCAAACTAGGTGTTTTGAGTTGAGAGGAACAATGTGTAAACATTGTAGCGGAAAGATGATGAGTTTTGAAGTAATGATAAATCAAAAATACTTTGAATGTGATCCTAAGTCATCCATGAGTGAATGTGAGATCAACTGAGCCTAAGGAAAGTTTAAGTGATCCTAATGTAGCATGTTTAACTAGTCCAACAAGGTCTGGAAGGTTGGATTGATGCAAGGAGGCTAAAAAGGAACTTCAGTCCACCCGGATCCCACGGATCCTTCGCTTGAAGGATCCGTCTAGTTATATCTAAGGGATCCGGCGTCTAAGACAGATTTTCTTAACAGAATAGTTGCAAAATTTTTCTCTATGTTTCGAATTTTGAAACTAATGATTTCTACAACAAGTATACATATATACAAGTTAAGCATAGCAAGGAGAGCAAGTAAAAAAAATATATAGGCAATCAAATGAGATTGAGCTCACAAATAACACAAAGGTTTAGCAAAATTAACAAGCACTATTCAAGAAGCCCAAAATAGATTTACGGTCTAGATTAGTAAATCATTTACACTAACAATGACATGCAAGGTATGTGTCTAGAAAGAGTTGTGAGGTGCTAGTTTAGGACAATCTAGACTATCTTTAGATCCAAAAGGTGGAGTTGTTATTTGTGAAGATGAAGGAATTGTGTTTAGAAGAGTAAGTGTTGGATTTAGAAAGGATTGAAGCAAGTACCATTTTGTGAGTTGGTTTTGGCTAAAAGATGTTTGCCTGTGTGTTGGTATTTGAAGAGTAGGAAACACATGTATATGCGTCCTTAAGAAAGTGAATTGTTTTAGAAGGTTGTTTTGGTCAACGGAAGCAATGAACTATGTATAGTCATTAAGGATGGTGATTAGAATACAATGAGCTTCGTCCATGAAGTCATGTAGCTCTTCTCGATCAAAGCAAGATAATCGCTTGATGAGGCAAGTGGTTGTGATTAACTTAAAAGAAAAATTAATTTTACAACTTGTTTGATTAGTAATCCTAAGACAATGCAAAGTATTTCCATTGTAAACTTACTTTAGGAAAACATAGGAGTATAAATTTCTCAAGTGAGAGAATGAATATGAGACTATTACTAGTGGTGCTCAATTACGGCTAAACACGACCATTTTTACGGGCAATTTCACATACCCAACTTCTATCAAGGAAGCAATTCAACCGTTAGGTCAAATTGAGTTTCTAGTGCAATAAGTTCTCCAGTATTCATTCTCAAGTTATGAAAATTTATATTCTTACAATGGCCTATCGAAGAGTAACAATGATGATACTTTGCTTCGTTTTTATTAATATTATGCTTGAAACAACTAAGGTGACGAAGGTGTCATGTTTTAAAAAAAATTAAAAGTTGTCCATATGGTGAACAAAAATGGTTGGATGAGCTAGTTCAACATATGTTGTTGGAAAGCTCGAGTTTGGATTTTCGGATATGAACAATTATATTTGCGTTGCCAAATAATTTACTTGAGTATATCGGATGAAATAATCAAGTTGTCAATCCTACTATGAAGCTTGCAAAGCAATCACGAAAAGGAAAACGGGAGAGTACATCATCAACACAGGTGTAGGTTATGATCCGATGCACATTCTTGTTGTTTTTAGAAAATGACACAAGTAGAAATATGAAATCAAGAAATCATATAAGCACATAAAACATTTATGTTGCACACATGACAAACTCAACTTGAAGCCATTTAGTATATTACATGTTTTAAACATTTTTTTTCAACTTATATGACTTATCTAAGTATTTAAACTAACATTTTCGACACGCCTAGATGTTATCCCAAACACTCCTTCAAATAGCACAATGATTAATAAAAGATTACTAAATCGACAAACAAGAGAATGAATAGCAAGGTGAGGAAATCACATATGTTATTCAAACAAACAAGCACAAAAATTATTTGAGATAAGCAAATAATCAAGTAATGCAAGGTGAGACAATTAATCATTTAGCATAGCATACGAAAGTTCTTTTCATCGCTTTGTGTTAAATATAAACATGTATACCAAGCTTGATTAGTTTCTTTTAAATTTATAAATATGATCAAAACCTTGATTTCAAAAGAAGACACACTATTTATCAAAGACGAAAACATTCGTCCCCAATTAGATCAAAAGTTTGTGCAAAAGTTATGACTGAAAAATGACTTTCTATTATAAATCAATGATTCTGTAAATTTTTGTTTTGAATCAGTTTTTGAAATCATTTTTAAATGAAAGTAGACTCAAATACCTTTCAAACGATAGGTGGCACGACTTCTACGGACTTACGGTTAATTAGTTATGAATTTTTAAAATTTTGACAAAAACAGTCTTCTGTACCATGGATCCGCCGGATCCCTTCCAAAAGGGATCCTCCCTTTGATAGCAAAGGGATCCGCGGATCTGACACAGATTTACAAAAATGTATGTTTTGACCCGACGAAAAGGTTTGACCTTTGTAGACTTTTTAGTGAAGTTATATTACCCATTTTAATCTTTATTCAAGCTTGATTAACAAGATATCTAACAACAAAACTTCAAAGATAAAAAAAAACAAAAAAAAAACAACAACAACAACAACAACAAAACACTTTTCATATTATGCTTGACTTCACCAAAAATTTGATACAAGGACCTTATTCATTTTGAAAACCATTTGTCTTTAAAAACTAGAGCCAACTCGCTCTGATACCAATTGTGAAAACGTAAAGGGGGGGGTGAATACGTTTCTGTTCAAACTTAAAACTTTTGTATCAAATATAGTATAAACCATCGCATCTGCTAATCTCGATGCGAGGATGCATTTACCGCATTACGGCATGTAAGGCCAACCCCTTAATATCACATAAGATTTTGCAAGATTAATGGTTCATTATAAATCAAGTTTCACCATTATTAGTCCGGTTTATTTTTCTTGATCAAGCGTGTCATAATATGTAAAGTGATAAATATAGTTTATGACTATATGAAAGACCAAGTATGCATCACAAACATAGACATCAACCACATAGACAATAAACAATATAAAGCAAGAATAAAAGTAAAGCGATAAGTAAAAGGATAGACAAACCAACACAAGGATTTATAGTGGTTCGGTCACGAAGCTTCTCTTCGCCCTACTCCACTCCCCGAGTCATCTATTCGAGAGTTACTTCACTAGATCAACAAAATCCATTCTTGGCGAAGAAAACCTTACACAACGTAATTTACACTTTTTCCAGTACTAAGCTAAACACCGAGTTCTTCCACGAGGTAGAACCAAACCTATCACAACGTCGCCTACACTTTATCCGGTAGAAGGCTAGATACCGAGTCCTTCCACGAGGTAGAACCAAACCTATCACAACGTCGCCTACACTTTATCCGGTACAAGGCTAGATACAGGGTTCCATTACAAAGGAGGAACCATTACCCGACCAACATGACACATCTATGACACCTGTTATGTTTTGTGGCCCAATATAACAAACCTTGTGTTTTAAGGCACAAACACATAAACCATCTAATCTAGTTATAGATACAAGAATATGATACTAGACAATATCCAAAACAATGTGTCTAATGGATACGAAATCCTAAACTAAACATCAAGAACACAAAGCATGATGTAGTTGGTCTTCTATGAATGAAGATGACAAGTTTCCCAAGCTGGTTGTAGAAGATCTTCATGTGCTTGTATGGTTGTGATGGGTGATCACTTCAGTAGGTAAGGATGCAAGATCTCTAGGCTTGCTTTGGAGGATCACTTCGGGAGTATGCTTACAAAAAATGAAAGTTAGAAGCATTATGATCATATGAGATGAGGGTGGTTTACATGTTTCCTAATGATCTAAATATTCTAGAAATGGTGGAGAGAAACTATGTGCAAAGGCGTGAAGAAATGGTAAGAAGTGGCTTGCTATTTATCGGCAAAAAGGCCAAAACAAGTTTCTGCCCCAAGGATCCCTTCTGGAGGGATCCGGCCCTTGTAATTCCAAGGGATCCGTGGGCAATTAGAGGGATCCGTGGGACGCTCATCTTTACCCATGGGTTATGGGTCATGGATCATGGGTCATGAGCCATGGACTTGAGTGCCCACCAAGGTACAATGTATCTAGACGTTGGGTTATGGGTCTTGGGTCATGGGTCATGGGTTTTACCAAACACATTTACTTATGTTTATGTATTTTTTAAAATTTAAGTAACCAAAATTACTTTAGTGTTTTATAAACTATTTAACTAAGCATGTTTAATGGTTTGTTAGTAGTTTGATCATAATGCAACATAAGAAACATGTACGAACCTGTGTTGTAGCATACAAGGACTTGAGTCGTCGAGAGGTGTTGAAAGTATGTTGAGACAAAATATAATTACAAGTAACTTATACATTTTACGTTATGTATTAGAAGTTACATGTTTATCATCAACAAAACAAATGAGACTGTATAGATTAAATATCGTAATATTTGCACTAACAAACCCGAGAGATGAGAGAATCCAAACACCAATTGTGAGGTGCTAGTGTATAATTTCCATACTTGTTATGACTATTGTGGCGCTTGTACTTGTTGTAGGCTATTTTAAACCAATGCTTCATGCCCCCTAACTTATAAATTGATTGGCCAAAAGCACAGTTGCTTGATGACAAGCAAATTTCAAGTGTAGGGATATTTGATAAGGATTTAGAACATACGTATTTAGGGGGTCATTTAAGCCCTAAATCAACACATTTTATATCCGTTAATACTTAAAATCGTTCCTTTTCACATTTTAGATCTTTTGGAAGACAAATGCTGGAATGAAGCATATTTGGACGAAAAGGGGTGAAAACATGAAGAAAATGGCAAAGTCAAGATCAAAGGCACTTCACCAGCACATGACGGCGTCCCAACCAAAGGGCGACGCCATCCCTATATAGAAGTTTTTATCAGAATACAAGTGACGGCTCAGAACAAATTTTGGTTCTACAACCTGACGGCGTCACGCCTAAACTCTGGAAGGCGTCACTCACAAATTCCACACTAGACGCCCAAGGGCCAATCTCAGACGACGTCCTTCATGAAGACTGACGATGTCACACACATCAACTGATGCTGTCCCAACGATGACTTGGCCCAAACAAAACCCTAATGACGGCGACCTGACGACGTCACTAGCAAAAGGTGACGTCGTCGCACTTGTAAATCTATATATAGAATTCGATTTTTCTTTTTTAAAGGATGTAGAACTTTGGAGAGCAAACCCGAATTCAGTTGTAGTCCCACTTGGACTTTATTCTAGGGTCCCATACCCTATTTTACATCACAAGATAAGTTTGTTAATCCATTTTATCATTATGTGTACCCCATGTTCAATTGTATGTGTGTATGCTTGCTTGTTTACTATGAGTAGCTAAATTATTCTTGTGTTTACTTATATCTATGAAACTAGTTGTTAATTATTGTTAGGTTATCTCTTGTCTTAATTGGTAGACGCTAGAGTAAGGAAATATGGATTCTTCTTTAATCGTTGCGAGTTAATCGTTGCGAGCTTGAAGGTCCTAAATAGCAAAAAAGCTTAAGAGTGCACTTAGGCCATTCGTTGTGTTTATTATGTGAATTGTAGCTTAAGGATAATATAGTATTCGGGGGAGATACCATTGTACTCGCCGATCCCGGGTAGTCTAGAGGAGAGTTGCAATTCATAGAACTAGGGAATTAGGCACCACCCTACGACCAAACGGAATACAACGCACCAATTAAGATGAGGATGTGACAATTCAACTGACCAATAAGAGATAAATAGGGAGTAAGAACATCTAAGTAAACACATCTTTAATCATCATGCGAGCACACTTCAATTAAGCATAATCTATCCATAGCTAAAGTAGTTAATTAGTTTAGTAATTAGTAAAAGTAGTAGAAATCGGTAGAAGTACCCCCCCCCCACCCCACCACTCTTATACCCCGAGATATTTACCTTTCTTTCAAAAAAAACATAAAAAAGACAAAAAAGAATCTCCTTCAACCCCACCTTCTCGTCATATATCTCTTTCTAGTATTCATATTCCCCTAGAGAACGAAATCAATCCCCTGGGCTTACCACATACTACACTACAACGATTAGGTTCACTACCTATAGGGTTGAAAACCTTGCTCGTAGAAAAGAAAGTTTTCTCGACCCCGAACCCCTGCTATCACTCCCTCACGGGGTTTGTAAAGATAAGTAAAAGCGAGGTTATAAACTCACCTTAGTGATTCGGTAGCAAATAAGGCAAATCAGGTATGAAACAGTGATGGCTCCAACACAAAACACACACACACACACACACACACATATATATATATATATATATATATATATATATATATATATATATATATATATATATATATATATATATATATATCATTAAGCATGTTTTAGGGTTTTGTTTATTTTATCCTCATTACATTACGTAACGTTTCGGCAGTGTGGAAATATTGGTAAAATAATGTGACAATGTTTTTCTATGTAAAATACCATATGTACATAAGTAGACATTTATATATCGATAATATATTTAAACAATATTCTATATTTCTTTTACACATCGAAATATTTATATCACTTAATGTAACTAGTTTAATGAATTTGCATAATCAATATAAAGTTTATAAATTATAAATATTAGGTAAGCATTTTATAAAGTTTCTCTTTCTACCCACAAGTTTTATTATATGCAATATATATCTCTAGATTTTACAATTTCATAACCCTTTTTCTAATATATTAATTATCCTTTATCTTGCTAATTTACAGTTTTACCTTCTCCCCCCCCCCCATTCGTATGTTGCCTTTGCATCATTAGTCCTAAACTTAAATTTTCACCTTTTATCCCTAAGGTTTCGACACATAATCATTCATGACCCAAACTAAGTTTACTAAAGTTACAATTTATACCCTAGAGTTTCTTCATGCATGTGTACTATTTACTATACTTGCATATAGTTTCCCATAATGTTCACTTCTAACCCCATACGCATAGTTTTTACATTTCCAGTCCATAAATCAACTTTGTATAGAAATTTATTTCTCTTTTTATACCGAACATATCATAGCTTATTTTATGGCTTATTAATTGCTTATTTTCATCGTGGGCTAAGAAAAATGGCCTGTTGGGCCTTGCTATACAAAAACAGTGGGCTCAAGGCCCATATGGGTTTTGGTTAAGGTTTTGCAACATATATACGATCAAGTAGGTCGAGTAACTGTTATGCAACACAAATTTTAAGAAAGAATTTTTACTATATCTCCACACGGCCTTAATCGTTATGTAAGTATCTATATGTAAACATGCATACGAGAAATGATGATAAAAATTTGAAAAGTGGTGAAAACTTACAACACCCAAGTGAGTGGGATGTTTGCGACGTGAATGACGAGTGAGACACGAACAACCCTCAAAATACTCTTATCGTATGACTACTTGTTTCCCCCAAGTCGACCCAACTTCTCTTTGAACTATTCTCGTGTATTCGAACCTATAGTGACCGATTAGTTAAAGTGTGAGATAGGATATGAGAACTTTGTGTAGTGTGGTGAGTTATGGTGTTAAGACTTGTTTTTATATAGCAAGAGACTTCCTAGCCTCAACCCTTAAAATATTCACTAGGTTTTCTTGCATGGGAGACATAAGGGTTGTGTTGAGCATGTCTTTAGCCATATATGTTGAGCTTGTCTCAAGTTCTTAGGGTGTCCAGTTTTGCTAGCATGCCTCACACACAACATGTTCAAATTTAACCAAGTTTAGTCACATCTCATGGAAGCTTAGTGGGGAACATTACCCAAAGGTTTAAGACTTTGTGAATTGTTTAATGTTTTAGGATAGGTAATTTGTTTTATGCTTAGGGGACATGTAAATAGTTAAGGGAATTTGTTAAGGTTTTAGTTACATGACCAAGTTATGCTAATGTATAGTTGGAGTTTTTGTATGGTGCTTGGGGTTGCGTCAGTTTGGCAGAATCAAAGGGGAAGGGAGACAAAAGTTTTAAGTATAGTTTGGTTAGCTCAAGGGGGTATAAGGTGGGTTATGTAGTGGAGTTAGGTTGTGGGTCGGCCCGGTTGGAAGTAGAAGCCCATTAAGAGAAAAAAATATAAAGTAAATATATATGTTTTATATAATATATATAAAAGAAAATAATATTATCAAGGTCGTGGTAAATTTGATCGGGTCACAACGGTTTATTTTAAGCCTTTCATCCAAGGTTTGCGATATACTTTCCAAATGATATGCGAATTCGATATAAGAAAAATTTTATGGTTCCAAATATGTGCTTTATTCATGATTAGATAAATAATGACATTAAAAATTTTCCGGGAGCTTACACAGACAATTTAGGAATACTTCAATTCTATAACAACTAAGATCTATGTACAAAATTATGAAAGTCAATAACATCATACAAGACTTGTACACTTTCACACTATCATACTTTATGCTAAGACATGATCACTATACTTTCGTTGGTCATTGTTAAAGACTGTGATCTCGCAATACACTATCTATCGTTATAATCCACCGTTGATCACTACAGTGAGTTCGTAGCCCCACTTTTAGTCGTTTTGATTATGTTATAAACAACTTGAGGTGAGATACATGCTACTTTTTTTACGATCATAATTGCTTGAAAAATGTATTCTTTACTATATCAATTTTTATTAATACTTCAAATTATGTGCTATATCAATCTTTATTGATACTTGAAATTATGTACTTGAAATTATGTGCTTGAAATTATCAAACCATTTAAATACGGTTTCCAAACTGTTTAAATACAGTTTCCAAACTGTTTAAATACAGTTTCCAAAACTGTTTAAATACGGTTTCCACTACTTTACTTGGGTACATAACTACCTACTTTGCATGGGTACATAACCACCTACATTATTTGGGTATATAACTCCGTAACCCACTATTTATCATTATGGGTGTATAACAACGTAACCCACTTGATGTGCTTACCGTGCGCAAGTTTTAAAAATTTATAAACACAATTTATCCGGCTATTACTATAAACACATACGAGCAAGTATACTCGTTCGCGATAGAAAAGGTGGGTAAGTCGAGATCGTCCCAAGAGATTTTGCGTTTTAAATTGTTTTTAAAGATTGGTAACAAGAAAGCTTTGTCCAGGCTTTCTCCAAAAATTATGGTTTTAGTGAAAATCAATATAAAGAAACATATACTTGTGTGTAGTCTATAGGCAATCATAGTAAGTGTTCATGAAGGCTTGGTGTAAACTCTTGATGTGATGCACAAATCATAAGCAAATGATTTAAAACCCATGGTTTATGTTTGTAAAATCATTTTAAGAACAATAACATATAGGTAATCCTTTCGGTCCTTATCCTAATGATTATCCTTTAGAAAATCCAATTGTTTGTAAAATATTCTTATTAAACTCGTTCCTACGAATATTTTGACCTGTCGTGATGAAAATGTTTCTAGTCTTGTTTCAATAAGTAAACATGGTGGTTGTCAATCACCATATCCCCATACTAGTTTTTCACTCAACTTTGTGGAATAAAGCACAAGAGAAATCCTTTCGGTCCTTTTTCTTAAAACATGTTTTACCGACAAATCAAACAAGACTAGTAGTTTTCCAACAAACTCATTTAAACAAGATCATATATACATGCATCACATATGAGAACACTAGTATGATTTCCTACATCCTTACATACAAGTATATTCAAGAACTACTCCATGATAATTATAACAAAACACAAGTAATAACAAAGTAATTCTAATAACTCAAGAGAATAGAAATCCATAACAAGTTTCATAGAATACCTAAACTTTTGGGATTACAAGAACTAGAATTCATGGATTATAGCAACCATACGCCTCCAATCGCCTAGCTTAACCGTATAAGTCCGAATGATCAAAACAATGGATGAGAATGAGTCTCTCCAACCTCCTGGACGTTTTATAGCAGTAACCAAACATTTGGGATGAATAAAATGGTTGGTAATAGCTTTGGTGTAAACTATTACACTTTGGGTTGTGTCACACCTAGACTACTAAGTCTAGGTTCATTATATAGCTAGAGAAACATAACTATCTGTCTAAAAACATTCTCTACAATTAAATAACAGGAAATGATCGGCCTCCAATGATTATGGGGAGTTAAGGCAACATTAAATGAAAATTTGTGTAACTTCAGTTCATGCAACCAGATCGGTTGCGCCTTCTTCACTTGCCCAACCGGATCGGTTGCGGGCTCCAACCAAACGGTTGGGCGCCTCTTGTACCCCTAGTTTGGACTTTCATTGACTTTTCTTGATTTGAGCCTTTTTCTTTGTTTTTGCTGATGATTTTCAAGACGACACTTGATCTTTACTTGTTGTAGATACTTAGAAATCATTTCACTTCCTAATCATTGAGTCCAGAGCTTCCTTACTCGACTTCCTTCCTTGGGAATTCTCCAAACGTGCATGAAAACTTCATTTCTTCATCTTTTGTGATACCTGGCTACATACACATACACGATACGCATCTTTTGCACTTTTGCAACAGTTATGAGTAAATATAGCCGATTATCATACACAAAACCAACAATAACGCTACTAAAAACATGTTCATTTTGAGCGTTATCAAATTCCCCCATACTTAACTTCTACTCGCCCTCGAGTAGGTCTAACATTTGCAGAAATTGATTTCAATGGTCTAGATACTGTGGTTCAAAAAATTTAACAATCATCTCAAAAGAAATAATTATTAATTTGCTTTTAATATGTGAAAACTTTAAAATGAACCAAATACTTTAGATAACACAACTAGAACACCTCACGAATGATTTTAAGAATTCACTCAACACTCATATATTGGTGGGTATATGTAAATCACTCAATGCCTAGTCATGATCAATGCTTTTCACCATAAGCTTGTACAAGTATCAAAACAAACAAAATAAATTCATCAAAGAGGGCTTTTATTCGGGTTATAACGTTAAGGCTTCGGGTTTATAAAAGGGTATGGATAAGGCATGGGATGGTTTATGAAATTGGTGTTAAAAGAAAAATAAATTCAAGTCTAAACCTCCATGTTGCTAGCCATCATACAAACCACGATCCCGAAAATGATTATATTTTCCTCCTCTTCACATATCGATCTCCAAACATATATAACTCAATTTAGCTCATTGGCTAATTAATATTCTTCATATAGCACATTGGCTATAACCACATTTTTTTAACAAGTTCCCCCACACTAAGTGTAAGCATACACCACAAAAAATACAAATGAGAAAGACGTTTCCTTCATCTTTGTTAGAGAACGGTACATACTATAGACAAAGTGTAGCTTCTTCATAATCATCAAAAACAATCAGACACTCCAAATAACTAGCAACAAACCAATAGACATGACATGGGTTGGCTAAGGTTTAAGGTGTAAAATCTTTTTGTATTTTTCTGGATTTAAACAAGAATGAAAAGATTGGCTCGAAGGGTGTAACTAAGGGTATGTAGTGCCAAAAATGAGCACTAACAAATGGGTCCATGTGGTTGGTTAACTAACCGATGTGGTTAGCAAAAAAAAACATTAAATGTAAAATGGAAGGCCATTTGGGTTAAATCCTACGATGCCTCTTATCATTTGAACATATTTTTATCACTCGAGAGTGATTTTAACCGTAATGAATAACAAGTACAAGTTCTAGAATCGACATAATCACCGGCACACTCATAGAAAATATAAAACAAAAAATGTGTTTTATACAAAAAAAAACCTCACAGTTAACTGGAAAAAAGGCTATAATGCGTGCAAGAAAATGCTATCGAATCCATAATGAATTACTTCCGTAATTTGGTTCAAATCAAAAATTATCAAAAACCTCATTTTACCATTAAAATACCCAAGTTGTTCTTTTAATATATCTCAATAACGTGTGAAAACAACTAGACAATCAAGGGCGATTTCCTGCTAATTACTTAAATCCAAAACTTTGACCTAAAAACTAAAAATAAGACTAAAAACTAAAATTTTAAAAATCGTATCGCTTTTCCTATTTTCTTCCCTCCCCCATACTTAAGTTTTGCATTATCCTCAATGTAATAAAAATGAACTTCAAAGTAAAGAAAATGGGAAAAAGAAATAGTCAAAAAGATACCACGGGATACAATATGCAATATGCATATTGGGTCATAAGCAAGCATGTGAGTTATCCAACTCCAAATATTGACCAACACTAAGCTTCCGTCACATCTATCCTGCAAACAAAACTGCAAAATACGCAATACACAAAACAAAACAAACAAACAATCCAAACGCTACTTAAAATATGAAAATAAACAAAGTATGATAATCATCCTAAAGAAATAGTTTAGAGATAGAGATAATATTGTTCAACACACAATAACCATCGTTTTTGAAACCATAAATCAAGAATGATCCACGATCATTCGTCGTCCTCACTCATCTCATCACCTTCTTCATCATCATCGCTTTTGGTTTCATAATTCTCCTCCTCATCAAAGATGGTGTAAACCTTCCTCTTCTTCTTCTCCTTTGCAACGCCCGATGAAGATCCTCCAACATCATAGCTTGATCCTCTAACCTTGGGTAATCTACCATATGCAGGCATTGGGTCAGGAAATGGTGCATAGCCAGGATATGGATACAGATAGGGTCCAGGATAAGAGGTGTAGGGGAAAGGATATGGTGGAACATTGGGTGGGATGTAGGGTGGCAACTCATAATTGGCTTCTTGAGCCATGTGTTGAAAAATCTGCATTGATTAATCATTCATGTAATTGTTTCTCAACATCATTGAATCTCTCCACACTTCCCTACACTCAATTTCATTCAAATGTTGGTTCCACTCTCCCCAACCTGAGTCAAAACTACTAGACATACCCGTTTGCACATTTCCCATCGGTATATTGCCCATTGGCACATTTCCTTGCTGCTGTGGTGGTTGTTGTTTGTAACATATTGGATTTCACAAACACACTAGATCATAACCACAAGTAGGCGTATAATATGGTTTTAGAGAGAGAAAGTTAGAGGTTGGGAACTTTAGTGAGAGAAAGAAAAATCTTATTATGAGCTCCAACTCTCTACCTTGGGAGGTAGAGAGTATTTATAGTTCTTTCATAAATCGCCACCTACGGGCTATGGATCAGGCATACAGTGGGTAAAGACCCGTCCGTCCTCCACGGTGTTACACTCTAAATACTACTTAACTTATAATAATCTACGACTACGAGCTTTCTAACGATTACATATACTTGAGGTGACCGACTCTTTAATAACTGAATTTACTAAATCCTAACAATCTCCCCCTAAGGGAGGTCACCTCAAACACACATTAAAATTACATTGAATACAAACAGATATTACATTATAAATTGTTCTTGCATTCTTGATGTAGTACTTTGCTCTGAAGCTCGTAGTCATTGATTCATCATTGATGCATGTTTGGTTAATCCAAGTGGAGGTTATTAACTGATCCACGTGATGATGATTTTGAGCCAGCTTTTGAGATCATCAGCAAACATAACTCTCTGACTCATCCATTGTGGTGTTGGTATTATGTGATGTTGTGACTTATGGACCGACATGCTCACATTCTGGATCATGATTTCTTCTCATCAGAGTAGCTTTCATTGATTCATGATATTGGCAGCAGCGTAGCAGAAGCATGGAGTGAGAATATCAGAGTCATTGATTCACTAATCATGATTTCTTTTGAAAGGAATGTGATGTGTGAGCATGCGGCTATGGATTGACCGCTTCATTCGATCACAAGAACGCGTCGGGCGTGCATACAACGTTAGCAATAAAGTGCACGAAAAATTATCTTTGATCACTTTCGTTGAATTGAGGTACACGCCCATGGCTCCCGTTGATCAGCACAAGTACTGCCTGTGATCGGTACAATTCGAAGAATTTCTTTGACAGGGTTTCTAGCTTGCTCTAGCTGTTCTAAGACCGGAACGTCTCAAAGAAGACAACACGGAGTGAGTGAACCAGCGAATAGAGATTCATTGATTGATGAAAAGAAATTTGAAAAACCATCGTGTACCGCTCAATAGAAATTGTTTTTGCAATACAACGAAGGTTTTAATGAAAATCAATTATCAATCATAAACACCTTTTATTTTGAAATATTTGTACACAGTCGATGTGCTAAAGTAAAGAGTGTTTAAGCACAACGACCGGTTTTTCAAAGGTATCCGTCAATCCATAACCTGAACCAGGATTGATTCAAAAGATTGAATCGCCTCATTGTTTCTGTTCAGTTGTCACATGGTTGATCTATTGAATAGATCTCACATGCCACCCACCAGGAGCTTGTTTGATGTTGGCTCCAGAAGGCTTTCCATGTTCATTGTGAATATGTTTGCATATCACTCAGATGTTCTGGCAATGCCACAAGGATAATTCGTAGGAATCAAGATATAATCTCTCTTTCCACATTGTGTGAAACAGATAGTCTTCATTGAAAGTGTCCTAATGAGATTTATAGATGATCTCGTGGCTCTAGACTCAATTGTGCATATTTGGTTCCTATGCCGGAGACTAGGGGGAGGGTCTCCTTCTTCAATATCAACAAACTCTAAGAGAAAGTCGATAGATAATGTCGGTTCCCGGTGAGAATGAAACAAGTCCTTTTAAGAGGAACTTGAGTAGCTTGGGAAGTTGTAGTGCTAAGATGCCACTGGGTCCATGACGTCTTGTCTTCAATACCGATGTTACCTTGGTAACCACCCGTAGCATATGAATTGAACCCGGTTTCTGCCCTAAGGTTGAATTAATGGAGGGCTATTTCTTTTCACCCTTTTCTCATTTCATTTCTTTTTCATTCTTCAACCCCTTCAGTGCTTACCGAGACTTCATAACTAGAACCTTGTTGGGTTTATTCCAGATTACTAGCTCAGTCTCACCACACTCTTCCCATTTCTCACTTTTCTCCTTTTTCATCAAACCTAAGGACTTCTTCACTATCTAGTGGATTGTCCCCTGGGTAGATCACCTCCGTTCTCGGCGGATCATGGGAACAAATACCTAACCTTATCGTCCTTATACCACCATACATAAAGTAAATTTGGTTGGTCTATTTGGTATTGTTCATCTGCCATTGGAACCAATTGAAAACCATTTGAAAATCAATCCAGATACTTGCGATATATTATCAAAACATTTTGTACCTGAATTGTTTTTGATAATTTTAGAAACAGAGCTCCCCCTCAACATGTGCATCATGCATCATTTTGTAATAGAAATAATTTTCATCTTTGAGGGGTTGGCTTGCATCTAAGAGTAGTTATATAAAGAATGTGGTTTTCAAAAATAGTTGTTCCCCCTCAATATGTGCATGAAAATTTGAAAATGTTTTGCACATATTAGGAGAGGACTGCACATTAAAATAAATTGATCACGTTTCAAATCTTTGTGGTTTAAGATAGATGCTCCCCCGATCACAATTATCAAATCATTTCAGATTTGTGATCTCTGTAGATTTAAATTGATTTTGAAAGCTTTTAAGGAGAATTGTGACTTGATTATGAAAACGTTTTAACTGATAAGGAACGGATTTTGAGACTTTAAACTCCATTGATTAAACATGCATGATTATCTTTTGAAAAAAATTGTATGACAAATAACCTTTTGATTTATTTGAAATCATTCTCCCCCTCAATCAATGACATTAGTTGTTGATTGAGAGATAGATGTTTTTGACAAATGTTAAGTCTAGATGATTTACAAAAATAGAGTCCAAGTTATTTTTCAAAGCAATTAGTTTTCATTAGATAGTAAGTAATTTTTTATAGAATTAGAGCATGAGATTTGAAAACCAAGATAAAGCATGGCTCTGTTCTTTCATTGAAGAGCGGGTTACTGCCTGAAATAAAAATAAACCATAGTTTCACTTTCTCCCAAAATATATATATATTTTTTTTAAGAACATTCGAACAATATCTAAAGACCCGTGTCATTCTTTGAATGACAACCCAAAGACCGTAGATATTTTCGAATTGAGAAAAACATGACAAAATGACAATATATATATATATATATATATATATATATATATATATATATATATATATATATATATATATATATATATATATATATATATTTGAAAATTTTCAAGTTTTTTCAGATTTTTATGGATTTTTTGAAAGTTTTATATTTTTCTATTTGCTTTTTGAAGGAAAACATTTTACTCCTCTTCTTCCTCTTGAAGACGTTTGAGTGTTTCCAGTTGTAGGCTCTTAAGACTAAGCCGTGGAAGGATAAACTCAAAACGTTCTCTAGGAAGAGCTTTGGTGAAGATGTCTGCTAGGTGGTATTCAGTCCTCACAAAGTATAGTTCCACCACACCGTTTTCTACTTGCTCCCTGATGAAATGATGGCGTATGTCGATGTGCTTTGCTCTTGAGTGTTGTACGTTGTTGCATGAGAGAGCAATAACACTTTATTATCCACATAACTGAGAGGATTTTGTTGAATTCATAGCCATAGTCAGATAATTGGGATCTCATCCAAAGGATTTGAGCACAACAAGATGACATGGCTATGTATACATCCTCTGTAGAGGAAATAGAAGTACTCATTTGCTTCTTTGAAGACCAGCTCACAAGCTTATCACCCAAAAGCGAGCACCTCGGACGTGCCGGCGATGAGTATCTTGATATCTTGCATGATCAGCATCTGCATAGGCTGTTAGTGACATACCGGTGTCCTTCGAGTACCAAATTCCCATATTGATGGTTCCTTGGAGATACCGAAAGACTCGTTTAACTGCTTCAAGGTTCTTTTTGGTAGGCTTAGCCTGATATCTAGCACACATGCAAACAGCGAACAAGATGTTTGGTATACTAGTTGTGAGGTACCTCAGGGATCCAATCATACTACGATATTTCGTTTGGTCCACCATGATCCCTGAGTGGTCCTCATCTATTTTAGTACGCTCTATTATGGGAGTGTCAACAGGGTTACTAGAATCAAATCCAAATTTCTTTAAAATCTCATTTGCATATTAATATTGATTTATAAAAATGCCTCCGGGACTTTGTGAAATTTGTAATCCCAAGAAAAATGACATTTTTCCCATCATTGACATTTGAAATTTGGAACCCATTTCATTTGAAAAGCGATCACATTCATTGGGGTCGGTCGAGGCAAAAATAATATCATCAACATATATTTGAACGTGAATTAAATGTTTGCCTGACTTTCTGGTGAACAATGTCGGATCAACTGCTCCTTTGTTGAATCCAGTAGCTAGAAGAAACTTTGATAGCGTATCATACCATGCCCTTGGAGCTTGCTTTAAACCGTAAAGAGCCTTCTTCAAATGATAGACGTGATTAGGATGCTCTGGATTGACAAAGCCTTTAGGTTGGCTGACGTATACGACTTCTTTAAGATCTCCATTAAGAAACGCCGTCTTTACATCCATTTGATAGACTACCATGTTCTTACTTGTAGCATTAGCCAAGAAGATTCTGATTGCCTCGATACGAGCAACAGGAGCAAATCATTCTTCAAAGTCAATACCCTACTCTTGACGGTATCCTTTTGCAACCAATCGAGCCTTGTTCTTTAAAACATCACCATGCTCATCAAGTTTCACTTTGAAGATCCACTTTAGAGCAATGATCATAGCACAATCTGGAGCGGGTACTAATTCCCATACATCATGTCGATCAAACTCATGAATTTCTTCTTGCATGGCATTGAACCATATGTCTTCATTCATGGCAGTTTTAACATCTTTTGGTTCGATCTTAGAGTACGGAGTTGAAGAAGCACCATAAAGCATCGGTTGCAAGTTGTTTCCGTGTGGATACTGGATGAGAGAGGTTTCCAATGATGTTGTCCAATGGATGATCATGTGTCCACTTTATAAGGTGTTCATGTGGTTGTTGTTGAGGAACTGAAGTAGCAGAGTCGATTTCTCCTGATGAAGATGGTTCTGATGATGATTCAGGAGCAAATATGTTTTCAAATGGTACATCTTCAGGAGTAGTGATTGGTTCCAAACAGTCAAGTCTAATCACGCAAGTCTGCCACTTGTGAATGACAGACTGTAACAGACTTAAAACTGCTCAAAAACCAATACAATGAAATCCAGGAGAGTATAGAGTCTCCCCGGGTCGTTATGTCCCAGCGAGCTATGCAATGGATCGACTCACGAATAGTGATCGAGAAGTTTGAACGAAAAAGGGATTATGAATTGATTATAACTACAAACAAAGCCAACAAATTACAATGGCTTAAATGCAAATTAAAGAAAGTTAAAAAGATAAAATCTATTAAATAAACGCTATCACTAAAATTAAAATGATGTTTTTGTTTTATGAGTTTATAAAACTGAAATCAAAATCTACGTGACGTACAACTAAAAACGTGAAACTAAGTCAATATTAACCCTAAAAATATGAAAATGATGTTTTTGCAAACCTAATGATAAAAGAAAATATTTAGAAAAAGAAAATTATTTTTATAACTAATTATCTAATTAAAAACTATTTTTAATTATTAAATAACTACCTAAAATACAAGAAAATAGGAAATTAAACTAGAAAAATAAAATTAAGACTTGGAAAAGTCTAAAATATCAAAATAGACTTTTCAAAACTATTTTTGTATTTTTATGACTATTTATCTATTTTCTATGAATTTTAAACTATTAAAAACTAATTAAATTACTAAAAATTACCAAATAAACTATGAAAAATCTGGAAAATTACTTTTTCTACTTTTTATATTTATCTAAGCCTAAGAAAATTGAAAAATTATTTTTTTGAATCTTTTCTGAGTTTTTTGTATTAAAGACTAATTAAAAATGCTTAAAAACTACTTAAAATCAAGAAAAATAGCAAAACAACTAGGAAAAATCTGAAAAATTCAGGAAAACTCTAAAATTATATTCTAAATCTGAGAAAAATATAAAAACAGGTGCTTGTGTACAAGATTATGGAACTGCTATGATAGGTGCTTATAAATAAGCACTTTCAATAAGCCAACAACCACAAAAAGCTACCAACAGTTACCAGCAGTTCTACTATGCTATAATAACCAAAATGCAACTTAAATCAACCAGCTATAGCCTCTGAATCACAAATTACAAAGATATGGCTTATTTGGCTAATTAACTAAAACAGTTTTGGGTGCCAACTTAAGACACAAGCACAATCTTCAAATTAAGCTAAAAATGAAAAAACACAAATTGACACCTAAAGAAGACCTGGGTGAGACCTTACACACCAAAATTCAGACCATGATTAGCTCTTATGAGCCATGTGCAACCTTGCACAAAGAAAGTCTCAGGTTTTCGAACGATGTGAGCAGGGGGGCGAAACTGGCGGGCTTTCACAAGCTTATTTGAAGCTTATAAGAAAATTGCAAAATTATACAAAAATAGCAATAAGATAACAGACCAAGTGAAGTATTTAGAACAACAAACCTCACTAAATAAGACCCAAAATTGAATCCTAGAAAAATCCTTGCGTTGGCTCAAAATAGCATTTTTCAAGTTTTGACTTTTGGAGTACAAACTTATTTGTTGACTTTAGTGAGATTTGAACTCAATCTGTTGATTGATTATGATGTATTATGATGTTATAAGACTACTGCCAGCTAACTTTATGATTTTCTAGCACAAAACAAGAGTTTGATTATACAATGTCACAACAGATTGAGCATAACAAGACAGATGCATGTAATGTTGACTTTGGATGGTTGCAGGCACCAAACTAGGAAAGATAAGAGCATAAATGGACTAAACAAATATGATCCAACTTATCTCAAACACTGAACAACCTTTGAAAACTAAATGCAGTTAAGCTAATAATCCAAACACCCCTATAACTACTTGTTTTGCAATAGAAACTGAGCTAAACCCTTACTCAGCTAAAATAAATGATCAAACTGATTCTATAAGTCCCAAATACAGCTAATGAAACAGTTTTGATGCTTATTAAAGCTACAAAGACAGATTTAGCAAAACAACTTGAAAATGACTTACAAAGTGTCCTTAGCCACTATGGCTTGAAATCTGTGAACCCAAGATCAACTACCTATTCTAAACCAAGAAATAACCAACTATCAACCCAAGATCATGCTCTGCATCACCCATTAGCCATAACTGCATCATTCTTACCCATTTTGACTTTTGTTGACCAAAAACCACTTTTGCTTAAAACTGAAATATAAGCTTATAGAAAGCTATTAGAAGCTTGTATAAGCTTATTGTAGCTGAGAATTGAGCTTTTTGAAGCCTTTGAATGAGACTTTGAGATGGAAATTTTCAACAGTCAACTTAACAACATGAATTGATAGTGAAACTTAAAATTAGAACTTGAAAATGATTTATATTGATTCAAATACTTATAAAGAGTACATTACAACAGAAAATTACAGGTTTTACACTAAATTAAAGCTTTAAAATTAAAAACGACATTAAGAAAAAAAATAAAAAACTAGAAGACTCTTTTTCTTGCTTCCAAATGCTCCTTTTTATAATCCACTGTCTTTATCTCTCTTCTCTGATGAATTCCCAACAATTTTCTAGCCATTGGATGGCCTTGAAAT
>OU343217.1:122269089-122365634 GCA_910596185.1 Chrysanthemum makinoi | reverse complement strand
AGTAATACCCTAGTGACACAATATTCAACTGCAATAATTTTTGGGGTGTTATACACGACTTTAAATACTTAAAATTTAAAACTTTTGCGTGGAAATGACTTAACCTTCTCGGACATTTCGTTACTCTTTTGACCAATGACTAACATTCCGCAAACATTCATACCTTAAGACCAGTTTTAAATGAAACTACACTCATTTACCTTCGAAATGATGGGTGGCACGACCTGTGACGATTTACATTTTACGAGATGTGAATTTTCAAAGATGACCAAAATCTAAAAACCCTTTATAAAAATACTGGTATGAACATAAATATTAAGATTTATGCTCATGGAAGAACTCCTTAAAATCAACTTTCTGGTCTGGGCATAGATCTTAAGATCTATGCCCAGGGAAGAACCTTTTAAACTAAAATTTATGGGTTGAGCATAGATCTTAAGATCTATGCTCAGGGAATAACTTTTGCACAGTTTCCGGTAAACTAGCTTCCCGAACATGACACCACATGAAAACTTCCAGAAATCATTAACACATCATAAACTTCATTTTGATACATTAACTTGGTCATAATGACCCGCGAAAATGTACTTTACAAAGTAACAAGTGTTATGCCAAACACCCGTTTTGACCCATTTGCATACTAAACTTTAATCCATTACTATAACATACAACTTGACAACCAAAATACTATAACAATCATGACATAAGCTTTGACACTTGACAACACGTTTATAAACCATTAAAAGACCAATGGAGGTACAACATTTACTAGAGCTCCGTATATACCTAAGCTCCAACTAAACATTATTGTAACCTTGTATTATCCACCTTAGCAATCCATAAGCCTTAGTCCAAGCTTTACCGGCTTAGCATGAGCACCTACAAAACATGGTAAACATCTAAACCGTAAGCACGAGGCTTAGTAAGCAAAACGATCATAACATAACATTATGATTATTCATACGTTACACATCATAATTCATTTAACCATTACAATCATTAAGCATTAATATATACCTTAACCTCTTAGCATCATCATTCATTCTCATCAACATGTACTACTCTTAACCTATTCCATACTAGATCATTCATTCCTTTGCTAATTATGTCAAACTAGTCCTACACTTACTACCACTTAGGCACAACCATTCCAGGTCATACAATTAGCTTAATATAACAAGTCACATAACACATAATATATGAAATCATAATAACATCACATCATAATCGGTTTACTTACCTTGATTCCAAGCTAATGATACCAACTAAAATCATCATCATCAACACCATCATTAGCCTTTTCTTCACATCCTAGGTCAATTATCATAATCATAAACACTAAATACTCATAACTAGATAACTATGACAATGGTTTATATAACCATAATACATCTCTTACACACCTCTAATCATCATATAATCATATCTTGATTATATGATGATCAATCCATAAATTACTAACTTTGACCCAATAAGACTTAACCAATAATCATCATAACTTCCTTAATTAGCTTATAAACATCTTTTACCCAAATTCCCAATTAATATCAGGAAACCTAATTCTTGAATTCACAAATTAACTTAAGGTAGAGAATTACTTACTTGAAAGAATGATTAGTACCAAGTTATTTCTTGGTTTGGAGCACTAATCCTTCTTCAATTTGATCATTGGAGAACCTTGCTCTTCCCTCCTCTTTTCTCTAAACCGTACTCCCACATACACCTACTGGAACTTCACTGATAATATGAGAAGTATCCAGACTATTGTAGGGGATGAGTTTGGCTAGTTGTCATATTAGGTCCCTTAAGTTTTTTTCTTTCTATTTTGGCCACAATAACTTTATTACTAACTTGCTACATGACAACATTGGTCCTTTAGGTCAATCTTTCTTATAATTTTGAGACATCATACTTTCTATAACCATTACATAAAGTTTAATATTTATAGTTTGACTATCTATTTTGACTAACCAATATCGTAAGTCCTTAAAACTTATAAGCGTCATAGTCAACTATTCATTTGGCATTCTTGCTTAGTCCCAGTTTGAGGGTGTTATCGTTGTCTCCAGCGATTGACTTGGCCTTTGAATGCAAGGCTTTAGAAATGACGTATTTCGAGAGTTAAATACGTCAAGATGTCTTTATTTTCACCGATACTCAGTGAAATTTTCCATGTTTCAATATGGAGTATTACCAGAATTAGATACGTCATATGCTCTTTGCAGAATGCATATAGATTCTTTAATATAGCTCCAAATTCCATTGTTTTCCGTGACTTTTCTGAAATTCCTCCATAGATACTGAAAATCATAAACTTAAGCAATTAAGAATCAATTCAAATATAAAATCATAATAAATGAGCAATTTACATGAGATAAATGATAAGTAAATATAATACTTATTTGATGTTATCAGATATACTATTTTTCAAAAAAGATGAGTGAAAATAGGTTTTATTTTATAAAAGAAAATGTGAAAGTGGGTTTTATGGTCTCTATAATTACTCATTTGTTAATAAACTATAATATATACATGTGAATGAAGGAATAATATTTCCTTTTAACAAATCATAATATACACGCGATTAAAGGAATAATTTTGTTTATAAAAATTATAATAAACTTGTGATAATTAAATATAATAGTTCAAATTTGCGAACAATATTTTGAATAATTTTTAAAAGACATTACATGTGATAGTAAAGGGAACAAATGAGACCAAAAATGCCCTAGCAAAAATTGTTTTAAAAAAAATAAATTTTTGTCCTTTTGTTTTATCCAAAATCATGCTCATCGTCTCTATTCGAATTTAATTATATCAATGATACCTAATTTTCAAACTAGTTACACGGATAGTCCATATTTTTCAAAAAAAAACTATCAATGCAAATAGTTTAAAAATTGGGGATTACTTATGTAATTAAAATTGAATAGAGACGACAAGTGTGATTTTTAGTACACCAAAAGGATGAAACATGTAATTTTTTTGTTCTTAATTTGCACTCACACATATTTATGCAAAGTAAATTATTCGTTATTGATTACAGTACTGTCATTGGCTTCTACAAATGTACATAATGTAAAGAGTAAATTGCAAAAATCGTTCTTGTGGTTTGGCCAAATTCCAGGTTTCGTCCCTAACCTTTCAAAAATGCAAGCATTGTCCATGTGAGGAATTTTGAGTTGCAATTTCCATCCTTATCCAAAGTAATGAGTACTATGCCCGAGTAAAAAACTATAACCCAGGGATGAAAATTGCAACCCAAAGTTCTCCATAGGGATGGTGCATGCACTTTCAAAAGATTAGGTATAAAACCTGGAGTTTAGCCAAACCATAAAGACGATTTTGACAAATTAGTCTACTATAAATGTAAATAAACATATATGTAAATACTCGTACGTATGATAGTATTTTCTTTTTCATTCTTAAGCAGTGGCGGAGCACCTAAGGGCAGAGGGTGGTCAGCTGCCCCCACCCCAAAAATTTGCGGTGCCTAAAACATGAGTTGTCTAGACATACATTGATACATTTCATAAATTAAAACTCAATGGTTCTTTTAGATACTTTATGAATTTAAAGTTAATATAGATTTTTGAATCTTCAGGATTCTGATGGAATTGGAATATGATTCTATTCCATAACGTGTTTGGTTGGCAGATTCAACGAATTCATAATCTGAATTCCATTCCTTAATGTGTTTGGTTGTCAAATGGAATGGAATGGAAATCCTTCAAAATCTCATATGTGTGGAATTCAAAATTCCATAGCAAAATAAAAGGATTGTTTACAATTCCGTGGGATTCATTATATTTATCATCAAAATAATAATAATAATAATAATAATAATAATAGTAATAATAATAATAATAATAATAATAATAATAATAATAATAATAATAATAATAATAATAATAATAATAATCTGCTAGCTTACAAACTAAGCTTCCCACATTCTGGTATTGTAACTTTTGGGCCTTCTTTTGATGATTCCTTGTGTACTTTTAATGCGAAAATGGAGATAGACCTTTTGAGTAATCCAAGTGAGATCGCTGCCCCCAAACTCATGAAGAAATTGGCAGATATATATTTCGCACGTGTTACCTAAACGGTGAATCCACTTTTTCCCTATCTACTCGACAGATGGCACTATGGAAATCGCAAATGGAGGACCACACTTCGGACTGGCTTAGGGTGGTCCCGATATTGGGTTGCGGCACTATGAATGCTAGGACCTACCGTGTGTTTTATGTTATCGCTAGGTGTTCTATTCTCTGTAGGCTCGTATGCCGTGTTCGCTTGTTCCGGGGTCTTTGCGAGGGATATTTATGGGTACCATGTTGTATCGGTGTCTGGTATTATTGGTATTAAACATCGGCATAACATGGTGCGTGATACTCTTATTGACATTTGTTCACGTTCGGGGATTTCAGCTCGTAAGGAAGTTGATATTGGGCTTAGTGGAGAAAGGGACAACCCCTTACGTCCAGCTGATATGTTGCTCTATTCATGGAACGGGGTCTTGATGTATGTGTCGATTGTAGGGTCATCGCCCTTTACACAAACCGCATGGTTGATTTTGTTCTTGGTGCGGTGGTCGAGGCCGCACAACGTAAGCAACGCCAAGTATGAGGGTAAGTGCGCGGATATTGGTTATGGGTTTCTTCCCTTCTCATTCTCCTCTTTGGAGAACTGAGAAGGATGTTGACTTTACCTGAAACGGATCCGAAGATCTCTCGTGACTCAAGACATTGGGGCACGTGCGCTGCTCATATTTTTTAGTAGGATTAGTTTTGCAATAGCTAGAGGAGTGGGGGCTCAAATAGTATCTCGGCTCCCCACTAATTTCTTGTAATCCCTGTGTTTATAAACATCACTTTTATAAACATCACTTTATTATTATTATTATCATTATTATTATTATTATTATTATTATTATTACATATTATTATTATTATTATTATTATTATTATTATTATTATTATTATTATTATTATTATTATTTATTATTATTTTTATTATAAAACATCACTTCATTAGAAAATCATAGGAAATTACAAGAAATTAGTGGGGAGCCGAGAAACTAACTGAGCTCCCACTCCTCTAGCAATAGCAAAACAAACCCTACTAAAAATATAGTTAGCACCACACGCGCCAATATCTTGAGTGACCGAGAACTTTCGAATTCGCTTCAGCAGGGTCACCGCTTCCTTCTCGAAGTTCACCAAAAGAAGAGAAAGAGAAGGGGATGAACCCATATCCAATATCAGAGCATTTGGTTTCAGATTGACGCGTTTGCGCTGTGCAGGCTTGAAACACGGCACGCCGCCACAAAGTCAGCCATACCAGTTTGCGTCAAGGGTGATGACCCAAGAAGATCAACACATACATCAAGGCCTCTCCCACGAGTAAAGTAACAAATCAGCTGGCGTAAGTGTTTATCCCTCTCTCCGCAGAGCCCGATATCAACTTCTTTACGAGCCGAAACCCCTACCCGAGCATATATCGGCGAGAGTATCACGCATCACCACATTATGTCGATGTTTGATACCAATAATTCCTGCGCATGATACAGCATGATCCCCATAGATGTCACCGTAAAACCTTGGAACAAGCAGAGCACGTCATCTCGAGTGGAGAAAAGGGGAACCCCTAGTCGATAGCATAAAACACATCGGTAGGTTTTAGCATTCATAATCGCCACCAGCCCAATTATCGGGACTACTCGAGCCGTCAAGTATGGTCTTCCATTTGCGATCTCCATAGGGCCATCTGTCTAGTAGATAGGTAGAAGGTGGATTCAGCCTCTTTTGTGACACGTGTGAAATATAAATCTGCCAATTTCTTCATGAGTTTGGGGGCAGCAATTTCACAAGAGCTACTGATAAGGTTTTAAAAGGTACCATTTTGAGGGGTCGTTTTAGCCCTTATTTGATCACTTTTGTATCTGTTATTGCTTAATATCGTTCCTTTTCACTTTTTAGGTCTCTTGAAGGCAAAATGCTGGAATGGCACTTATTTGGACGAAAAGGCGCGATTATACGAAGAAAATGGCCAAAGTCAGAATCGAGCACTCAAAGCTGCTGAAAAACGAGGCGACGCGTCGGGTGTTACTTGTGACGCCGTCGGAGGACTTTTGTGACGGGTGGAAGAGAAAGTACTAGTTTTCAAAGGACGGCCGTTATAAAAGAGTAGACCGTCCCTACTCGGAGCGGCCTAGATGTGATACGACGACGCCGGGTCGAAGAGGACGGCGCCGCGAAATAAGGTGACGCCGTCGCAAGGTTAACGTGGCCAAGACGAAACCCTAATGACCCCGACACGACGGCTGCGTCACAAACATAAGGTGACGCCGTCGCAATTGTAATCTTATATATAGAATCCGAATTTTTCAGTATTAGTGGGTAGTCTTTTGGAATGAAAACCTAAAACCGAACCAAAGGTGTCTTGTACAATATCTTAGGGTTTTAAACCATATTTTACATCAAGATAAGTATTTACTTCATCAATTCAATTATGTCTTTGATTATTTGTGTGTATGCTTGCATGTTCTCCATGTCCGGCTAATTTATTTGTGTGTTTGCTTAGGGAATATGAAACTTAGTTATTAAATATTGATTGGTTGTTTCTTATCTTAGTTGATTAATGATCTAGTAATGCGATAGGTCATTCGTTGTGCACTTAATGCTTGATTCATCTTTGTGAACCTTAGAATATAATTACCTGAGTAGTTGTAGTCCAAACCATCCAAAGAGTGCCTTAGAGTAAGAGTTTATGATCCCTAGTGGGTTTGTAGACGAGACCCTTTGGTAAGTTCAAAGAGTTAGGGAGAACGCGATACCCTACAACTTAGATACACAACGCAACTAAGAATAAGGACGTGACAACTCAACCATCAATAGGAGATAGTTAAGGAGTAGTAAAACCTAAGTAAACACATTTTTAAACTATCATACGAGCACACATTAACTAGATATAGACTACCACCACCTTAGTTTAGATAATTAGATAATAGTAGAGTAATCGGTAGAAATACCAAACCCCCAAATCCAATACCCGAGATTCGTACCTTTCAATTTCCATAAAACATAAAAAAGATAAAAAAATAATCTTCCTCAACCCCAACCTTAGCGTAGTAACTCCTCACTAGCATTCCTATTCCCCTAGAGAACGATATCAATACCCGTGGCTTACCCTAATTACTACACTACAATGATTAGGTTCACTGCCTAGGGTGTTATAAAACTTGCTCGAAGAAAAGGAAGTTTCCTTGACCCCGAACGACGCGTGTAGCGTTATCAGCTACCCAAAAGGTCGGTCTCCATTTTCTCGTTAAAAACATGCAGAGCATCATCAAAGGAAGATCCAGAGGCACCAATACCAGACTGCCGGAGAAGTTCAGTCAGGCTGGCCTATTGGAGTCTAGAAGAAAGGAAGGCATAATTCAAAACATCACCAGCAGCGTATACACCAAGCCCCCCAAATTCAAAAGGAAGGGTGGCCAGTCTCCATTGTCAATTTACGAAGCCGGCCCAGAGGTGTGACAATTCGCTCCAAAGAAGTGCGGTGATTCATCGAATGAAATCTTAGCACGCTCAAAGACACGGGGAACATGTGAGATAGAGAAATAATGCTTGGAAATGCCAAGACATGCACGGAGAAGTAGCAACTCACATTGGGGATCATTAAGCTTAGCAACAGCGTCCATAAGTTCAATGGTTTTAGAAACTCATTTCAAAACGAAGCCATGCTAAAATCAAGGTCAACACCAACAGGCCCACCCAACAATTTTACACCATGCAAGGGCAATATTAGGAGGGAAAACACCGCGAGTCTGCTTCTAGGATCTTCCCTTGGCCAAAAAACCTCAGTTTTATCGATGTTAAGGTGCAATCCATAACGAGGTCCATCGATCATAATGAGTTCCTGGCCTTCCCAACAAACAGAGTATCTCCAATGATCGTACCATCATCTAGGTACCAAGCTTGAAAAGGGAGAGAAAAGGAGTCTTTGATCTTGCGAGCCAAAGGATGTAGCACCAACGCAAAAATGAGAGGTCCAAGAGGGTCACCTTGTGAACGCTTGGTGTGACCATAAAGTGTGTTCCCCATAATATAATCTGGGCGAAATGGAGTAGCAAAATTCAACCCAACGTGATATGGCAGGACAGTGGAGGCGAACCTCTTGTAACATAACCTCACGGTCCACCAGATTGAAGGCGTTTTTGAAATCCACCAACAACAACGAAAGACCCACATCATCTCCACGGTCTTCAACAAACCGATTCACGGCATGAAGAATAGCCTCCCCTCCTCCAGAAACCCCAACTCCGAACTATAGATCATTCAAGTATCCATCTAAAGAGTGGCCAATCATAGAAGCTCCCACCTTGGAGACTAAACGCCTCCAGACAGTCCCCACCGCAATAGGACGGATACCACCACCTGGTTTGATGAGCGGTGTGAGAGGAGCACTGGCAATATACTCTTCAAAGCTTTAGGACACTTACCATCAAGAAAAAGATTTACCACCTGGGTGATGGAGTTGATTAACTCATCTGATATAGCCACAGCAGACGCGCTAAAACAATCCACAAGGTGTTGGGCAGTAAACCATCTCAACCACAAGATGTACCACGGGGAAACTCTTAATCATGTCAAGAAAACCACAGAGATGCAATGAGGTTATGATGATCAATAGGTATATCGTGCAATGAAGGAGCAGACTTAAAGGGATGCTTAGCCTTTAGGTCCTCAAGGGTAGTATCATTGTAAGGAGCAACACTTGAAGAAGAAAGAACTCGACAAAACAATATAATGACCATCACAAATCTTCCTCCTACATTGCTTGACATTACGCCACCCAACTCCGTGTTTTCCTCCTCAATATTAGACCAAGTAGGGAGGGTTCAGCTAAAACCTCTCTAACAAGCTGCAAACTACCACCAGACGTACCCCAAGCCCGAATGGCATTAGCGATATATTCTTCTTGACGCTGGCGCTTAGTAGCAAACCTACACTCCATGTTACTCCTCGGGCAAAAGGTTTTAAGGAGACAAAGGGGCAAGGCTAACAGGCTAACCCAACAAGAAATGTCTTCAGGTGTGCAGATCACCTTATCAAGAGCTCCTTTCAAAACACGAGAGAATCCCAAACGGCACTTTGGTGGGATGGATTTGACAGTGTGCAAACCTTTAGCGAGCAAAGTGTCAAGTAAGTGTAAATCAAAACTAGAGTGCTCTTCCAGAACCAAATCTTCAACGCAGCGAAGCTGAAATGAAGAGGGAACTTGGGGCTTAGCGAGATCAAATAACACAAATCTAACAACACCATCACCGCATGGGGTAGCACAAAATCGATCCATGCCGACATTTAGAGCGAAGAGTATGCGCCTTAAAACAAACCCCACACAACCAAAGACCCATACGTTTCAACGTAACCTCAGAAACCTAAAACAAACAGATTAGTGGCCAAAGAAAGTTTGGTGGTGGCCAGCGCTTCCTTATTGAAATGACGATCACGAAGATGAGAAATCAACGAGGTTTTGGTAAGCCCATTCCCACTACCGTCTTGACAACCACTCAAACCCGAAAAGGGACAATGAAACCGAATAATAGCCATAGAGATTTTTTTTTTTTGATTGAAAGAAAATTCAAAATCACAAGAGACTAGGGGCTACCACCCAAACAACCCACAAACTAATGGCTAAAAGGGACAAAGCACACCAAGTCGCTACCAAAGTAGTGCGGGCCCCACCAGACCAAAACAAGTTGAAAACCATGTAGGATCATCAAACCACTACACAAAAACTTAGACAAGTCGCTACCAAAGTAGCTTCCTGAAAAGGCTATCAAACAAAGCGACAGACGCAAACTTATGGGCAAGTCGCTACCAAAATCACAATCAAAAGAAAAGGGGGGTCCACCAAGTCAAATTGCAGGTCTATATATAACAGGACAAGAAAAAGTACTCTTTCTTCCCCAAATAGCAAATCGCAACCCAAAGGCAAACCACAAATAAGAACGGGAAAACAAACAAGGACGTACAAAAGAATAAACCCGTTCAAAGAATCAACGGAAGATAGTTTTGAAAAAGGAACCATTTGGGAGAACCAAACAAAGCCACAAATCCAACAACCTGTTGGAGGGACGAGTTCCCACAATATACCGAGAAAGAAATAAAAAGAAGAAGAAATAAAGGTCCCACAATCCAACAAGGGATGTTGAATCAATGGTTTTGGAGGCAGAGGATCGAACAAGACAAAGAATATTATTATTATTATTATTATTATTATTATTATTATTATTATTATTATTATTATTATTATTATTATTATTATTATAAACATCGCTTTATTAAAAAAATCATAAGATTTACAAGAAATTAGTCGGAAGCCGAGATACTATCTGGCCCCCTACTCCTCCAGCTATAGCAAAGCTAATCCTACTAAAAATATGAGTCGCAGCGTGTGCCCCAATGTCTTGAGTCACAGAGAACTTTCGGATCCACTTCAATAAGGTCACCGCATCCTTCTCAAGTTCACCAAAAGAAGAGAATGAGAAGGGGGAAACTCATATCCAATATCCGCAAGACTTAGCCTCATACTTAACGTGTTTACGCTGTGCGGCCTCAATCACCGCACAACCATGCACAACATCAGCCATACTAGTTTGCGTAAAGGGTGATAACCCTGTCAGATCAACACATACATATAGCCCTCCATCCCATGAGTAGAGCAACATATCAGCCGTACGTAAGGGATTGTCCCTTTCTCCCCTAAGCCCAATATCGACTTCTTTACGAGCCGAAATCCCAGACCAAGAACATATGTCAACAAGGATATCTCGCACCGCGTTATGCCGATGTTTAATACCAATAAGACCTGCGCATGATACATCATGGTCCCCACAAATATCTCCCGTAAACACCCTCGAACAAGCTGAACACGGTATCTGAACAAAGAATAGGAGAACACCTAGCCGATAACATAACACGCACCTGTAGATCCTAGCATTATTATTATTATTATTATTATTATTATTATTATTATTATTATTGTTATTATTATTCAATTACATTTAATATTTATCATTAATTTTAATATATTAGTTAATATAATATTATTTATAAATTTATTATTATTATTATTTTTATAAATAGTATATTTAATTAATAATATTCTATTTATCAATTTTAAACTAAAATAAAATTTTAAATATATTAATATATAATATGTTTTTTCCCATTTCATTTTCTTCCAACTAAACACGCATTACTTTTTTGCAAATTTTAATTCTTTCAGATTCTAAATCCTACATATTCCAATTCCTTTACATTCCAATTCCCTAGACAGATTCCAATTTCACCAAAAACATTATGCGAACCAAACGAACCGTTAGTTTCATAAGTAGGATTGAATTACTAACACAATAGCATATATTTATAAGGGATAATGATAGGAATCCCCCAGTTTCCCTGAGGTAATTTACTTTCCAAACTGTTTTTTGTTTTTTTGTGGTACGAAACTAGGCCACGCGGGGAGGGGGGGCATTTTATATAATACTTGTCAAGTACACATATTTTTACGTAAATTTTCCCCTAAAGTACAATTAGCATTTGCACCGACCCACTATCTATTTTAGGCTCATGGGTTGTGTCCGTCCGTTTCTTCACCCGTCCCGATTTACTTTTCTTCTATACTCACTGCACGATATTATTCATTCTCTGGATACGGTTGGATGCAATTTATGTCTTGCCCGATCCGAGCTAATTATAGGTTACTTGACCATGTTTATTGTTGCTTATTCTTTTTTATTTGTTTTCTAAGATGGCTTGATTATTTCTGATTTTTGTGTTAGAATTAAGGATTAGTTGCACCCATGTTTTTCCTTCTTATGCTTTAGTAAAAATTTAAGTTCCTGATTTCTAAAACAAGAGGTATTTTAGCATTTGTGTCCTGGATTAGGTAAACAATGATGTGTGCAAAAATATTTGGATTTCTTACGGTTAAGTAAGATACGAGGCATTAGAACCGTTGGAAGTTTATGATTTTATTTTACAGCCTTAATGTTAAATAATATGGAGGACTGAAGTTGTCAAGTGTGAAAGTCTTAAAGAAATTTTGTGTCTAAAGTGTAGAAAAGAGAAGTGCAAGGGATTAAGTGAAACATGGTTGAGTATATAATCTCTCTTCCAGCTTAGGGTTTCATATCTCTCTCATTCAATCGTTTTTAGTCTCTCTCTAATATTTAACACAGTTGTGTTTGTCTTTGATATCAATCTTGATATCTGTTAGTATTCTGTATCAAGATCAATCTCTTTATTTGATCTTGTTAAGTCCTGAGGCTGAGTGATCTTTGTAGTGAGTTGACTGGTGTCTTCCTAGAAGAGATCAGTTTGGTTTCTTTGTATTTTTACTGGTAAGCAACCAGTTGGGGACTTATCTTCTTACGTTGTTATAATAAAAGATACACCAAGGGGTGGTAGGCTGGATGTAATTGTGAGTTTTTGTGTGCTCTTGATCATTTTACACGGACGTCGAGCGCACTTGCTCGATCCGGTGGTTTTGAGATTCTAGGGTTTCTAGGGTTTTGAAGGTTTTTTTTGGGGTTTCTTGCAATTGAAGGTTTAATTGGTTAATTGAGGTTGTTTTCTTAATTGTCGTGGTTGATTTAATCTGTTTGGGTTTAGATCTGGTGAATTTGTGGGTTACTTGGTTAGGGTTTTTAAAACCCTAATTTGGAAATTTGGGTGTTTATATCCCTGGTGGTTTCTTGGTGGTTTTGGGCCCGTTCTTGGTTACAATCTCACTAGACTAAGTGAATCTAGTGAGTTTGTACTTCATTCCGCTAGTATCTCACTGTAAGTGTGTTTCTCTCTATTAAGATAACATTTACTTAGTCAAGAAGGTGCAAACAGAGTGGTTAACACCTTGACCTGCCACCTTGAGTGGTACCGGAACCGCTCGCCCGCCACTCTTCTTGGCTGGTATCTTGTTAATCTTGGGTGTGCGTATAGATTTCTTTTAGTTTTACTGTGTCTAGGTCGAAGGAGGATAAGATTTGGGATTGAGAAGTTGTGTTGAGATAGTTTTGTTTGTTCTTGCTATTGGTTGTTTGCTGTGGTTTGTTTCTTGACTGTTTCTTATTCTGGTTCTTATTTGTTCTTGTTATTTGTTTATCTCTTTGTTGTTATGGCTATTGGTGATCCTAGTGGTAGTAATCCTGAAGTCATAATTAGTAATCTTGATGTTGGTAATCCTCTTCATATTCAAACTAATGATAATAGTGGTACTGCTCTTATTCCATTTAAACTTCTTGGAACTGAAAATTATAGAATCTAGTTTGGTGCTATGAAATTGGATTTGCAAGCTATGAATAAATACAGTTTTGTTGATGGTACTTGTCTTAAGGATTCTTTTGCTACTAGTGATGTCTTATCTACTCAATGGGATAGATGTAATGCTATTGTCTTAACTTGGATTATGAATTATGTTTCTCATGATGTTTATATGGGATTGGTTTATTCTGAAAATGATGCATCTGTTTGGAAAGAATTAAAAGAAACATATGATAAAGTTGATGGTTATGTGATATTGTTAGGAATTAGAAATTCCATAGTGAAGTGTCGGTCACCCCATATATAATCTAGCATAAGTTAGCTCGTAGACATTACGTTATTTACTAGTTATTTAGTTAGTTATTTAGTTTAGTGCAACACCGTGGAGGAAGGACGGGTCTTTACCCACTGTATGCCTGATCCACAGTCCGAAGGAGGACGTTTATTATGTAACTATAAATACCCTCTACCTCCCAAGGTAGAGGGTTGGACCTTTCTCATTCTTAATCTAACCTTCTATGTTTTCTTTCACTTTCTCTCTCTAGAAAGGATCCCACTTTCTCTCTCTAAACTCTATCTAATTCGTTCCATATATTGAATGTATTATGTGTTTGTGAAATCCAATATCTAAAAATTGGTATCAAGAGCCATGGTTTGATCATTCATCTTTCATGCTCTTTGTTTTGGTGGATTTCAAAAGGTTTTTGGGGTTAAAAGTGTTTAGAAGAGTTTGAATCATTTGGTTAATTTCTAGTGTTAAAGTTTGAATTTTGATTGTACTTTTGTGCTTAGAATCATTACAAGTGTTTAGGTTTTGATTTGGAAGGCTTGAATCATTGTGGTTGGGTTGTTTTTGGATTGAAAAGTGGTGTTTTTGAATGTTTATTAGATGCGTGTTGAGACACGTTAAGCATTTCTTGAATGCGAGTTGTGGTTATTTTCATCAAAGCGAGTTGCCTATGCAAGTTGCCTAAGTGAGTTGCCTATGCAATTTGTCCAGATTCAACGTATCTAAATCAAGTTGCCTATGCGAGTTGTCTGCTTGCTTATTGAAGCGAGTTGCCTAAGCGAGTTGCCTAAGAGAGTTGCCTATGCGAGTTGTCTGCTTGCTTATTGAAGCGAGTTGCCTAAGAGAGTTGTCTGCTTGCTTATTGAAGCGAGTTGTCTTATGCGAGTTATCATTAACTTGTCAAGGACTGTGATTTGTCAATTCCTGCGATGTGTCTCTAAACCTAACATACAAAACCCTTGTTTTCATACCCTAATTTTCCAAAAAATCCGCGGAACAGGGGGTATATATATAAAGAAATAGGGAATATCACAAACTCAACCATAACACCAATTGATCTTCACTTCCTTATCGTCTTCTAGTTCCTTTACTACATTCTACTTCTCACCTTCTTACGGTTTGGTCTTGATTTTAGTAAAATCCCGAGAAAGATTCTATTTCTCGGTTTAAATCACAGACTTGTAAAATCCCGTGTACACATCTACATCATGTCTTACACTCGATTCAGAATTTCGAAGTACTCAAACCGTATGATGTCATTGACAACCATGAGAACACTAGCTACTCTGAACGGTTACAGATGATGGAATTAATCAATGAGGATGTGAGATCTCCGGGTTCAGAATCTAATGAGAGAGAATTACACCAGTCTAGGCTACAGAATACCATGCATAAAGAAAGTAACATTGAACCTTATCAACAACTTCAATCACACCTCATGTTACTCACATCCACATCAATGGATCGAACATGTAGTGCTCTTTTCCGTTAGGACTTACCTACATTGAAGAGAACATTGTTGCTAGAATTAGAACAATTGAAGATCCAGCTCATCAAAGGGAAGATAATGAAGGATGATTCCATTGTTGCACTCCAGATGATTTACAACCAATTCCAACCATTTATCAATGAGGAATATTCGCAGCTTCGATCAACACTTGACGGGTATTTCATTCAAAAAGCATACCGAATGGAAATTCGGAATTATCAATACATTTATCCATCTCATGGATAATGTGGAGAAGTATATTGAGGAAGTTACTCAAAAAGATGAAAAAGTAGATGAGGGTCAGTGCAGTTGAAAGATATTTGTGATGAGTCGGGTAATGTATCGAGAGAAAGGTCGGGTGTTGCTAAATGCATATCGAAACAACAAAGAATGACGTGTCACTTCGCCAGTAACTCCTGTCACACAAGAAGTGGATGCCGTGATCGAAAGGCGAATGAATCTCGGGTACAATCAATAAATTGTAGTGTTGAGACCGGTATGGCATCGGATGATGGATCAGTCGACACTGAATACAGAGGCTCAAAGACAAATAAGCTTGAAACATCCAGTAGTTCAGTGACTGTTGTTACACATGATGTGGATGCAAATATCAGACCGACAAATGAACTGGTTTCATGTGATGAGGTACCCTTAACTGATCAACATAGTGCATCTACTTATGTACCTAAACAAACTGATCTTAATACTGAACATGATTCTGATAAATGTTCCTTGGTTGAGGTTGAGTCTAATAAATTTAAAACAATTGATATGGTTGATAAAAAGGCTTTTGATGAACTTTCTAACAAATTCTCAAAACTTGAAAAATATTGCATTTCTCTTGAAATTGCAATACAAAGAAAGGAGGAAAGTTTTCAAACTAAGAAACCATGAAAAAATCCGAAATTTCCAGAATATCGTGAATTTTTTGAAATAAACGATTTAAAAGATCAGCTTCAAGCCAAAAACTTGACTATCAACAACTTGAAGAAACATATTTCTGATATGCATGTGAAAAGTAATTTGGTTACAAGTAATTCTGATGTTAATGCTATTGATGATATTCAAATGAGAAATAATGAATTAGCGATTTGTGTGGCCAAATTACTAAAGGAAAATGAGTCATTGAGAAAGTATCACAAAGAACTAAGTGACTCTGTCAAAGAAGCTAGAACAAAGTCAATGGAACAAACAAAATCTTTGATAGCAAAATTGATGATCTCAAAGCTCAACTTCAGGAAAAGAGTTTCGCCATTGTTGCCTTAAAAATGAGCTTAGGAAAACTATAGGGAAGAGTGTGAACACTAAGTTTACAAAACCATCAACCTTGGGGAAGCCAGTTTCTCATCCCACTATAGACCGGCCAGTTGTTAGACAACCGACCGCATTTAAGTCCGAACAAACTAATTTTTCAAAAACACGGTTTGCCCCCAAGTTGATGTGAAACAAGTTTTGTCAAAACCAGTCACTTCACCTGAGTTACCTAAGAATAATGCTTCTAGCTCTGTTAACCCTCAACAAGTAGCCACTTCTACCCCAAAGACCTCTCGGATTAGTTCGAAACAAAGGTCAAAACCAAGCATTAAAACCCAGAATTCATATGATATGAATGACTTGTGGAAGAACAATTATCTAGAAGAAGCTAGGAAAAAGGCACAGATTAGAAAAGATGGAATTTTAGGTGCAAGAACTAGGGTGACGAATTCTACGAGATTTCAAGGCACTGCTAGTAGTTTTAAACCATTACCTAGGAACACTCATCTAAAGACTAGGGATTGGCTTGAATCTAAGCGTAGTTATGCTTTCGAATAAATCTATTCCCATAGTAGATCACTCTAAGAACTCTAGATCATCCTCAATCCAAACAAGCCGTTTTGCTCAATTGTCTGAAATGCATCTTTAAGGCAAATCATGATAATTGTTTTTCAAAATCCCTAAAGAATGTATATGCTCATGCAATGGTTCAATCTGTTAAGTCTAGGATCTATACTAAGTCTATGAAGCAAAACATACAGAAAACTTCGCCTAGTTGGATACCAACTGCTAAATCTTTGGAAACTAGGAATAACGATAGGTCTTCCACTATGCATAAGAAGCTTAACAATCCTAGACCTTGCCATAAGTGGATTCCGTCTGGTAAAATGTTTAAGGATGTTGGACTTAGGTGGATGCCTACCGGAAAGCTGTTGACCGATGACAAAATCAAGGTTGACTGTGAAACCCCAAAAGGGGTTTGGATACTAATGTCACTAACCAAAATATATGCAATCAAGTTTGTAATATTAGTGCAGGTAGTCCTTACTCAGTTGCAGATAATTCGATCCTTCACTACATGGACTGGCTTAAAAGTATGGATTACAAATGGATTGATATCTCATAACTCACGGGTTCAAGTAACTCAATCTTGATATTCATTCGGCTATGACGTTTGTTCACATCAGTTCAGGCCTCGTTCTTCAACATTATGGCATCTGCAGATAACACTTCAGGCCCCGTTCCTCAAAGAAAAGAAAGGTGTACGCTTCAGTGCGCTTTATCTTCATAAGAAGAGAAATTTTCATGTTTATGACCATTCTCATCGACATTCTTCATCAACATGCTTCATGCTTTTTCCATGCGCCCGGTCATCAAGTGAACCGACTACTTGATAATTACTCTTATTCCACTTGCTCAATATAATGAAGATGGCGACATCATTTGCTAATTTTGCGGGGGAGAAGTGTGAATAGAATACATTTGGATGATAATCACTTGTTTAATCAAGAATGGCATCTCTATATGCAATTCTTGAGAGGGAGAAGAAGTGTGAATTTTTTGCATGGTTGACTGATATTTGAAAATATATGGTCAAACGGCTCCTAACTCATGTAAGAACCGAGATTCTTCTTATCGGATCATCTTCACATGCAGTTTCTTCTAAGAGCCGTTGGTTGACATCTTCACACGGGCTGATATGATTAAATGACAAAGTGCTTCTAGTTGTTGGGCCGATTTCTTTGATGAACATCTTTCTGTTCTTGTTTGATTGGGAGGGATTTTAATTAAGGGGATATGCTATTTACAAGTTAACGGGAATGCCTTTGGTGTGAAGAAGATGTTAACTGTCTATTTCCCCATTCGGACAATCTTGAAGAAGGTCGAGTCTACAGTCTAATCTATATTTTCTGCTACATGATTAGAAGACTAAAGACGAATTGCATTTGATGATCTAAATACTTCTTCTTAATCTGGCCGAGAAGAACACTTGAAAATCTTCGTCAGTTTAGGGGAGAGCACTAATTGGGGAGATTGAAAAGCCAAAATTTAATCCCCAATTAGACTTGTTCATATTCTTTAGCAATGATTCATTGCTTGATTTTTTATGACACTCCTCCTACACCTAATGCTTCAATTACTAAGGATAATTGGGATTCATTGTTTGGGATTCATTGTTTTTCAAAGATATGTTTGATGAGTACTTCCAACCTCTAACTAATGTTGATCATCCGTGTTTTGAAGCTCATGCTCGGTTTCTACCGACTCAACTAGCTCACCATCTAAGAAGTACTTCTCAGAACTCTCAAGAAACCTTATCTCCATTTACTTCACAAGGCGTTGATAATGACTATCATGATATTGTAGTTGCACTACTAAATAATGATCCGCTCTTTGGTATTCCTTTGCCAAATCTTCACGGATTATTGTTCATGAATAATGATCCGCTCTTTGGTATTCCTTTCCCAAATCTTCACGGATTATTGTTCCTCTCATTGTGCACGCTATAAATCAACCACATGAACATTAAGGAAAAATGAATTCCTCATCCGCTAGAAGACATTTTTAGTAAATCTTCCAGATCAGCTTCTACATGTATACCTTGAGGAAGAATGCATTGATGTTGAGGAATCATTTGCTCCGGTTCATTCATTGGGTCAATGTTCATCCGATTGTATGTTTATTCAAGTGTTGGACATTTAACACAAGTTGATTACGAAGTTACTTTTTATCACTTATTTGAGGTTGAAGTTGACATTCACAAAGGCGTGTTCTTATTTGATAACTTGCTCGGGCTTAAGAATTTAAGTTGAAGTCTTGGGATATCTAGTTACCAGCCAATGAGGTGGATGGTTGAAGACCGTTAACTATCACTATTAGGAGTTACTTTGTTTTACTCTCTGTCACACGCATATGTCGGTGTGGATAATCGCAAGAGGTGTTAATGTCTCATACTTTGCTTGAGTAGTGAGTACTTAGAAATTTGCTTGAAGCATAAATTCTCGACACCGTTCTTCCATTATTAAGTGCAAGCTTAAGATACAAATGTGGGAATTTGACTTCAGTTTCAAGTTTGGTATATCGGGTATTCTTCATCAGTGGTCGCTTCAAATTGTCTACATATGGGTTGATAAAGATAGTCAGAGAGAGTTTCCGTTGCAGTTGATTCTCACAGGATTCATTTAGGCTATTTGAGTTCTTCTCACAAGATTTCGAGTTTATGGGTATATTATGTTTTGTCAATCGAGGTATCAAAACCAGCAAGGGGGAAGGAGACATATATCTAAAAGCACAGAGAGTACACATGATGAACTTAACACTTCTACCTGATTGAAGTTATCCCGGAAAGACAATGGTCATAACCGTAGAGAAACTCAGTGTTTAACTCGTAGCCTTTAGTGTATTATTCCAACTAATTGGAGGAAATGGTCTCTGGAGACTTTTGGTATGTGTTACTTCAGCGTTCAGTTAGAAGAAATTTGGTTCGTGAGATGATATTGCATATCGACATCTTCTATATGATTTATGATAAAGTGCTTTCGGTTAGTGCTTCATGTACACAATGTAATGATGATTCTGATGAGATCGCAACAATCAGGGGAGATATATGTGTACATCAGGGTCGGACAACATATTCTCATGATCGAGCTTAATCATTTATTCTAGAGTTGACATTCGCAGAGGAGATCAGTGATTCAACCAGTTAGTGTGATGTTGTTGTCTCTACTCTGGTTGGGTACTTGTGTACATTATGGGCTGATTGGTTATATGGAAGATAACTGGAATGCATTTGGTAAAATGAATATGTTGATGTATTGTTCCCCTGCATAAGACAACTGTTCAATCTCGAAGAGTAATGTGTACATCGGGGACGCACAACAAGTTCATGTGATCGGTCTTCATTAGTTATTTCGGATTTGATAACCGCTAAGACGATCAATGTCTTAACTTGTTACCTCGGTGTTCTCATGTTCTTCAGGGTGCTGAGCTTCATTCAATGAGACTGTTTCTCTTCTCATTCTTCTTCTTGGGAAAATGGTCTTTATTCGAAGATTGACGGTATGAGGGGAAGCTACCAAAGTCTCACTTTCTGCAGGCTCAATTTCTGACGTCCATTCAAGAGTCTCAAAAGCTTTGGTGGTGGAAGTTTAAGAGATGACAAATTCCATCTTCTATGACGTGCTGCTCGATATCCTTATCTCGGTACTCGTATCATCATCTTCTTAAACTATATCATCTAAACTATCTGTGTAGATATTTATCGAAAAGCAAAATATAAAAATATAAAACCAACAAAAAGAAAATAGAATATTATAAAATCTTAAAAAACCCATAAAAATCAGAAAATTTAAAAATACCAAAAATATGTTTTTCTTAAGACATGTCTTCTGGTATCAATAACATCTGCGGTCTTAGAAATGTCATTCAATAATGGCACGGGACCATAGATGAAGTTCGAGCAGGAGGTGTAAATATTCTTTTCAAAACATGTCTCAAAATATGGCTTGCAGTTACTTGAGACTGTAACACGTGCTTAAACCATGGCTTGCTATTATTTCAGATAGCAACCCGTTCTTCTAGAAATGAAAGTGCTGCGCTAAACTATTTTTCAAAATTTGTGCACTTATCCTAAAACAAAACAAGGAAAGCATGTCGTCAAAAGACTGCTGTTCCTACACAAATGTTTTTCCTTCTATAAATTCTTCAGAAAAATATTTGTTGTTTTCAATAATGGTGGTAAATGAGTTGCTTGAAAATCAATCAGTTTCAGAGCTTTTATAAAATTTGTAATCTCAATCAATGACTTCAGCACTTTTAAAATTTTCAAAAAATTGAGTCATTAATTGAGGGGGATAATGTTTTCAAATCTATATCATCTAACGGGCTTTCTTAATTATCCTATATTCTTAATTAAAAATGATGTTAACCTACGTTGAAGGACTAGGTGCCTAGGATATAATTGTTAGGTTTAGATGATTAGAGTTTGATGAACACATTATTCCCATGCCTTTACATGATTTGATTGAAATGTTGCATTGACTTTTATTAGTCGATTGCTGTTTGGGTGATGTCGACCACCATATATCTGTATGTGTGTTCACTAACGTATGCAGGTATATTGGTACATAAGAATGTTTCCGATCCGGATCCCACAATTGAAGATGATTGGATGCGAAGGAAAGGGTAACTACATCTTGGGTTGACAAATGAGGAAACGGAGCTTAATTGGACTTCTATGGAGTGTTGGCATGGAAAAATGCAATGTAAGAGGTCGCACTACATCAGCAGATGGTTTTTTTTCTAAGTGATTGAAGAAACGGAGCTTAATTTGACCTCAGTTGGCATTAAAATGCAACGTAAGAAGTCTCACTGCATCAGCAGACGGTTTTCTTCCAAGCCCTACAACAACATCAACAAAAGCAGCTTATGATTCTCTCCACCTAACGTATCTTTGTGCAGGGATAATAGTGATGATACCATTTTTCTAAAACTTTCAATAATATTGTTTTGAAAATGGAAAAATATTGTTTTGAAAATAAATCGGATTCAAAGTTTTGAAATCAACCGGACTTTATTTTGTCAAATCTTCAATGATTTCAAATTAAATATTTTCAAACGATACTTCATCAAAAAGTCCGTTTGTACATTATAATGTGGTGATCTAAATATTTAATGTTATGTCATGGTATGATTTTCTTTAAAAATCAAGGTCTTTCAAAATGAAATTCTTTCTGCTCTTGTTTGATTGTGAAATTGTTTTATTTTACTTAAAGATCTCTTAAAACAATCATACCTGACACTAACAATCTTTAATGTCTTAAAATGGTCCTTATCTGTCATTTTTCAAAATCAAATCTTGCCACGTCTTTCCCCAAAATTTTCTAAATGATTTAAATATTTTGGGAGCACAAATCTCAAATGGTTTGAAATTTGTTGATCGGGGGAGAGATCGTGATTTAAATCTCAAATCTGTCTTAATGGAATTGGTTTTAGTCCTTCAAAGGCACTCCTGCCTCCATGTGCCAAACGATTTCAATATACATATTGCACATGTTGAGGGGCAGATTTATCCAAAAACAAGATGAGCTTTTAAATCAGGCACATTTTCTCCCATGTTTTCTAAACCTTATTAAATCACATGGGATCCAAAATCTCAAAGGATTTGATATTTTTGATCGGGGGAGAATTTGTGATTTAATAATGAAATTTGATAAAAGGTGATTGTTTTGATTCAATTGTGCAGGCTTCTCTCTCATATGTGCTAAACCCTTTCTAATCACGAAGCACATATTGAGGGGGAGCATTTTAAAAGAAAATAAACTATCGAGGTACAAAAGCTTTTATGTTTATGTTTTAACATCAAGTACCTTGATTGAATTTTCAAATGGTTTTCTTAATGGTTTTTGTGATTGTGGATGTGTTTCAAAAGAACTCTTTCCTCTATGTGATAAAATGATTTCAAATATCCTATGCACATATTGAGGGGGAGAATTTACCAAAGAAAATCAAATGGCTTTTTCTATAAAAATTGTAATCAAAGAAAATATTTCAAAACCCTCTTGCCTCCATGTGTTAAACAATTTCTAAATCATATGCACATGTTGAGGGGGAGGTTTTCTAAATGATCAAAACTATTAAGGTACAAAATGCTTTGATCTTGTATCACAAGTACCTTGATTGTTTTTCCAAATGATTTTTCATTTGGTTTTGAGAAGGAATAAACTGTACCAAAAGACCGACCATTTTACTTTATGCATGGAGTTATAAGGATGGTGAGGTTAGGTATTCGTTCCCACTATCCGCCAGAACCGGAGGGATCTACCCAGGGATAATCCACTAGATAGTGTAGAGTCCTTAGGTATATTGAAAAAAGGAGAAAAGTGAGATATTGGAAGAGTACCGACTGAGATAGAGCTAGAACTGGAATAAACCCAACAAGGTTCTAGTTATGAAGTCTCGGTAAGCATTGAAGGGGTTGAATAATGAAAAAGAATTGAATGTGAAAAAGGGTGAAAAGAAATAGGCCTCCATTAATTCAACCTTAGGGCAGAAACCGGGTTCAATACATATGCTACCGGTGTTTACTAAGGTAACACTGGTATTGAAGACAAGACGTCATGGACCCAAGTGACGACCGCACTAAACTTCCCAAGCTACTCAATTTCCTCTTAAAAGGGCTTGTTTCATTCTCACGGGGAACTGACATAATCTATCGACTTTCTCTTAGAGATTGTTGATATTGAAGAAGGAAACCCTCTCCCTAGTCTCTGGCATAGGAACCAAATGTGCACGATTGAGTCTAGAGCCAAGAGATCATCCGCAATATCTCTTTAGGACACTGTCAATGAAGACTCTCTTTGTTAGGATTTGGAAAATCCAGAAGTTAAATGTCGGTCACCTCAAGTATATGTAATCGTTAGAAAGCTCGTAGTCGTAGTTATTTTATGTTAAGTAGTATTTAGCTTTGTAACACCGTGGAGGACGGACGGGTCTTTACCCACTGTATGCCTTATCCACAGCCAGTCAGGTGGCGTTTTATGTAAGTACTATAAATACTCTCTACCTCCCAAGGTAGAGAGTTGGAGCTCATAATAAGATTTTTCTTTCTCTAACTAAAGTTCCCTAAACCTCTAACTTTCTCTCTCTAGAAATCATAATACGCCTATTTGATCTTATGGTTTAGTGTGTTTGTGAAATCCAATATGTTACAAATGGTATCAGAGCCAGGTTTGATCATCTCTTACATATCTTTGGATTTCTAGTGACTTTTAGGTGGTTTTAGAGTTTGAATAAGTTTAGTGGTTTTTGCATCATTTGGATCATTTCTAGTGTTAAAGTTTGAATCTAGGATGTTGTTTTGTGTTTAGAATCATTGTATGTGCTTGGGTTTTTATTTGGTAAGCTTGAATCATCGTGGTTGGGTTGCTTTTGAATTGAAAAGTCATGTTTATGTGATTTTCTAGGTAGCGACTTGAGCCACGGATAAGTTTTCTTTCTAGCAACTTACTTTGCAATTTGGTATCGAGTTGTAGTTGAAGGCCTTAGCGAGTTGAACTAGCGACTTGTCTATTGAGACAAGCCGACAAAAAGTACACTTAGTGGAGTCTCCACTATGAGTAGCGACTTGGTGAAAGTTAGCGACTTGTACTTAAGTTTGTTAGCGACTTGGTGTTAGCGATTTGGTGCTTAGCGAGTTGCTCTTTAGCGACTTGACAACTTAGCGACTTGGTGCTTAGCGACTTGCTATCAAAATTTTGCTAGCGACTTGGTGCTTAGCGAGTTGTTATTTAGCTACTTGACTGTGTCTTAGCGACTTGGTGCTTAGCGACTTGGTTCAGTTTTTCTTAACGACTTGGTTGACTGTCTGCGTATACGGTTTTCTTGATTTAGTAAAATCCCGTGAAAGAATATATTTCCGGTTTAATCATAGAGTTATAAAATCCCGTTTAATCTGTCAACATGTCTACCAACGTTGCTACAATCATCTCCATCTGTCGAGGATGTTCAAGCACCGGTTCGATACATGTCCACCCATGCTTGATGTAACTACGACTCTTGGGCTCAAAGAATCGATTGTATGCCTTGGAAAGGAAAATGGGGTCAACATTCTCAAATCGATTGATGAAGGACCTTATCGAGTTGAGACTACTAGTGACATAATTGATACAATCAAGATGGAACAATGATCTATGGAATAGACAGACCAACGACGTATGATGAGCTCAATGATAAGGAGAAGAAGAGATTCGATGCGGATATCAGGGCTTCTAACATCATATTGCAAGGTCTTCCAAAAGACATCTACAAGCTTATCAATCACAACACTGAAGCAAAGGCTGTATGGGATAATGTCAAGATGCTTCTCTCAGGTTCTGAATTAACTATTGAAGACAGAGAATCTCAATTATATGATGAATTTGAACATTTCAAGATGAAACCAGATGAGAGTGTTTATGAGTACTATGTGAGATTCCATAAGCTTGTGAATGACATGAGGAACATCAGAATGACCATGCCTAACATTCAGTTGAACTCAAAGTTTGTAAACAACATGAATCCCGAATGGCACAAGTTTGTCACATCTGTGAAGCTCACTAAAGGATTGAAGAACACAAACTATGAGCAAATGTATGCCTTCCTTCTTCAGAATGAAAGACATGCTATGTTTGAAAAAAGGATTCTGGAACAGTTCAAAACCAATCAGGGAGAAACAAGTTCATCAAATGATTCAACTGCTTTCTACACAAATGTTGGGATCACCACCAAAGCTTCTCAAGTTGTACCCATGGGTAATGGTAATCACAAACTCATTCCTGATCCTATGTTCAAACAAGCTGATGCAGATGCATCCGTTGAAACTTCATTAGTCAACTAGCTCTCATGATCAGTCAAAACATGAACACTCTCCGACACACCAACAACAACCTCGCAAAGATCCAATCCACACAATCAAGCAACCGCCGAGATGGGAAGGTTATGGTGCAGCCAGTTCAAGAAAGGCATACGATCGAGAAGGGGTGGAGTAGGTGGAGGCTATGGTGGAAATCAGAATCGAGGAAGGATTGGAAATCAAGGACAAAAAAAGCCTATCAAATGTTACAACTGTGGTGGTGAGGGACACATTGCAAGGAACTGTACATCTCCAAAACGTCCTCGCATGCCGAGTACTTCAAGGATAAGATGTTGCTAGTGCAAGCTCAGGACAATGGAGCAGCTTTGGATGAAGAGGAGTTACTGTTCTTGCCAAGGGAATGCCAAGACTTATGATGCGATGTTGATGAACACCAATTCGAGATAGGTCATAATCATCGTAATGCCTTTCAAGTTGCTAAGCGTGATGCATACGACTCTAATGTTGATGATGGACTCTTGCACAAACAATTTTCATGGCTAGCATTTCTCCAATGGTCTCTCCTAAGGTCCCATCTTCACCACAAGCTGGTCCATCCAAAGACAAACTCAATTCCGAGGTATTAAAACTATATGATGATACCGATGTGCAAAAGATGCATGACAAAGTACAATCAATCAAACTATTGAGTCAAATATTGAAGATATGGTAATATCAATGTTGTCCCATATGATCAATATGTGAAACAAAGTGAAAGTGAAGTTGTACCAAGTGATGCATCTTCTGCAGTCAACGATGACTATATTTTTGATGAATACACCGCATGTGCCCCTGATGATTCTGTTATCTCTGAACTTAATGCCTATAAAGAACAAGTTGCCATTTATGAACAACGTGCTAAGTTTGAGCTAACTACTCGTGAGCGGGAGTTGGATAACCAAATGCGTACAATTATTAGAAAAGTAATTTTAGAGAAGAAGTGTTAAAACAAGAGTTAAATTCCTTACAAGAAAAGCTTTCAAAAACTGCTAAGCAAAAACAAGAACTTCAAGAAAATATTAAAGTACTTAAGCAGGAATTTCATGCCAAGGAATCAAAACTTTTGAATGATTTTTCTAATCTGAAAACTTTGAAGAACAAGCTTGAAAATAAGTTGTACGTACAAGGGAATACCATTCGGACTGCCCACATGATCACTAAGCATAAAGTCTTAAGCGATAAGCATAGCATTCCCCTTGTTGAGGAACCAAATCCAGAGGTCATTAAGAAGGCTAGAAATGCTCATAAGGTACTTTATGATGGCAATGAAATCCTTAAACCTAGACATAAACCTAGTTGCTACTGAGTAATCGAGGAAGATAAGAAATCAGATGAAGTCACTAGGAAAAGATGAACAAGAAACTAGATGATCCTAAATGTAAAGAGAAGAAAATAAATATCACACCCCATGATTACAAGAAGGAGAAATGGATTTCCTTAAACAAATTTAAGCCTCAAACGTTGTTAACACCTGAACAAGTTTTCTCGAAAAGGGACTTAGATAAGCAAAAAGCTGAAAATCTTGTTGAAACAAACCCTCTTCTTAGGAAAATGCCTTCACGTGGTATCCTCCCAATACACCAATGCATTTAGTTCCTAGGACTATTGCCACTAAAAGCAAGACCTTAATCAGTCAATATGTTATTCTTCAACTATTTGTCGATTTTGAGAAAACTAGTAAAAAAAGGATCACACCCTGGGATAATCAAGGGAAAGGGGTTTTGAGCAAACAAAAGAATGCTATCTAACTGAGGTCATGCCTTTCTTTAAACTACTAAAAGATCATTTTGAGAGTCTTAAAAAGGGGATAGATTCAGATATTAAAAGAATGGAAAAGGAATTTGATGCAATGGTAGTTAAAGTTAGTGACTATGAGAGAGCATTAAAATATAATGAGATTGAGAGGAATAACTTGCATACCTTGAATGAGAATCTTATTTCTGAATGTATTGCTCAAGATGTGTTTTACACTGCTACAAATTGCTCTATTAATGCATCTCAATTTCATGAATTATCGTTGCTCTGAAAGTCTCCCATGATCGTGTCATTGAGCTTGAAAAGATTAATTCAAAACTTAATGAGAAAATTGATCAAGATGATCACGATAATTTGGTAAAGCATCTTTCTAAACTAGAAGTTGAACATTTTGATTTACAACTAAAATATCAACATCTAAAAGAAAATGTTAAAACCTCAAATATCAAGACATTCTTGGATGTTCCTGAATTTGATGCAGTTTTGAAATTAGCAAACGTGATGAACAGATTCGAGCTCATTGTAACATGATCAAAAGTTGAAAGCCCAAATCTCTCAATTGAAGGGTGAAAAGAACAATGTGACTGGCTCCCAAATGCCTCCTCCTTTAGATTCTCAAGACTCTCAAATGTTTCATCTTCAAAACTTAGTTAATGCCTTACAAAAGGAAAACGAGAGTTTTCTAGAAGAAAATGAAAAAGTTAAACGACACTTTAAAGAGTTATATGATTCAATGAAAGTCACCTGTGACCAAAACAACAAAAAAAATAACGTCTTTACAGAAGAAATTGAGAATCGAGAAGTCGTGAAAATGGGAACCGCCACTTGTTTTAATAAGAATGTTGTTTCAAAGTCATCCTCTGACTGCAAATACACTGTTATCAAGTAAATACATTCTTCCTCATCTTAGGAATAATGAACCTTCTTTTCATGACTATTGTGCTTACCTTAAGGATAGTCTAGAATGTCTCCGTGAGATTGTCGAAGAGGATTTCATTAACAAACCTCTTGATAGAGAAATTAGGTTTGCTTACCTCCAGGCCAAACGATCTCAAGAGCCGCTAGAATGTGTAATTGCAACATGTCCTAAATCCTTAGGTGCAAAAGGCAAACCTGTGATGCCTTGTTCTATGCCTAGTGCCAAGCATTCAAACCATTCTAGGCCCGGTTTTAAGAAAGTGAACATCAATGTGCCTTCTAGTAATACAGATCCTTGCATGTCTAGTTCAGGAATGCAAAAAGTAGATCAACCAACTAATGTTCCCATAATTCCTCTCACGAGTAATCGGTGACATTAAAGCAAGCAAAGTCAAAGCCTCCAGCAATACCAAGCAAGATAGGACCTCGCTAGCTAAAATTGTGCGTTGGAAGAGAGTAGAAGACCAACCTAGGAACTTTAAGTCTATGTTGAATAAAACGAATCGTGTTGATTCTAGTATTAGCCATAGGCGCATCAGAATTAATTCAATTCGATACTATTTTCAAACCATGTAATGATGTCTGTATGAATTCTATTGCTAATCATGATTATGGTGTGAATGCTTTGTCTAATGCTGTCAAATGCCCAGTTAAAACTATTAATGCTAATAATCGTGCAAAGAAGGCTAAAAGGCAAAGACGAAAAATTGTTAGAAAACAGTGGAAACCCACAGGAAGAACATTTATAAAGATAGGTTATTATTATTACCTTTTGGCCATAAGAATAATTAGTTTTGCCCTCAAACTGCTAAGACTATGCCCACTAGAAAATGGATGCCTACCGGTAGAACTATTCCCTTAAGAAGTGAACATACTTTGAATAGGTCAAATACGCACACCAAAGACTGATCTATTCCTAATGATTCCATTGCTTCTACTTCGATATGGATGTTTCTATTTCGATGTGGTGTTCCAGCTACTGTTACTAACCAAGTGGAACCCATTCTTGCATGGGGATCCCAATTATCCAGCTATCCATTTTTGTCTGTGTTCAACCGCATCGTTCAAATCGTTCTGTGGTACTTGGACTCATGTTCCAAGCATATGACCTGGAGACCGGTCGCGCTCATGAACTTCGTGAGCAAATTCATCGAGACAGTTAGATTCGGGAACGACCATTTTGGAGCTATTATGGGTTATGGAGATTATGTGGTTGTTAAAAGTGTAATTTCCAGGGTATATTATGTGGAAGCTCTTGGTCATAATTTGTTCTCGTCGGTCAATTCGTGATTCCGATCTAGAAGTGGCTTTCAGAAAACATACTTGCTTCGGCCGAGAACTGGATGGTGTAGAATTATTAAGAGGTACTCGAGGTTCTAACCTATACACCATCTCTATCGATGACATGATGAAGTCTTCTCCAATCGCTTTTGTCAAAGGCTTCTAAAACAAAGTCTTGGTTATGGCATTGTCGTCTCAATCACTTAAACTTCTACCATAAACAGTTTTTCCGAAAGCACCCAGATTAAAATATGAAAATATCATCTTTATTCACTTGCCAATTAGGAAAAAGCACGAAATATGCCCACAAATCAAAACCCACAAACTCAGTAATGGAAGTTCTTCATACCCTTCATATGGATCTATGCGGCCCAATGAGAGTGCAAACCATTAATGGGAAGAGATATGTGTTAGTAGTGGTTGATGACTACCCCAGATTCACTTGGGTTAAGTTTTTGAGGACTAAAGATGAAACTCCAGATGTCATCATTAAACTCATTAAACAACTTCAGATCCGACTCAACAAAATAGTTCAAATCGTTCATGACAATGGAACCGAGTTTGTTAATAAAGAACTCAATGAATTTTATGGAAATGTTGGAATCAGTCCCCAAAGAAGTGTCCCTCGAACTCCTCAACAGAACGGTGTAGTTGAAAGACAAAATCGAACTCTTGTAGAAGCTGCAAGGACAATCTTTGATTTACTCTAAGGTTCCAATGTTTCTAAGGGATGAAGCTATTGCCACGCTTGTTACACTCAAAATCGATCTCTAATTCACACTTCTCATGGAAAGACTCCTTATGAACTTGTCCACAATAGAAAACCCGATCTATCATACCTTCGTGTGTTTGGTGCTTTATGTTATCCAACTAATGATGGTCAAGATTTAGGAAAACTGAGAGCTAAAGCGGACATTGGAGTATTTGTAGGCTCTGCACCAAACATAAAAGGTTGCCGAATCTATAACAAAAGAACCCGAAATATCATGGAAACAATTCACGTTATGTTTGATGAGCTGACCGGTCAAATGGCTCCTGGACAATCCAGTTCTGGACCCGCACTTCAAAATAGTCCCATTTTTTCATCTCTTGTACCAAACTCATCTCCAGCAACTCCATATGTACCTCCATCAGAAGATGATTTAAAGAAACTGTTTGATCCAATGTTTGATGAACACTATGAACCGAATGCTGATGAAACGTCAGTCTCATCAACAGAGGTCGCTCCTATCCCTCGTGAATGAAGTGAACCCTTTAGTCTCAATTTCATTATGTCAAGAAGCGCCTGCTGCTGATCACTCTGTCTCATCAATAAATCATCAATCATCAAATGTACATCATGGAAGTGTCTCTAGCATCAATGATGAAGTTAATCCCTTTGCAACTCCCGAAGATGCTCTATTTGAAAATATCTTTGCTCCTGAATCATCATCAGAACCATCTTCATCAGGAGACATCGACTCGATACTTCGTCCCTCAACAACACCACATGAACACCTCTAAAATGGACTCACGATCATGCATTAGACAACATCATTGGAAATCTCTCTCGTCCTGTATCCACACAGAAACAACTTGCAACCGATGCCTTATGGTGCTTCTTTAACTCCGTACTCTCTAAGATTGAACCAAAAGATGTTAAAACCGCCATGAATGAAGACAGCTGGTTCAATCCCATGCAAGAAGAAATTCATAAGTTTGATCGTATTGATGTATGGGAATTAGTACCTGCTCCAGATTGTGCTATGATCATTACTCTAAAATGGATCATCAAAGTAAAACTTGATGAGCATGGTGATGTGTTAAAGAACAAGGCTCGATTGGTTGCTAAAGGATACCGTCAAGAGGAGGGTATTGACTTTGAGGAATCTTTTGCTCCTGTTGCTCGTATCGAGGCAATCAGAATCTTCTTGGCTAATGCTGCTAGTAAGAACATGGTAGTCTATCAGAAGGATGTAAAGACGGCATTTCTGAACGGAGATCTTAAAGAAGTCGCTCACGTCACCAACCCGAAGGCTTTGTGAATCCGAGCATCCTACTCACGTTTATCGTTTGAAGAAGGCTCTTTACGGTTTAAAGCAAGCTCCAAGGAGATGGTATGATACACTATCAAGGTTTCTTCTATCAACCGGATTCAGCAAAGGAGCAGTTGATCCTAAATTGTTCACTAGGAAGTCAGGCAAACATTTAATTCACGTTCAAATTTATGTTGATGATATCATCTTTGCCTCGACTGACCCCAATGAGTGTGACCGTTTTTCAAATGAAATGGGTTCTAAATTTCAAATGTCAATGATGGGAAAAATGTCATTTTTCTTAGGATTACAAATTTCTCAAAGTCCCGGAGGCATTTTCATAAATCATTCTAAATATGCAAATGAGATTTTAACGAAATTTGGATTTGATTCAAGTGACCCTGTTGACACTCCCATGATTGAACGTACTAAACTAGATGAGGACCACTCAGGGATCTTGGTAGACCAAACGAAATATCGTAGTATGATTGGATCCCTGATGTACCTCACATCTAGTAGAGCACATCTTGTTCGTTGTTTGCATGTGTGCTAGATACCGCTAAGCCTACTAAAAGCACCTTGAAGCGGTTAAATGGGTCTTTTGGTATCTCCAAGGAACCATCAATATGGTATTTTGGTACCCCGAAGGACACCGGTATGTCACTAACAGCCTATGCAGATGCTGATCATGCAGGATGTCAAGATACTCGTCGTAGTACGTCTGGAGGTGATCAGTTTTTGGGTGATAAGCTTGTAAGCTGGTCTTCAAAGAAGCAAATGAGTACTTCTATTTCCTCTACAGAGGCTGAATACATAGTGTGACAACCCGTACTTTCAGGTCATTTCTCGACACAATTTATGCCTCACAATTTCAACATTTATAGTAAACTTGGTTTACTTGTTTCAAATTCGCGTAACCTTTAAGGTTTAGCGGCGAATTCATGATCATGACATCACGTACATTTCATATGGACTAAGTTTAGTCTACATTTCATTGACATCATTTGCACCACGTTAGTGCATTCATGACATTTCATTTCACATTCAACGCGTAATTTTTATATTTAATAAACGTTATCGCGTGAGTTATTATTTTAAATATTTAATCCGTTACTTTCAAAAATGATCCCGATGTATTTTTAAAATTACATTTAGTTATATAAACTATATTTTTAGTTTTCCTAGTGTTTCAAATTTATTTGGTAAATAAATCGTTAAAGTTAAATTATTACGTCGTTTTTCTTAAAAATTATACGATAATTATTTTATCACCCAAATTTCACAAGGAATGTATTTTTACAATTTTTATTATCTCAATACATTCTATTTTGACCTATTAAAAACTTATTTGTACCAAAAATTTACCATTTACCTTTACTTGTACATATTTCCTACACAATACTTGCACTTTTCTTAAAGATTGTTACAAGTAAATATTTGACACAAGTTTATAAAAAAAAAAATAAATAAATATCTACCAAATCCCTCCCCCTTGGCCGACCAAGGGGAGGGTGTTAATAAATGAGGCATGGTTTCTTGATTATATAGATTGTTACACAATACATAAAAGTCTTCACTTACTTCATTTCACTCATACACCACATTATTATCAAGTGTTAGAAAATCATTTTCTCTCTTCTTTGGGGCTTCTCAAAACCGGTCATCACATCAAGAGGCAAAGGGATCAAAATTTTTGCTAAGATCAAGTGTTATAACAATCTAGTTTATACTCTTTATATGGTTTTGAAATAAAAACCAAGAGTATTTAAGATAATCCTTGTTACTTACACCTCATCATTTTCATTAGTAAGCATATTTCTTTCATTTTCATGTTTCCTTATCATTTCATATGTTTCTTTTCATTTTTGGAGCAAGTATGCATGATATGTGATTTATACCATTTTATTTCATGATTTTAGAGTTATCTATATACTAAGGTCATCCTATAATTATTCCCTTGGTAATCTTTGGTCTTGATGATGTCTAGGAACCCATGACACCCTAAGAAGGTGTATGGTAGGATTAGATTAGCTTTGGAGTTGATTTGAAGGGATTAGAATAGGTTTTGTCCGAGAAAAACTATTTTCAATACGTATATAAAAGGTTCTGTCCTTGTTTCATTTTTCTGGAAAAAACCGACAGTAGGCACGACATTTTGGCCTTGATATTTAGAAAATATACTTTAAAACGAATCCGTGGCCGCTTGAACGGAATAAAACGGAGTTATAACGAAGAAGTTATGGATTTTACAAGTTTGACGACGAAATATATAATTTTCAGAAATTTCAGCAACATGTTTTTATATTGTACGAGTCAAAAACGAGCCTTAAGCTTCACAAATTATTTCGACTTGTTAAAAATATATTAGTATACTTTGATACGAAGCTAAGGACGTATTATACGTAGAAAACGGATTTGAAACGATTAAAGATATGCATTTCATAAAATTGCCGTAACTATTATTTTCTGAAAAACTATATTATTTTTTTTTTACGAGACAAGAGTTACGGTAGTGTAACGCCCCTGTTTGAGGCTTTTTTAACGAGGTTGTGGAACTTTTTGGAACAAAATGTCTTCTAGTAAAATCAAGTTCACCGGCCATATTTTTCAAAACAACAAACTGTTTGCAAAGCGGAGTTATAGTAAATTAATTACGGATTTTCAAACTTGGCCGAAACTCATTTTTCTGCACAACAATTAGCCAAAATCACTATCTTTAACCCTTAATATCTTTATGATCGTGACCTTTTGGACGAAAACTCCTGAACTGAAACTTCTAAATATCGATACAAACTTTCCAAAACCGTCGAGTTCGATCTCTAACGATCGACGACACCGCTTTTACGACTAGTTTTCCAAGCCATTTTGTTAATTTCATGATATTCCGACGACATTGTTTTGCGGCGAAAAGTTAATATTTCACCAAAAATCATTATTAAACCATTGTAGGATGACATTTTGACGTAAAAACTTGAAAAGTGATTTTTGATTGGTCAAGACGTCAAAAGAGTATTTTTCGACGATGTGTAATATTTTCAAAACTCGTAAATGGTATAAATAACATACGGAATGCATGCATAACATTACATTGCAACTCATTACATGTCGTATCGTTCATCATAGGTCAAGATTTACGTATCACATTACATCTCGGTGTACTCACTTTTGTCTTCGCATCATTCCACCAAGTGAGTTTTCATAGCCCCACTTTTAATTGTTTTTATACTACTTTTGTGGGAGATACATGCTCAAACTGTTTTCATTTACTTTCACAAGTACTTTAACTTATATGAATTACCGTGAGTTCGTAGCCCCTACTTTTACTTGCTTTCATAACTGTTTTGGGGGAGATACATGCTCGACTATTTTATTACATTCATGACTATTTGCAAACTACATGTTTATCTAAACTGAATGCTAGTCATACGAAGTAACATTATTGCTATACTTAGAATTTCTATTTCATATATTCATTGGTCTAACGGTCTTGGTATATTCATTGGTCTAATGGTCTTGGTATATTCATTGGTCTAACGGACTTGGTATATTCATTGGTCTAACGGACTTGGTATAATGTTGATCTAACGGACTTGGTATACGATTATGGACTAACGGTCTTGGAACGATTTGAAAATTAACTCTACATATTCGCAAAGGTTGTGAACACACAGTTGCAAGTTTTGTATGGGCGGACTTGAACCGAGTGGATTCACAATGCCTTTGCTGCATAAACGATTTCGATACATTGAGCCATGCACTATTATGTGAATTCATTTGACGATTTCTGTTTGAGCATAAACTATGCATATTCGGCAAGGGTTGTGAACACACAGGTTGCAAGTTTTGTATGGGCGGGACTTGGAACTGAGTGGATTTACAATGCCTTTGCTACATAATCGATTTTGAAAGTCTTTACATTTCATCACAAACTCTATGAACTCACTCAACCTTTGTGTTGACACTTTTTAGCATGTTTTATCTCAGGTATTTAAGGCATTCACTTTATGGCATGCATTAGGACACATCATGGAGCCGTGGTGACGACGCGTCTCACTTGGGTTTTACGTACTTTAAAACATCGTTTGAATTGTAACAAACTTATTTTTCCGCACAAGCTGATTTTCATTTGGGACCTACTTTGTAAACTCTGATTGTTTTATTAAATCAAACGATGTTCTTTTCAAACGACACTTTAGGTCGTTCAATATATTTGTAATTGTGATGCTATGACGGTCAATCCCTGTGAATTCCATTCCGCGCAAAACAGTAATTTGGGGGTGTGACAGATTGGCATCAGAGCTTCGGTTATAGAGAACTAGGTTGCATCATTGACCCTAGACTATAACTACATTATCATAGCATCTCATCATTTCATAATAAGTGCATGTTCACTTTTCATGCGATTTATACGTACATTTTTCGAGTTATTTACTTTCATTTCACATCGATTGTCACATGGATGCCTTTAATTACCCATCCCATTATCTCTTCCTCATACTCTAACGTGGAGAATTCCTTGTCATTCCCTATCACAAATTTTTTTATATCACCGATTCATTATCGATAACGATTTAATGCCTAGATGAACCTTTAAAGAGGGCGAAGTCACTCTCACTCCTTTGTTTCACCACTAATATGTCGAGTTACACTTTATTCACACATTAAGTTACTAAACCATTATACATTTGAAACACTTACGACACATCATAACCCATTTCGTAGGAAACCGTCGATCATTTTGAAAGATAACCTCAAACTTATCATTCTTATCACATTTCTTTGGAGCGTTTATTATTAACACCGGATTTTGCTACTTCTCACATTTCCTCTTGTTTTGAAGAAGATATGGCACCGAAGAAAGCCACAGTTGAAAATGACACAAGCGCTATTCAAAAGTTGGTGAATGATAGCATAGCTGATGCTCTAAGAATTGAAAGTGGAAACGGTACGCCGCCGCGCGCCGAGTGTCGATCGCCGCCGCTGTAGTCGCAAGGCTTGCCGCCGCTATGGAAATGCAGGAGGATCCGGCGTTAAGAGTTGTTCTTACAAGGATTTTAAAAGTGGAGATCCCACCAAGTTCAAAGGGATCAAGGAGCCACCGCCATGGTGCTATGGTTCAGAAATTGGAGTCCGTGTTTTTGTTATGTAATTGCCCTGATGATAGTAAGGTCAAGTTTGCTACAAGTACACTACTCGATGGAGCATTGTCGTGGTGGAACTCATATGCTCAACCAATGGGAATGGAGAATGCTTTCAAGCTTACTTGGGAGCAATTTAAAGGTTTGGTAACAAAGAAGTTTTGCCCGCTGCACTGAGGTGAAGAAGTTGGAGACCGAATTCTATGAACTAATGACAATTGGGTATGATATTGACACTTACATTCAGAGATTCCAAGAATTGGCCGTGTTATGCCCATCTATGGTTTCGAATAATGAGAAGCTACTGGAGGCTTTCATTGAAGAACTTCCCGAGATTATTCAAGGCGATGTGACTTCTTCTTCCAATTCAAAACGATTGAGGAAGCTATTCGACCGTCTCTCGGCTCATGGCACAAGTAGTAAAGAGGGGCAACACCACAAACATCAACCGTAAACAACAATACCAACAACCGCACCAACTACAACAATAACCAAAACAACAACAACAACGACGATAACCAACTCAACAACAACAAAAGAAAATGGGAAAATGACCAAGGAGGTTACAATAACAACAACCAAAACCGTAACGCTAACCATCATCAACAAATGTAATAGAGGGCAAGAGATGCAATGGTTTATGTTGCCGCACCAATAGAAGGCAGAGGTTATGCTGGAACCTACCCACTATGTAATCGATGTAAGTATCATCACACGGGACTTTGTCCTGTTAAGTGCTACAAGTGTCAAAAACTAGGACACAATGCCAGGAATTGTAGAGGCAAGACCATAGTTACGTGTTTCGGATGTGGGGAGCAAGGACACTATCGAAGTCAATGTCCTCAAAACCAAGGTCAACAAGTCGAAGGTGCTCATGGGAATGTATATGTGTTAGAAGGAGGAGGAGGAGCTCGTCAAGGTATCAACGACGCGGAAGACTGAAGAAGTTCGAAACTAACATCTTATTTCTCCTTATGTACTATGTCGCACCAAGTTTATGTCTAATCATCGTATCCTAAACTTTATAACTTAAAGATGTACTACTTTTGCTAAACCACTCGTTGTAACATATTCTCATCTATCGTACTTTATTTTCTTTCCAATTTGTTATCATTTACGAGGATTTCAATTCTTTTTACTTTAACTATCATTTTAACGACACTTCTCCATGTCTTCTCTCCTCGATGTTCATCACAATTTTAACATCAGTTGACTCAACACCAAACAACATATGAGTCGATTAGTCCAAGCATTGCATAGTTACTCCTAAATTATACATAGCCTGATCACCTATGTCTAATTCAGGAAGAATCATGCAATGAAGGGAGTAGTAGGCTTATATGTGTAAGCAATTCCGTAATCAAGCCAAATTTTCAAAAGATTTTCTTCAAACCACTTGTTTCAGTTTGATCCGCGATTTTGTTTGATGAGTTGCAAAGATCGAGCTAGAGACAAGTTGTTACCTAAACCGATTTTGCCTAATCGTATGACGCCTTTTGTTTGATGAGTTGTGGGATTAAGTAAAATCGGTTACCAAAAAGTCTTTTGAGGGTTTTGCTCGAGAATGGGAAGGCTTGCCTCATCAAACCCTAAACCCGTTAGACCTAACAGCGATTGAATTCAGGGATTTGAATTCTTTTTGATGGGCTAATGTGACAACCCGTACTTTCGGTCATTTCGACACAATTTATGCCTCACAATTTCAACATTTATAGTAAACTTGGTTTACTTTTTTCAAATTCGCGTAACCTTTAAGGTTTAGCGGCGAATTCATGATCATGACATCACGTACATTTCATATGGACTAAGTTTAGTCTACATTTCATTGACATCATTTGCACCACGTTAGTGCATTCATGACATTTCATTTCACATTTAACGCGTAAATTTTATATTTAATAAACGTTATCGCGTGAGTTATTATTTTAAATATTTAATCCGTTACTTTCAAAAATGATCCCGATGTATTTTTAAAATTACATTTAGTTATATAAACTATATTTTTAGTTTTCCTAGTGTTTCAAATTTATTTGGTAAATAAATCGTTAAAGTTAAATTATTACGTTGTTTTTCTTAAAAATTATACGATAATTATTTTATCACCCAAATTTCACAAGGAATGTATTTTTACAATTTTTATTATCTCAATACATTCTATTTTGACCTATTAAAAACTTATTTGTACCAAAAATTTACCATTTACCTTTACTTGTACATATTTCCTACACAATACTTGCACTTTTCTTAAAGATTGTTACAAGTAAATATTTGACACAAGTTTATAAAAAAAAATAAATATCTACCAATCCTCCCCTTGGGCCGACCAAGGGAGGGTGTTAATAAATGAGGCATGGTTTCTTGATTATATAGATTGTTACACAATACATAAAAGTCTTCACTTACTTCATTTCACTCATACACCACATTATTATCAAGTGTTAGAAAATCATTTTCTCTCTTCTTTGGGGCTTCTCAAAACCGGTCATCACATCAAGAGGCAAAGGGATCAAAATTTTTGCTAAGATCAAGTGTTATAACAATCTAGTTTATACTCTTTATATGGTTTTGAAATAAAAACCAAGAGTATTTAAGATAATCCTTGTTACTTACACCTCATCATTTTCATTAGTAAGCATATTTCTTTCATTTTCATGTTTCCTTATCATTTCATATGTTTCTTTTCATTTTTGGAGCAAGTATGCATGATATGTGATTTATACCATTTTATTTCATGATTTTAGAGTTATCTATATACTAAGGTCATCCTATAATTATTCCCTTGGTAATCTTTGGTCTTGATGATGTCTAGGAACCCATGACACCCTAAGAAGGTGTATGGTAGGATTAGATTAGCTTTGGAGTTGATTTGAAGGGATTAGAATAGGTTTTGTCCTATAAAAACTATTTTCAATAATGTATATAAAAGGTTCTGTCCTTGTTTCATGTTTCTGGAAAACCGACAGTAGGCACGACATTTTGGCCTTGATATTTAGAAAATATACTTTAAAACGAACTGCGGGTCGCTTGAACGGAATAAAACGGAGTTATAACGAAGAAGTTATGGATTTTACAAGTTTGACGACGAAATATATAATTTTCAGAAATTTCAGCAACATGTTTTTATCTTGTACGGGTCAAAAATCGAGCCTTAAGCTTCACAAATTATTTCGATTTGTTAAAAATATATTAGTATACTTTGATACTAAGCTAAGGACGTATTATACGTAGAAAACGGATTTGAAACGACAAAGATATGCACGTTTTCATAAACTGGCCGTAACTATTATTTTCCTCTAAAAACTATATTATTTTACGATACAAGAGTTACGGTATGTGCAACGTCCCTCGTTTGAGGCTGTTTTTAACGAGGTTGTGGAACTTTTTGGAACGAAATGTCTTCTAGTAAAATCAAGTTCACCAGCCATATTTTTCAAAACAACAAACTGTTTGCAAAGCGGAGTTATAGTAAATTAATTACGGATGTTCAAACTTGGCCGAAACTCATTTTTCTGCACAACAATTAGCCAAAATCACTATCTTTAACCCTTAATATCTTTATGATCGAGACCTTTTGGACAAAAACTCCTGAACTGAAACTTCTAAATATCGATACAAACTTTCCAAAACCGTCGAAGTTCGTTTCTCTAACGATCGACGTACACCGCTTTACCTACTGTTTTCTCAAGCCATTTTTGTTAATTTCATGATATTCGACGACATTGTTTTATGTGCGAAAAGTTAATATTTCACCAAAAATCATTATTAAACCATTGTAGGATGACATTTTGACGTAAAAACTTGAAAAGTGATTTTGATTGGTCAAGACGTCAAACGAGTATTTTTCGACGACGTGTAATATTTTCAAAACTTCGAAATGGTATAAATAACATACGGAATGCATGCATAACATTACATTGCAACTCATTACATGTCGTATCGTTCATCATAGGTCAAGATTTACGTATCACATTACATCTCGGTGTACTACTTTTGTCTTCGATCATTCCACCAAGTGAGTTTTCATAGCCCCACTTTTAATTGTTTTTATACTACTTTTTGGGGAGATACATGCTCAAACTGTTTTCATTTACTTTCACAAGTACTTTAACTTATATGAATTACCGTGAGTTCGTAGCCCCTACTTTTACTTGCTTTCATAACTGTTTTGGGGGAGATACATGCTCGACTATTTTATTACATTCATGACTATTTGCAAACTACATGTTTATCTAAACTGAATGCTAGTCATACGAAGTAACATTATTGCTATACTTAGAATTTCTATTTCATATATTCATTGGTCTAACGGTCTTGGTATATTCATTGGTCTAATGGTCTTGGTATATTCATTGGTCTAATGGACTTGGTATATTCATTGGTCTAACGGACTTGGTATAATGTTGATCTAACGGACTTGGTATACGATTATTGTCACACCCTCGCCGGAGGCGGAAACACGAGGTGTAACGGAAGGGAACATAAGCACAAGATAATAGAACATACCAACATTAAGATTTAAAAAGAAATAGTACTCCATTACAACACTAGTTTAGCCGTCATCGACAAATATATTACAAAGTTTAGATTCCAAAATATTGAGTTTTATTACATAACGACTTGTAGCGACAAGTGAAAACTTCTTTATGCAAGACTTGATAGAAAAGCTTACTAACGATCACTGAAATGCATGAGAGAAAAACGGGTCAACTATGAAAATAGTTGGTGAGTAAACACGCTTAGCAAAATAAGAAATCTCGAAGAAATATTCAATGGTTCGGTCATCGAAATAGTCACAAAGCAAAGGCATTGTGTATCCACTCAGTTCCAAGTTCCGCCCATACAAAACTTGCAACCTGTGTGTACACAACCCATTGCACAAAAATATAGTGTGTCAAGTAGTCAAGTGTAAGTGGTCATAATAGTTCACAATATAGTACCAAGTATATAATAATTTAGGGATGCTCCGAACATGGGAGACTTTGCACTGCTCCAACAAGGGAGACTCCTTTGTCACTCGACCACCTAGGCGAGATTTATTGAGAACACTCCACCATTTAGAAATAACGACCCATTAGGCGAGAATTATTGAGAACACTCCACCGACAAGGTGAGAATTATTGTGAACACTCCACCGACAAGGCGAGAATTATTGTGAACACTCCCCCGACAAGGCGAGAATTATAGTGATGCTCCGAACAAGGGAGACTTTATAGTGATGTTCAACATAGGAGACTTTAGGACAAGGTCATAACACGTACGATTCAATAAGTTCAAATAAGTCATAATTTCGTAATTAAGTTCAAGGATTTGATTCGAGTTCACAAGTTCTAGTCAAAAGAGTTCACAATTGTAAGGATCAATTTAATTCAAGTATGGTTCATGCTCTCAGCCCCAAAATATAGTAAAACGGTAAAAAGGGGAGTCTGTGAATACTCACTTGATGAATAGATGCGACGACAAAAGTGGATACACCGAAATGTAGCGGGAATCTCGAAACTGACCTATTATGAATGATATGATATGCAATAATTCATGATGTAATGTTATGCGATTAACGCATTATGTTATTTATACCATTTACGAGTTTTGAAAATAATACTAATAATCGTAGAAAAATACTCTTTTGACTTCTTGACCACTCAAAAATCACTTTACAAGTATTTACGTCAAAATGTCATCCTACAATGGTTTTGTAATGATTTATGGTGAAATTATCACTTTTCGTCGTAAAACAATGTCGTCGGAAATTTTATAAAAGTGACAAAAAGGCTCAAAAACTAGTCGTAAAATAGTGTACGTCGATCGTTAGAGAACGAACTCGACGGTTTTGGAAAGTTTGTATCAAAATATAGAAGTTTCAGTTCATGAGTTTTCGTCATCGAGGTCTCGAACATAAAGATAATAAAGGTTAAATATGGTGATTTTAGTTACCGTAACACTTATCTCGTAAAAAATAATATAGTTTTTCTAAAAATAATAGTTACGGCAAGTTTATGAAAACGTGTATATCTTAGTCGTTTCAAATCCGTTTTCTACGTATTATACGTCCTTAGCTTCGTATCAAAGTATACTAATATATTTTTGATAAGTCGAAATAATTTGTAAAGCTTAAGGCTCGTTTTTGACTCGAATAAATCAATAATAGTTTGCTGAAATTTCAGAAAAATATATATTTCGTCGTTAAACTTGAAAAATTCATAACTTCTTCGTTATAACTCCGTTTTAATCCGTTCAAGCGGCCACGGATTCGTTTTAAAGTATATTTTCTAAATATCAAGGCCAAAAATTTGTGCCTACTGTCGGATTTTCCAGAAAAACAAAATAAGGACAGATCACTTTTTATACTTATCGAAAATAGTTTTTCTCGTACTAAACCTATTCCAATCCCTTCAAATCAACTCCAAAGCTAATCTAATCCTACCATACACCTTCTTAGGGTGTCATGGGTTCCTAAACATCATCAAGACCAAAGTATACCAAGGGGATAATTATAGGATGACCAATATATATATATAACTCTAAAATCATGCAAAAATGGTATAAACAACACAAATCATACATGCTTGCTCCAAAAATGATGAGATGAGTATGAAATGAATATGTAAGATGAAAAATAACCATGAGATGCTTACAAGTGATATGATGAGGTGCAAAGAACCAAGGATTAGCCTAAACACTCTTGGTTTTTATTTCAAAACCTAAACAAGAGTGTATACTAGATTGTTTAAACTTGAGCTTTGGAAAAACTTGATGATCCCTTCTAATTTTGTGTAGAACCGTTATGATGAAAAACAAAGAGAGATGAGACTTTCTTGTCTTGTGAATTATTGAAAGTGAGTAAATGAATGAATGATGTATGAGTGTAGATGGGTTTATTATAAGAAAATAAGTCACCATCCAATAAATGCTTACCCTCCCTTGAACCGTTTTTTGGGGTGAATCTCCCAAATTCAAAATTTTTTTATGTATATATCTTGTATAATTGTAAGAAAAGTGTAGGTAAAGTGTTAATATTAATAACTTGTAAGGTAAATGGAAATTTTTAGGTAAAAGAGATTTTTAATAGATCAAAATAGAATGTAATGAGATAATAAAAATTGTAAAATACATTCCTTGTGAAATTTGAGTGATAAAATAATTATCGAGTAGTTTTCAAGAAAAACGTCGTAATAATAATATAACTTTAACGATTTATATACAAAATAAATTTAAAACACTAGGTAAACTCAAATTATAGTTTTATAAACTAAATGTAAGTATAAAAATACGTCGGGATCATTTTTGAAAGTAACGGATTAAATATTCAAAATAATAACTCACGCGATAAAGATTATTTAATATAAAATAACGCGAAGTGAAATGCAAAACCATGAATGAACCGTTATGAAATGATGAATATGGAGTATGAGAAATGACCGGAAAATGAGAATTGTGACATTCTTCCCATGTCAGCAGAATCACGTCCTCGTGATTCGATTAACGATACTATAGTCCGAACCTCGACAAGAGGTCTAAAAGTTCATGCTCATAACGCACTAAATGATCATATCAATGCCCATGCGTACAGGTTCCCCATTCAACTAAGTACGTGTCCGTGATTAGATTTGATAGGGTAAACTTACCCAATATCGAACGTAGCTCTCAAAAGACCTTTAGGTTGTCGATTATAATCTAATCTCACAACTCATCAAACAAGAACTGTCATGAGATTAAACTAAACCGACTTGAGTAAACTTGTCTCTTAGCTTGATTTTCGCAACTCATCAAACAAGAACTGTCACTAGATCAAGCTAGGAAACAAGTTGTTAGAAAGGTAGGATTCCACATCCTTGAATGAAGTCCTTTGAAAGATTCGCCGATATTCATTTGCTTACACAATCAAATCCAATCAACAAAATATATAACAACTAAGGTCGATATCAATAGGTCTCAAATTAATCAATGTCGTGAACGTGGTAAGAATTGGAAGGAAGTTATGCACCCAAAATCATGTCGCATGAAATAAGGTAGTTGTTCAAAGAATGTACCTTAAGTTGCCGCGGGCTTCCTCGGTACCCAGATAGAATGCTCACCACGCGTGCGGGAGGAATTTCAATGTTCTGATCTTGTGGGCCTTCTATTGCCAATGCCAAGTTTGGACGATTACCTCCTTGATTGGGATTTCTTTTCAGCTTTGGAAGGTATTGGGCGGGTGATCTAGACTTCCACACTCGTAACAAGCTTTCTCTCTGCCTTGATTCCCAACTCCTGAGCAATTTCGCGAAGTGGCCCGTCTGTCCACATTTGTTGCACCTTCGCGTCCTAAGTGATGATAATACATCGAGTGCACAAAGGATGTGGACCTGATATCCTTTGCGCCCTGGGTGGTCGCCCCATAGTTCCGGTTATTCGCTGCCTCTTGTTTTGCTGATTCGGTCTTCGGTTTCCCCGGTGATCCTCCCTTGCCGCCAGTCCATTGTCTGTTGCTTTGTTAGTTCTCCGCACCTGACACATCATTTGTTGTTTACGCCATACCACAGCGGCTTGCAGAGTGGTTGGGTTTGATGAGGACGTCCCTCCTAATTCCTTGATCAATCCCCATATATATCGGTCAATTCTCCACCGTGGAAACCATGTGAGGAACTATCCTAGTTAACTGTGGAAACGACGCGTACTTGTCGATCTCTACTCCAACCATCAAGTGGTTCCAAAATTCTTCTTCCAGTCTGACTTCATCTTTTCTGCAAGCATCATCGTTAGTAGTTTCTAAATGCTTCCCAAGATAATGCATTTGCAGCCCCTCTTCCTCTGACCAGAGTTGGTTGTTCCACTGTGTCAAAGCTCGCCCCTCAGAGGTAACAGCCAGAGAACTCAACCTTATTTTCTTCAAAGATTTGGTGATACTAAGCTTCGACTCAACATTCTCAACAGGTTAGCATTCAATGGCACCTCAAGTATCATGAAATTCCATTGGCTTGCATGTCATGAAAGTTTTGTAGTCAGTGATCCGACCATTGAAGTACCTTCTCCGTTGTTGGTTCGCCTAGCATCGAGATGTGTTATAATTTGGGTGAGTAGATCCGCTATTCCAGCATGTGTTTTCTGGATTGTCATTGTTGTTTGGGTTGCCGCTGTTGTTACCTCCGAAGGTGTTTTGCAGCCATGATCCTACAAAGGACCAAAACATCGGTTGAGTAAACCATATCGAACGGTCGATGAGGTGTAGAACGGTGGTAATGTGTGTTACAAAGTGAATCGAAATATGACAGAAACAGAGACATGCTATGTCTAACAAGTCGAAATATGGAAAAGAGAAGATATGAACAAGGTAACGGTGAATGTAGACGAACGAAAACATGCTATGCCACCCACCCGACCAATGCAACTTCAAAGCACCAGACTCAAAAGACTGACAAACATGATTTAAATTTACCCTTCTTATCATTGTGATGGTTCTTCTTCATAAATTAGACATAGTTGATCGGCTATGTATAATTTATGATTAACGATGCAAACGATAGGACTAGATGACTTATGATGTTCAATGTTTAATAAAATAAATTAAAATTTTTTTGGTTATAGCTGTAGATTTTTATTTTGAAAATCGGCATTCTCTATAACCCGGCTCGATAACCAACTGCCACACGGGAGGCGGAAACACGAGGTGTAACGGAAGGGAACATAAGCACAAGATAATAGAACATACCAACATTAAGATTTAAAAAGAAATAGTACTCCATTACAATACTAGTTTAGCCGTCATCTGCAAATATATTACAAAGTTTAGATTCCAAAATATTGAGTTTTATTACATAACGACTTGTAGCGACAAGTGAAACTTCTTTATGCAAGACTTGATAGAAAAGCTTACTAACGATCACCTGAAATGCATGAGAGAAAAACGGGTCAACTATGAAAATAGTTGGTGAGTAAACACGTTTAGCAAAATAAGAAATCTCGTAAGAAATATTCAATGGTTCGGTCATCGGAAATAGTCCACAAAGCAAAGGCATTGTGTATCCACTCAGTTCCAAGTTCCGCCCATACAAAACTTGCAACCTGTGTGTACACAACCCATTGCAAAAAAATATAGTGTGTCAAGTAGTCAAGTGTAAGTGGTCATAATAGTTCACAATATAGTACCAGGTATATAATAATTTAGGATGTCTCAACATGGGAGACTTTGCAACTTCCCAACAAGGGAGACTCCTTTGTCACTCGACCACCTAGGCGAGATTTATTGAGAACACTCCACCATTAAGGTGAGAATTATTGAGAACACTCCAATCCATTACCTACAGAATTATTATAACACTCCAACAAGGCGAGAATTATTGGAACACCCACCGACAAGGCGAGAATTATAGTGATGTCCGAACAAGGGAGACTTTATAGTGATGCTCAACATAGGAGACTTAGGACAAGGTCATAACACGACCTTCAATAAGTTCAAATAAGTCATAATTTCGTAATTAAGTTCAAGGATTTGATTCAAGTTCACAAGTTCTAGTCAAAAGAGTTCACAATTGTAAGGATCAATTTAATTCAAGTATGGTTCATGCATTCAGCCCCAAAAATATAGTAAAACGTAAAAGGGGAGTGTGAATACTCACTTGATGAATAGATGTGACGACAAAAGTGGTTACAACCTAAATGTAGCGGGAATCTCGAAATGACCTATTATGAATGATATGATATGCAATAAGTCACTTATGTATGTTATGCACGCATTGCGTATGTTATTTATACCATTTGCGAGTTTGAAAATAATACTTAATCGTCGAAAAATACTCTTTTGACGTCTTGACCACTCAAAAATCACTTTACAAGTATTTACATCAAAATGTCATCCTACAATAGTTTCGTAATGATTTATGGTATTATTATCACTTTTCGTCAGAAACAATGTCGTCGAAATTTCATGAAAGTGACAAAAAGGCCCAAAACTAGTCAGTAAAATAGTGTACGTCGATCGTTAGAGAACGAACTCGACGGTTTTGGAAAGTTTGTATCGATATCTCGAAGTTTCAGTTCAGAGTTTTCACATCGAAGGTCTCAACATAAAGATATTAGGTTAAATATGGTGATTTTAGTTACCGTAACACTTATCTCGTAAAAATAATATAGTTTTCTAAAAATAATAGTTACGGCAAGTTTATGAAAACGTGTATATCTTAGTCGTTTCAAACCGCTTACGTATTATACGTCCTTAGCTTCGTATCAAAGTATACTATTATATTTTTGACAAGTCGAAATAATTTATGAAGCTTAAGACTCGTTTTTGACTCGAATAATCAATAATAGTTTGCTGAAAATTTCTAAAATATATATTTCGCTGTCAAACTTGAAAAATTCATAACTTCTTCGTTATAACTCCATTTTAATCCGTTCAAGCGGCCACGGATTCGTTTTAAAGTATATTTTCTAAATATCAAGGCCAAAAATTTGTGCCTACTGTCGGATTTTCCAGAAAAATAAAACAAGGACAGAACACTTTTTATACTTATCGAAAATAGTTTTATCGTACTAAACCTATTCCAATCCCTTCAAATCAACTCCAAAGCTAATCTAATCCTACCATACACCTTCTTAGGGTGTCATGGGTTCCTAAACATCATCAAGACCAAAGTATACCAAGGGGATAATTATAGGATGACCAATATATATATATAACTCTAAAATCATGTAAAATGGTATAAAACAACATAAATCATACATGCTTGCTCCAAAAATGATTAGATGAGTATGAAATGAATATGTAAGATGAAAAATAAACATGAGATGCTTACAAGTGAATATGATGAGGTGCAAAGAACCAAGGTTTAGCCTAAACACTCTTGGTTTTTATTTCAAAACCTAAACAAGAGTGTATACTAGATTGTTTAAACTGAGCTTTGGAAAACTGATGATCCCTTCTAATTCTTGTGTAGAACCGTTATGAGATGAAAAACAAAAGAGAGATGAGACTTTTCTTGTCTTGTGAATTATTGAAAGTGAGTAAATGAATGAATGATGTTTGAGTGTAGACTTGGGTTTATAAGAAAATAAGTCACCATCCAATAAATGCTTACCCTCCCCCCTTGAACCGGTTTTGGGGGGGGGGGATGAATCTCCCAAATTCAAAATTTTTTTTTTTTTATATGTATATACTTGTATAATTGTAAGAAAAGTGTAGGTAAAGTGTTAATATTAATAACTTGTAAGGTAAATGGAAATTTTTAGGTAAAAGAGATTTTTAATAGATCAAAATAGAATGTAATGAGATAATAAAATTGTAAAAATACATTCCTTGTGAAATTTGAGTGATAAAATAATTATCGTATAATTTTTAAGAAAACGTCGAATAATATAACTTAACGATTTATGTACAAAATAAATTTAAAACACTAGGTAACTCAAATTATAGTTTTTATAAACTAAATGTAAGTTTAAAAATACGTCGGGATCATTTTGAAAGTAACGGATTAAATATTCAAAATAATAACTCACGCGATAACGTTTATTTAATATGAAAATAACGTGTTTTGAAAAATGCAAAACCATGCACGAACCGTTATGAAATGATGAATATGGAGTATGAGAAATGACCGGAAAATGAGAATTGTGACAATTATGGACTAACGGTCTTGGAACGATTTGAACATTAACTCTACATATTCTGGCAGTGGGTTGTGAACACACAGGTTGCAAGTTTTGTATGGGCGGGACTTGGAACTGAGTGGATTCACAATGCCTTTGCTGCATAAACGATTTCGATACATTGAGCCATGCACTATTATGTGAATTCATTTGACGATTGCTTTGAACATAAACTCATGCATATTCGCAGTGGTTGTGAACAACTGTGTTGCAAGTTTTGTATGGGCTGACTTGAACTGAGTGGATTTACAATGCCTTTGCTACATAATCGATTTTGAAAGTCTTTACATTTCATCACAAACTCTATGAACTCACTCAACCTTTGTGTTGACACTTTTAAGCATGTTTTATCTCGTATTTAAGGCATCACTTTATGGCATGCATTAGACACATCATGGAGCCGTGGTGACGACTGTCTCACTTGGGTTTTACGTTCTTTTAAAACATCGCTTGAATTGTAACAAACTTATTTTTCCGCACAAGCTGATTTTCATTTGGGACCTACTTTGTAAACTCTGATTGTTTTATTAAATCAAACGATGTTCTTTTCAAACTACACTTAGTCGTTCAATATAACTGTGATTGTGGATACATCAATCCTCGTGAATTCCATTCCAAAGAAAACAGTAATTTGGGTTGACATATAGCCATGTCATCTTGTTGTGCTCAAATCCTATGGATGAGATCCCAATTATCTGACTATGGCATTGAATTTAACAAAACCTCTGCATCGTGATAATAAAAGTGCTATTGCTCATGCACAACGCTCAACACTCAAGAGCAAAGCACATTGACATCCGACATCATTTCATTAGGGAGCAAGTGGAAAATGGTGTGGTGGAACTCTATTTTGTGAAGTCGTAATACCGTTAGCAAACATCTTCACCAAAGCTCTTCCAAGAGAACGTTTTGAGTTTATTCTTCCACGACTTGGATTGAAAAGCCTTCAACCTGAAACACTCAAACGTATTCAGGAGGAAGACGAGGAGTAAAGGTCTTTCCTTCATCTATACCTTGTATATATTTTTCCAAAAAGCAAAATACAAAATTACAAAACCTTCAAAAAATCAAATAGAAAAATATAAAACTTTCAAAATCCATAAAATGTGAAAAATTCGGAAAATCCTCAAAAATATTGTCTTTTTGTCATGCTTTTCTCGATTCGATAATATCTACGGTTCTTATGTTGTCATTCAAAGAATGACACGGACTTTAGATGTTGTTCAATTTTGTAAATATAAATATATAAATATATATATATATATATATATATATATATATATATATATATATATATATGGGAGAAAGAGAAACAAAGGTTTATGTATATTTCGTGCAAAGAACCCGCTTTTCAAAGAAAGAACAGAGCCATGCTTTATCTCATGTTTCAATCCTAATGCTCTGATTCTAAAAACAAACGTTTGTCATCAACAAGACAAATGTTTAACTTCAAATATTTTTCCTTCTAAAGATTCCTCTGAAAAATATTTTGCAATCTTATGAAAACTCAATTGTTTTGAAAACACTTCGGACTCTATTTTTGAAAATCAAAAGAACTTATCAAGTGTCAAAATCTCAATTCATCAATCAACGACTTTCGTCATTGATTGAGGGGGAGAATGATTTTTCAATTAAATCAAAAAGTGTTCTTTTCAAACAATTGGCACTTAAATGAGTAAAGTCTACTCTAAATGGTTTACAAAATTTTACACAATTGGTTCCAGACCTTGGTTATTATTATGTTTTCAAAAGATAATTATGCAAGTTTAATCAATGGAGTTTAAAGTCTCAAAATCCAATCCTTATCAGATTAAAATGCTTTCACAATCAAGTCACAATTCTCCTTAAAAGCCTTCAAAATCAATTTAAATCTACAAAGATCACAAATCTCAAATGATTTGATAATTGTGATCGGGGGAGAATTTGTGATTTAAATTGGATTTAAACAGATAATTAGATAAATGGTTTCATAAGTGTTTAGCATGTTTACCTCCCCGCAAGTGACAAAGGATTTCAAATTTTCCATGCACATGTTGAGGGAGAGCAACTATTTTTAACCTCAAATTATTGAAAACTGACTGAATTGCCTCTAAGTGCAGGTTCCCTCTAATATGTGCAAAACTCTTTCAAAATTCGAGGCACATATTGAGGGGGAGCAAACTTGTGAAAACCTCATCCTTCCTCAAAATGTTTTATCTACTCAAATTGATTGGGAAGTGATGATGATCATTTTAAAAAATGTTAATCAAAAGATTGGACCTTTCATTCTTAATATAACGATTTCAAAGATCTCTTGCCTCCATGTGCTAAGCAATTTCAAAATGTTATGCATATGTTGAGGGGGAGCATTTCTAAAATATCAAAACAATTTAGGTACAAAATGCTTTGATTCTATATCACAAGTATCTTAATTGATTTTCAAATGGTTTTCAAATGGTTCCAAATGGCAGATGAACAATACCAAATAGACCGACCAACTTTACTTTATGTATGGTGATATAAGGATGATAAGGTTAGGTATTAGTTCCCATGATCCGCCAGAACCGGAGGGATCTACCCAGGGACAATCCACTAGATAGTGTAGAAGTCATTAGGTATGATGAAAAAAAGATAAAAGTGAGATATGGGAAGAGTGCGGACTAAGACTGAGCTAGTACTGGAATAAACCCAACAAGGTTCTAGTAATGAAGTCTCGGTAAGCACTGAAGGGGTTGAAGAATGAAAAATAATTGAATGTGAAAAAGGGTGAAAAGAAATAGCCCTCCATTTATACAACTTTAGGGCAGTAAAACCGGTTCAATTCATATACTAACATGGTTACCAAGGTAACATCGGTATTGAAGACAAGACGTCATGGACCCAGTGACGCACTGCACTTCAACTTTCCAAACCACTCAAGTTCCTCTTAAAAGGACTTGTTTCATTCTCACGGGGAACCGACATTATCTATCGACTTTCTCTTAGAGATTGTTGATATCGAAGAAGGAGACCCTCTCCCTAGTCTCCGATATAGGATCCAAATATGCACAATTGAGTCTAGAGCCACGAGATTATCTATAAATCTCATTAGGACACTTTCAATGAAGACTCTCTGTTTCACATAATGTGGAAAGAGAGATTATATCTTGAGTCCTACGCATTATCCTTGTGGTATTGCCAGAACATCCGAGTGATATGTAAACATATTCACGATGAAGATGGAAAGCCTTTTGGAGCCAACATCAAACAAGCTCCTTGTAGGTGGCATGTGAGATCTATCCAACAGATCAACCATGTGACAACTGGACAGAAACAATTGAGAGATTCAATCTTTTGAATCAATCCTGGTTCAGGTTATGGATTGACGGATACCTTTGAAAAACTGGTCGTTGTGCTTAAAAACTCTTTTCTTTTGCACATCAACTATGTACTTATTTCTCAAAATAAAAGGCGTTTATGATTGATAATTGATTTTCATTAAAACCTTCACTGTATTCCAAAAACAATTTCTATTGAGCAATACACGATTGTTTTTCAAATATTTTTTTTCATCAATCAGTGAATCTCGTTTCGCTGGTTCACTCACTCCGTGTTGTCTTCTTTGAGACGTTCCGGTTTGAGAACAGCTAGATAAAGCATTGCGAAACCCTGTCAAGGAAATTCTTCGGAATTATACCTTCACATAGGTACTTGTACTGATCAACGGGGAACCGTGGCCGTACTCCTCAATTCATCGAAAGTGTTCAAAGACACTTTCATGCGCTTTATTGCTAACTGTGTTATGCAGGTACACCCGACGCGAAATGATCGAATGGAGCGGTCAATCCATAGCCGCATGCGCACACAACACATTCATCTCGAAAGAAATCATGATTAGTGCATCAATGACTCTGATATTTTCACTCCATGCTTCTGCTACGCTGCTGCCAATATCATGAATCAACGAAAGCTTCCGCCACTCTGATAAGAATAAATCACGATCCAGAATGTGAGCATGTCGGTCCAAAAGTCACAACATCACCTAATACCAACACCACAATGGATGATGCTGATGATCTCAAAGCTGGCTCAAAACTCAGTATCACGTGGATCAGTTAAAGACCTCCACTCAGATTATCCAAACATGCAAAAATGAAGAATCATAGACTACGAGCTACAGAACAAAGAACATGAACAAGAACTCAAGAACTATCTCAATGAAATATCTGTTTGTATTCTATGTAATGTTAATGTGTGTTTGTGGTGACCTCCCTTAGGGGGAGATTGTTAGGATTTGGAAAATCCATAAGTTAAAGTGTCGGTCACCTCAAGTATATGTAATCGTTAGAAAGCTCGTAGTCGTAGTTATTTTATGTTAAGTAGTATTTAGCTTTGTAACACCGTGGAGGACAGACGGGTCTTTACCCACTGTATGCCTGATCCACAGCCCGTCAGGTGGCGTTTTATGTAAGTACTATAAATACTCTCTACCTCCCAAGGTAGAGAATTGGAGCTCATAATAAGATTTTTCTTTCTCTCACTAAAGTTCCCTAAACCTCTAACTTTCTCTCTCTAGAACTCATAATACGCCTATTTGATCTTATGGTTTAGTGTGTTTGTGAAATCCAATATGTTACACTCTGTTTCACACAATGTGGAAAGAGAGATTATATCTTATGAGTCCTACGCATTATCCTTGTGGTATTGCCAGAACATCTGAGTGATATGCAAACATATTCACAATGAAGATGGAAAGCCTTCTGGAGCCAACATCAAACAAGCTCCTGGTGGGTGGCATGTGAGATCTATCCAATAGATCAACCATGTGACAACTGAACAGAAACAATGGGGCGATTCAATCTTTTGAATCAATCCTGGTTCAGGTTATGGATTGACGGATACCTTTGAAAAATCGGTCGTTGTGCTTAAAAACTCTTTTCTTTAGCACATCGACTGTGTACTAATATTTCAAAATAAAAGGGTGTTTATTATTGATAATTGATTTTCATTAAAACCTTCGTTGTATTGCAAAAACAATTTCTATTGAGCAATACACGATTGTTTTTCAAATATCTTTTCATCAATCAGTGAATCTCAATTCGCTGGTTCACTCACTCTGTGTTGTCTTCTTTGAGAAGTTCTTGAAAGGCGTAGAGCAGAATGGTTGCGCGAAACCTGTCAAGGAGATTCTTCGAATTACTCGATCACGAGCGTAAGATTTGTAATCTGATCAATGGGGAACGTGGGCGTGGTACCTCAATTCAACGAAAGTGATCAAAGACACTTTCGTGTGTTTTATTGCTAATTGTTGTTTGCAGGTACATTTGGACGGTTGTAGCTGATCAGAATTGAGGAGTCTATCCAATGCCGCATGCTCACAGCATCCACACTTAATTGAAGAAATCATGACTGGTGCATATCTACATAACCTGGTTCTGATATTTTTATACTATGCTTCTGCTACGCTGCTGCAAATATCATGAACCAGTAAAGCTTCCGCTACTCTGATGGAAAGTTGTCACGATCCAGAACGTGTGAGCATGTCGTTCCGAAAGTCACAACAACACATGATGGCAACACAATAAAGGGTGATCCAGAGATTTACTGTGGCTGATGATCTCAAAGAAAGCTCGAAGATCATCAAAGATGTGGATCAGTTAAAGGCCTCCACTAAAAGTACAAATTAATGCGGACTTTAAAGAATCGCTACTAAAGCACAAAGATTGCAGAATTGAAGAATTGAAGTCTACGAGCTCAAGAACAAAGTCAAGAATAGAATGCTAGGATTCAAAATGTAAATCATGGGGTTACCTCCCTTAGGGGGAGATTGTTAGGAATTAGAAATTCCATAGTGGAGTGTCGGTCACCCCATATATAATCTAGCATAAGTTAGCTCGTAGACATTACGTTATTTACTAGTTATTTAGTTAGTTATTTAGTTTAGTGCAACACCGTGGAGGAAGGACGGATCTTTACCCACTGTATGCCTGATCCACAGTCCGAAGGAGGACGTTTATTATGTAACTTTAAATACCCTCTACCTCCCAAAGTATAGGGTTGGACCTTTCTCATTCTTAATCTAACCTTCTATGTTTTCTTTCACTTTCTCTCTCTAGAAAGGATCCCACTTTCTCTCTCTAAACTCTATCTAATTCGTTCCATATATTGAATGTATTATGTGTTTATGAAATCCAATATCTAACAGATATACAATCTGTTGCAAAAGATTAATTCTGTTATGCAAGGTGGTAGTTCTGTTGCTGATTATTATCATAGGCTTAATTCTTTATGGAGAGAATTTGATTCTATAACTAAATTGCCTAAATGTACTTGTGAGCATAAGTATACTTGTGAGGCTAGCACTGAGTTAGTCTTGCATCAGCATTTGATGAAACTGATGCTATTTCTTATGGGTCTTGATGACTGTTATCAACCTGTGAGAACTGCATTATTAACTAGAGATCCTCTTCCTGAGGTCAAGGATGCTTATGTTGTTGTGTCTAGGGAGGAGTCCCACAGAGGGATTCCTGAGACCTCTAGTGTTTTTGAATCTAAACTTAATGCATCTTCTTTTGCTGCTAAATCTTTTAATAACAATAGAAGAATGTTTAACAACAGTAATAACACTAGAGGTACCAATTCTTATTCTAATAATGCGAATAGAGGTCCTAATCCTAATCTGAATTGTAAAAATTGTGGTAAGATTGAACATACTATTGAAAGATGTTATGAAATCATTGGTTTTCCACCTGGCTTTGTTAAAAATAATAATCCATCTAAACAAAATTGTTTTAGGCAAAACTATAATGTTAATGTTGAGAATAAATTGTCTGAAAAACAATCTACTACTTCATCTACTAGTACATCTTCTGGTTTTACTTCTGAGCAGATGAAGAAACTCTTGTCTTTCATCAATGATAACTTGATAAGGTTTTAAAATGTACCTTTTTGAGGGGTCATTTAAGCCCTTATTTGATCACTTTTGTATCCGTTATTACTTAATATCGTTCCTTTTCACTTTTCAGGTCTCTTGAAGGCAAAATGCTTGAATGAAACTTATTCAGATGAAAAGGCGCGAATATACGAAGAAAATGGCCAAAGTCAAGAATCGAGACACTCAGGCTGCTGGAACTTAAGGGGATGACGTCAGGTTCTACTAGCAACGGCGTCAGGTGTTATCTGCAATGCCGTCGGACAAGTTTTGTGACGACTCAGTAGCCAAATTGCTTATTTACAAGTGACGGCATCAGGTGTAAAAAGAGTAGGGCGTCGCAGCTCAGACGGCCTAGATTTGATCCAGACGACGTTAGAGACTGAAGAGGACGGCGTCACAGACATAAGGTGACGCCGTCGCAATGCTAACGTGGCCAAGACGAAACCCATTAATCCGACCCGAAGGCGTCACAAATTAAAGGTGACGGCGTAGTCGCATTTGTAACCTTATATATAGAATCCGAATTTTTCAGTTTTCAGTGTAGTCTTTTGGAGTAAAAACATAAACCGAACCAAGGCTGTCTTGTACAGTATTTTAGGGTTCTATACCCTATCTTACATCAAGATAAGTGTTTTACTTCATTAATTTAATTATGTCTTCAATTGATTGTGTGTATGCTTGCATGTTCCCCATGTCCGGCTAATTTACTTGTGTGTTTGCTTAGGTAATATGAAACTTAGTTATTGAATATTGATTGGTTGTCTCTTATCTTAATTGTGATTGACCTAGTATTGCGATTGGTCATTCGTTGTGTTGTTAATGCTTGATTAATCTTTGTTGAACCTTAGTTTATAATCACCTAGAATAATTGTAGGCTATACATCCAAAGAATACCTTAGAGTTAAAGTTTATAAATCCTAGAGATTTTGTAGTCATTAACCTTTGGTAGCTTCAAAGAGTTAGGGATAAACGCATACCCTACGACCTTAGAGACACAACACGATTAAGAATAAGGACGTGACAATTCAACCATCAATAGGAGATAACTAGGGAGTAATAAAGCCTAAGCAAATACATTTTTAATCATCATACGAGCTCACAACAATAGACATAGACTACCCTCACCTTAGATTAGATAATTAGATAAGTAGAAGTAATCGGTAGAAATACCAACCCCAAATCCAAACCCTGAGATTCATACCTTTCCATTTTCTAAAAAAAACATAAGAAGATAAAAAATAATCTTCCTCAACCCCAACCTTAGCGTAGTAACTTCTCACTAGCATTCCTATTCCCCTAGAGAACGATATCAATTCCCGTGGCTTACCCTAATACTACACTGCAACGATTAGGTTCACTGCCTAGGGTGTTGAAAAACTTGCTCGACGAAAAGGAAGTTCCTTTGACCCCGAATGCGCTGTGTAAGCGTTACCAAGTTTTTGATGCCGTTGTCGGGCAATAGAATAGCTAGTTAGGAGTCCACCTCGTTTAGGTTTCCTTGCTTGATTCCTATCAAGTAAGCATTTTTTTTCCCATTTTTAGCTTCCTTGTAGTCTATCCCCCTTCTTCATGACCTTTGTTAGCAATCCCATCACTTTTCCTCATGGAAGGTGATAACCAGCCACCACTCATCAACCCACCACCAAATGACCCGCCAAGAGGCCGTACTATTGGTGAATACTCAAGACCAAGCCACCTAGGCTATAGAAACACCATTGAGCTTCCCGACCAAGCCCAAACTACGGCCTTGCGATCCGACACCATCCGATTGGTGCAAAATGGATGTGCATTCCATGGACTTCGTTCAGAAGATCCTAATCAGATCTTAAGGATTTCCTTAAAATTGTCGATTCCATCGACCTCGATGCTACTACTCGGGAGACCACGTCTCTTCCAATTCTCTACTGACCAAGCTAGTAATTGGCTTGGCGACTTCCGCCGGGCTCCATCTCAAGTTGGGATGATCTCACCTCTCGTTTCCTTGCTCAATTTTTCCCACCGGGGAGAACTACTAAACTTAGACGAGACATCTTGACGTTTCAACAACTTCAAGGCGAATCTCTCTACAACGCATAGACTCGATTCAAGGACTTACTCCATAGGGTCCCTCATCACGGCATTGATCTTTAGCTTCATATCCAAATCTTCTATGACCATAACGATTTCATCACAAGGCGATCCATTGATCAAGCTGCCGGTGGAAGGCTTAGCGACTTCAACGCAGAGAAATCTTGGGATATTATAGAAGAGCTTGTCGATCAAAGCTATGAAAATTGGAATGAATCCCCTGAAACCCCTGTTAAGGTGGTTACTGCCATATCAATGCCTCTAGAGTCTTCCAACATCACTGAAGAGCAAATGAGTACTCTTGAGCGAAGGATTGATTATCTGATTGAAAGGCATAAGAGAGCCCCCGGATGAATCCCTCGGGAAATGGTTAATTCCGCCGACCACTCAACACCTCTCTCCGAATCCTCAAGTCGTGAGCAAAATCTTAATTTCGAACAGCGCTTCCGTTCTACTTCCCCAATACCACTCTCACCAAGCTTTAAGGAACAAATGAGGGAGTACATGGCAGCTCATACAGAGAGATTAGCAAAATTTGAAGAGGAGGTTTATAGGCAAAGGGAGGAGATGCAGGCAAAGATGACGGAGATGATGAACTTGGGAAAAGAATATACCAAGACAAAAGTTCCCGAAAAGGTACTAGTAAGAAGCAATGATTATCCTCCCACTTCGTTTGTTAACGCCATTTCCATTATGCCTGAAGATGGAAAGGTTGAGGAGAAGGAAACTGAGAAAAGCAAGAGGGAGGAGGCTGAAATTAATGATGAGCCAGAGACCATTGAGTACTACCTTAAGCACGAAATAAATAAAAAAACCATTGTCAACCAAGTGAAAAAATTTAGGTACAATGAGGTTCTTAGGAAAGCCCTTGAAGGAAAAATAACAAAAAAAGAGTATGACACCATGCCTATGGGACCTCTGTATGAGCTGGTTCTAAAAAAACCAGTAACTAAAAAGCGAGAAACCACAGGGAACTTCATGATACCATGTAGCATAGGTGACATTGACAATATAAATGCGTTAGCTGATCAAGGGTCTGATGTAAACATCATGCCATTATCACCTATAATAAGTTGACTAGGGAAAAGCCAGCCAAGACCAATCTTAGACTTTCCTTAGCAAATCACACATATGTCTACCCCATAGGAATAGCAGTGGATGTTTTAATAGAGGTGGCTAACATTGTTTATCTGGTGGACTTCGTGATTATAGACATTGAGGAAGATAGAAACATGCCACTCATTCTTGGAACACCTTTTCTGGCCACTGCCAAAGCTACCATCAAATGCGGTGAGGGCATCATGATACTTAAAAGCGGCAAAGGGTACGCTAGGATACCTATTGTTCCAAGGTATCCTCTTAAGATCATGGAAAAGATTAAAGATGAGAATCCACAGGTCCCTAACAATGTGGTTAGGAATAAAATGAACGATTGGGAGAAAGAGGTTAGAGATTTCATGGTTCAAGGACTACATGCAACATTGTGGAAACGCGATAAAAAGTTAGGAAATAATCCCACTTCAATACCACAAACACAAAAGAACCCTAAGAAATTTTTAAAGGGAGAGAAAGTACTCTTATACAGATCACGAATAAGAGTATTACGAGGTAGAAGCAAACCAAGATGGTTTGGGCCTTATACGGTGAAGGAAACTAATCTAAAGGATAAAACAGTTACCATAATAGACGACGTTGGGAAGGAATCCACGGTAAGCATACAACGTCTACGCCCCTTTGATGAAGGACGGGAAAAAGAAGAAGGTGGCAGTAATGAAGTCACGTAGGGGCACGACTTCGAGTCTAGCTACAAGACTCATAAATAAAGAAAAGCGCTTCATGGGAGGCAACCCATGCTTAATTGTTTGCTTGTTTGTGTGTCGTGTATTTTTTTATTGATTGTTTATTCTCATGTTTAAATTTATAAAAATGATTTATTTTGTCTTTAACCTCGTCTTAATTACATATAAAGGTATTTTACATAAGGGATAAGTGTAGGGAGGATTACACACGTTTTCAAAAGAAACGTGAACATGAGAATTACAATTAATTAAAAAATATACATGTGTGTTTGTTCAAGTCAAATGCTTGTATCGAGTCATAATGGATGTTTTGCAGGAAATATTTTCCAGATTCTAAAGATAAAAATGTTCCAGAATTTTTTTCAGAAAATCGCACCGGTTTCAAGATATCCCCTGACGGTGTCAGATCGCAACTGACGGCGTCCGTGAAGGAGCGAAACAATGACATTTTTTCTCGTCTGAGCTACTTACAAATTTTGGAATTTTCCAGTCTTAATTTTCCGAAAAATGTGAACATCCATTCCACAAGTATTATATCCTAGTTTAGTAGAGTCTTATATATATTGTTACCGCCGATTTTACGCGAAGGTTTCGTTTGTTTTCTTCAAGTGTGCAGGTTTAATTTATCAAGAAGAAGATACATTAGATGAGAAGGAGCTTTTAACACAAACATTCTTCTTGAAGAAAGATGTAACCACCACTTCACACGGATCCTACCGAGCTAATCAGGGGAGTACTAGTTTCTTTCGTTTATTACCTTCCATTATCATAACTTTGATACTTTCGGGGAACATTGGGGACAATGTTTAGTTTAAGTGTAGGGAGGGAAAATAAAACGGAAAATTTGAAACTATGCTTATCCTTGATTATTTGCTTTGTCCAATTTCATTTGTGTAATAAACCATGAGAAATATCGGTTAGGGTAATTTTGGCACCAAATTTAAAATTTTTCATGACATATAGGAGTGGGCCATTAGTCTTAATAAAGCGTCTCATGGATAGGAAATTATATGACTAGCACAAAAACCCTATACCACTTAAATTCCACCCAAAATGTGAGGATCGCCCTTAGATTTGTAGAAATTAAAGCATTCATCTTTAATGCTTAGATTGTGAACCGGTAGTATAATAGATTCTAGAACTTGTTTTGTGATGCATTCCGAGATCTCTAGTAAGACTACACTTATGTAGTTAGGAATAACTAAATGATAAGAGGCATTAGGATAACCCTTGTTTGATACCCGTGATATAATTACTTCTTCCACATTAGTTGAGTAATTCCCCCACACCCTTGCGTTGTACTCATCTTTAGTACACGATACCCCTAGTTAACCCCTCAGAGCCTATCCTTTTCGCGGTTCTCGTGATGTTTCGGTTTTCCGAAATATCAATGAAGAGCATTGTTTACAATCCACCCCCAAATGTACACCCAAATCGCCTTAGCCTACCTTGTATGCACTCACTTTTAGTGCATTATTGTTATCACACTAAACCCTTAGTTCAATCATCTAGTTGCTTGCATAAGTTTCTAAGTCGAGTCATATCCTTTGTACACAGTTTTGGGACGATTGGGACTCATAGGAAAAGTTAAACTTTAAGAAATGCGGAAAGGAACGTTAAATTCAAATTCCCTTTATTTGCGTAATAATGTACTCCAAGCGTTTTGATCTTTTCAATTCGGGTCAAATTAGTGTTAGAGAAATAAAAACTCAAGTGTTGGGATGTGCCTATAAATCCCTATCTTTTTTATGTTATCGTAGAGGATGGAAGAGTAAAAGTGTATGAAAAAAAAATTGAAAAAAAAATAGAGTGTTCATAAAAATAAAAAATAAAAAACATACGGGCTACCATCCTACATCTATCTTTAAATTTATGTTTGTTTCAGTTATCTAGAGTTTAGAGTGTTGAGTCTTGGCTTAGCAACGCCATTCTTCGCATGCTTGTAACATAAAGATTTTTGACTTGCCACCACTAAATCGCCTATCCCACCAAACCCTTTGTTTCCCTACCGTAAGCCTATCATTACAACCCTTTAAAAGACCTCTTGGATAGTCTTTCCTAGGTTCTTACGCCAAAGCGATGGAGGTTTGATCTAGTCTCAAGCCTATGGTAATCTATGTACTAGGACCGGTTAATGAGTGTTTATCTTCCATTTCCAACTTGTTATATTTCATATACACCCCAGAGATGTGAGTACCCAAACACCCCATGTGAGGTGCTAGTATGTAATTTTCGTGCTTGTTATGACTTTTGCGGGGCTTATATGTGTTGTGGATCGTTCTAAACTAATGCTTCATGACCTCTAACTTATAAATTAATTGGCTAAAAGCACATTTTCTTGAGGACAAGCAAATACCAAGTGTAGGGATATTTGATAAGGTTTTAAAATATACCTTTTTGAGGGGTCGTTTAAGCCCTTATTTGATCACTTTTGTATCTGTTATTACTTAATATCGTTCCTTTTTACTTTTTAGGTCTCTTGAAAGCAAAATGCTGGAATGACACTTATTTGGATGAAAAGGCGCGAATATACGAAGAAAATGGCCAAAGTCAAGAATCGAGACACTCAGGATGCTGGAACTTAAGGGGACGCAAGGAGTTCGCATCTTGCACGGCGCGGCAGTGTTATCTGCTTGACGCCGCTCGGACAAGTTTTGTGACGACTCAAGAGCCAAATTGCTTATTTACAAGTGACGGCATCGGGGGTAAAAAGAGTAAGGCCGCAGCTCGCACGCCTAGATTTGATCCGACGACGTCAGAGATGAAGAGGACGGCGTCCACAGCATAAGGTGACACCGTCGCAATGCTAACGTGGCCAAGACGAAACCCTAATAACGGCGACTCGATGGCGTCACAAATTAAAGGGTGACGCCGTCGCATTTGTAACCTTATATATAGAATCCGAATTTTTTAGTTTTTAGTGTGTAGTCTTTTGGAGTAAAAAACATAAACAGAACCAAGGCTGTCTTGTACAGGATTTTAGGGTTCCATACCCTATCATACATCAAGATAAGTGTTTTACTTCATTAATTTAATTATGTCTTCAATTGATTGTGTGTATGCTTGCATGTTCCCCATGTCCGGCTAATTTACTTGTATGTTTGCTTAGGTAATATGAAACTTAGGTATTGAATATTGATTGGTTGTCTCTTATCTTAATTGTGATTGACCTAGTATTGCGATAGGTCATTCGTTGTGTTGTTAATGCTTGATTAATCTTTGTTAAACCTTAGTTTATAATCACCTAGAGTAATTGTAGGCTATACATCCAAAGAATACCTTAGAGTTAAAGTTTATAAATCCTAGAGATTTTGTAGTCATTAACCTTTGGTAGCTTCAAAGAGTTAGGGATAAACGCATACCCTACGACCTTAGAGACACAACGGGATTAAGAATAAGGACGTGACAATTCAACCATCAATACGAGATAACTAGGGAGTAATAAAGCCTAAGCAAATACATTTCTAATCATCATACGAGCACACAACAATAGACATAGACTACCCTCACCTTAGATTAGATAATTAGATAAGTAGAAGTAATCGGTAGAAATACCAACCCCCAAATCCAAACCCCGGGATTCGTACCTTTCCATTTTCTAAAAAAAACATAAGAAGATAAAAAATAATCTTCCTCAACCCCAACCTTAGCGTAGTAACTTCCCTAGAGAACGATATCAATTCCCGTGGCTTACCCTAATACTACACTACAACGATTAGGTTCACTGCCTAGGGTGTTGAAATACATGCTCGACGAAAAGGAAGTTCCTTTGACCCCGAACGCGCTGTGTCAGCGTTACCATAACTCTTCTGGAAGCATACATGCTAATATGGCAGGTAGGGCTTCATTATTTAATGGAAATGTTTGGTTTAATATCAATTTTTCTAAGTATTTCTTTGGGAATTCTAGTCTGTCTGTTAAAACTATTTCTTTGGGATGGATTATTGATTCAAAGGTGCTAATCAAAGACTTATGTTTCTCTGTTGGTATGTTTAATGTTGTGGATATTTCTAGTCTTAAGATTACTGTTGGACATCCCAATGGTACTCTTGCTACTATAAGTCATGTTGGAAACTTAAAATTGACCAATAATGTTACTCTCTATGATGTTTTAGTGGTTCCTGGTTACTGTCTGAGCTTATTATCTGTTAATAAACTGATTAGAGATAGCAAAATGTTTGTTGGTTTTGATGAAGATACTTGTTATATTCAGGATTTGAAAAGGGAGAATGTTCTCGGGACTGGTAGTCAGTCTGATGGCTTATATCTGTTTGATATGTATTCTAGTAATGCTTTGGGTGAGTGCAATGTGGTCATGTCTTATAATGTGTCTAAAATTGTTTGGCATAATAGATTGGGTCACCCTACTGATCTAGTCTTGTCTATTCTTCAAAAAGATCTTGGTATTTCCAAGAATTCCTCTATTTCTGTTTTGAGATCTGTCATAGGGCCTAGCAGATAAGGGAACCTTTCCCTATGTCTGATCATAAGTCTAAGAATCTTGGTGATCTTATTCACCTTGACTTATGGGGTCCTTACAGAGTAACAAGCAGAGAAGGATACAAGTATTTTCTGACTGTTGTTGATGATTATTCTAGAGCTATGTGGGCATACTTAATCAAAACTAAAGATGAGGTGTTTGATGTGTTTTGCTCTTTTATTCACTTAATTTCTAATCAATTTGGTATTAAAATTAAAACTGTTAGATCTGATAATGGTACTGAATTGGTAAATAAGAAAATGAGTGAAATATTTTCTGATCTTGATATAATACATCAAACATCTTATGCTCATACACCTCAGCAAAATGGGATTGCTGAAAGGAAACATAGACACCTACTCAATGTGGCTAGGAGTCTTATGTTTCAAGGGGGATTCCTTAAAGATTTTGGTCTGATTGTGTTCTAACTGTTGTATATCTTATAAACAGGCTGCCATTGTCTGTTCTAAGTGGTAAATGTCCCTATGAATTGTTGTATAAAACTAAACCAAATCTTTCCCATTTGAGGTCTTTTGGCTGTCTATGTTTTGCCACCATTTTAAATAATCATGATAAGTTGTCTTATAGGTCTGAAAAATGTGTTCTTATTGGTTTTTCTTCTACTAAGAAAGCATATAAACTTTTGAGTTTGGATACAAGGAATGTGTTTTTTGCCAGAGATGTAAAGTTTTATGAAAATGTTTTTCCTTTAAAAATGAAAACATGTGAGTCAACTGATACAAACAGTGTAAATGAGGTTGAACACTTGAAATTTTTTGATAGTCCAAAGTCTCAAAGTCCCAATGATGAAGGGGAAGATGCACCAGTTGAGGATGGTAGTATGCCATCTTCACATGATGCTAGAGATAATAAATCAGATACTACTTATTTGCATCATGAAGATGGGCAATCTGCAACCCATTTTGGTGACCAACACTGCTCTGAGGGCAGCCCCAATTTTGAAAATACTGATTTAGTTTTTACTCAATCTGATAACGTAAATGAAGATGTGCAGACACCTGTATTAAGAAGGTCTGGTAGAGAGTCTAAAACTCCTATTAGGTTTAATGATTATGTGATGCACTCTAAAGTCAGATATGGTATTGAAAAATATGTGAGTTATGCTAGTCTGAGTAGGACCAATATGTGTTTTGCTTCTACATTAAATAAGTCTGTTGAGCCTAAGAACTATGAAGAAGCTGTTAAAAATCCTAATTGGTCTGAGGCTATGAACAATGAAATTGAAGCTTTAAATAGAAACAATACCAAGACTGAATGTGAGTTGCCTGTTGGTAGACATGCTATTGGATATAAGTGGATATGGAAAATCAAGTATAAGTCTACATGTGAAATTGATATATATAAAGCTAGATTAGTTGCTAAGGGTTTCAATCAAAGAGAAGGTTTTAATTGTGATGAAACCTTTAGTCCTGTTGTGAAAATGGTAACTGTCAGGTGTCTGATAAGCACTGCTGTTAGTAAAAATTGGCCTTTGTATCATTTAGATGTTAATAATTCTTTTTTATATGGTGATCTTGATGAAGATGTCTATATTCTATTACCTAAAGGTTTTAATGGTGGTGATGATTCTAAAGTTTGTAAGCTTAACAAGTCTTTATATGGGCTTAAGCAAGCACCTAGACAATGAAATGCTAAACTCACTAATGCTCTGGTTGAACATGGTTTTGAGCAAAGTAAACTGGATTATTCTTTGTTTGTTAAACAAAAAGGTTTTGTGTTTGTAGCTTTGCTTGTGTATGTTGATGATATAGTTATCACTGGTAATGATGAAGTAGAAATTAATAACTTTAAAAAAAATTGAGTTCTAAGTTTATGATTAAAGATTTGGGAGAGTTGAAATATTTTCTTGGTATTGAAGTTGTGGAAAACTAGAAGGGGGGTTGAATAGTTTTGCCAATTAAAACTTCTTTTTAATCTATTTAGATTGACTTACGACAATCTATTTGGATGTGTGTGTTGGATGTTGATAAACAAGCATATAAAGGTAAGTAATGAAAAGATAAGAGTAAGAAGCACAAAACCACAACACGAGTATTTATAGTGGTTCGGCTACAAGGACACCTTCCTTGCCCTACTCCACTCCTCGAGTCACCTACTCGAGAGTTCGTAATCACTACACCAATCTCCTTATGGCGGAGAAGCCTTCACAACGTCGCCTACCCTTTTTCCGTTGCTAGGCTAACCACCGGTTCTTTCACTCCAAGGTGAACCACACCTACACAACGTCGCCTACCCTTTATAAGGTACTAGGCTAAGTACCTAGTTCTTTTACTCCAAGGTGAACTACACCTTCACAACGTCGCCTACCCTTTATTAGGTACTAGGCTAAGCACCTAGTTCCATTGCAATGGAGGAACTACTACCACACTACACCAACGACTAATCCCAAAGGAGATCTACTCCTTTACAACATTATCAAGGATATCAATATCCTTGGATCTAATACTAGTCTATCTTGTACATCGAAACACACCATATCGAGTGTACATCTAAGGAACCTTTCACTAATGCCTTTGACTAGATCTACAAGACAGCTTTCACTAATGTCTTGTGTCTTCACTTCTAAGCACCTTTTACTAATGCTTCTTTGTCTTGAATTCTAAGCACCTTTCACTAATGCTACTTTGTCTTGACTTCTAAGCACCTACCACAAGTGCTTGTGTTATAGATGATAGATACCCTTCACTAATATCTCCGTCTTAACACTTGAGACATCTTTCACTAATGTCTTCAACACTACACCTCTTTGAGGAAAGAAAGGAATCATCAACAAGAAGACTTCAGTAGCCTTGATGATGAGGAAGCTTGGCAACTCATGGACTTGAGCTTGCTTGACTTCAAAGGTGGTGATCTTGCCTTTAAGAGGAACCTAAAAGATCACACAAAAACAAAACTACAAACATAGATCTCTTGGATCTAAGGTTAGTGAGATTTAACTCAGGGGAAAGTGTGTTAGAAAGGGATGATGAATAATGAAGAAATGGCTCACTATTTATAGAGGAAAAATCCTACTGTTTCCCGGGATCCCACGGATCCCTTCCACTTAGGATCCGCTAGCACAAAGCTAGGGATCCATGGAACCCTCTTTACCCATGGGTATTTTGGTTATGGGTCATGGGTCATGGGTTGAACCATGGATCTTTGGCTAGATACAATGTATCTTTGAGTGCAATGCACTCAGTCACTTGGGTATGGGTTGATCCATGGGTTATGGGTATTATCCAAATGTGATCTAAACATGATATCATGCAATGGGTTATGGGTCAAGATCCATGGGTTATGGGCTTTGGGTTGTACCCAACTACATTCAATGTATTTGCCCAATGGGTTGTGATACTTAAGTTTCTACCCATTTATATTACCCAATATACTACATACTAGTTATGTGTATATTTTATCCTAATATGTAAACACTAGTTGTTGTACATATGTATTACTAAATCATAAAATCACTTATACTTGTTTTAGTGTTTTATGTGAAAATGTGAATATGTTAGAAACTATTAGTTCAAACCATTTACGTATTTTATTTGTTTTGTTAATATGATTTTACGTTTGTTATCGACAAAACATTATAAGATCGTAAAATATAAATAAACGTGTTTACGGCTTATTTGTATTAATAATCTCCCCCTTTTTGTTGATGACAAAACATTAAATTATTTTAAGGAAAAGCTAAAATTCGTAAAAGTTTGAATTTGTAGTTTTTACTTTCTTCTCCCCCTTTTTGTCGAAACAAAAAGTGTTTGAAGGAAGGCAACACATTGTTTTTAAGAAAAACATGTGAAAGAGTTAAAAGTAAAAAGAAATAGAGAGCAAATAACGGGAAAGGATCTCGTCTTTACTCCCCCTTGACGAGTCCATCCCTATGTAAGGGCGTCAAGTAAATGATACTAATCTAGTTTGTTTGCAAAAGATATCGTCTAAGAGACGAATGTGCTCCCCCTTGATGATTTCAATTTTGCAAAGGGATGTCACGAAATGTAAACCTAGTATTGCAAGTAATTTGCAATGTATTGCTTTGACATAAAGCTCCCCCTAGCTTTAGGATGTCAAAGTCTTCATATGTAAATTGAATAACTACAAAACAAAGGTTAGAAATCAAGTATAATTCACAATTTCCTGCAAATGTGATTCAAGTTAGTAGAAAGAAAGCTTTTTGTCTTACGGATCCCACGGTTCCCTCCTAGTAGGGATCCGTCTAGGAAATTATGAGGGATCCGTATTAGCTGTTCAATTACAGCCAAGGTGATATAACAAGTAATGTTATCACACAAATCATATGCTCAACAAAATAACAAGTAGCATGTAATTCCATTTAATAAAACTAGAGTTATGATATACATGACTCTAAAAACTAAGAAAATAAGAAAATACATGACTAGGAATTTCTAAACAAACTATCGCTTGATGCTAGGACACCACTAAAATCTTCTTGCTCAAGTTTTTTTTAGGTTTAATCTCGTTGAAACGTTCGAGGAGATGATAGAACATGAAACGTTGGTCTTCTCGTACTTCATGTATCAAACTTTCAACATGTTGACAATGATAGCAATCTTTGTCATGGCTAGGTAGTGGTGGTGGAAGAAGTGAAATGGCTTGATGCGAAGGATCAAGTGAAGCGGCTTGTGGATCTTCAAACGATGGAGGAATTGGTGGAGGTGCATTTGAGAATTACTCAACCAAAAATGATGATGGTGGTAGAGAGGTGTCAACTTCCATATGGTCGGGTGGTTGACTTTGATGATTTCTCATAATCCAAATGGGATTATATGATGGAAACGGCGAAAAGGAAGTCGGAGCAAGTGTTGACTCAACACCTTGATTTTGAACCATTATTTCTCCTAATGAGAAGAATGTTGTTGGCGGAAGCGGATGTGATGGCCTAGGAGGCAAGTCCTCTAAATTGTAGAGGTGAGGTGATGATAGTGGGGATGTAAATGAAATAGCTCTAGGAACTAATGGTGATGGTTTAGTGGAGATGATATTGTTTGGCCTAGGAGGTATGGTGGTGTTTGGCATAGGTAGTTTTGTAGGTACTATCCTTTTAGGAATTGGTTTTATTGGATGATGAAGAATTTTATCATTTGTTGGTTTGATGGGAGATGATTCGGTTGAAGAAATTTCGTGTATAACACGAGCTCTTTTCATGGGTGGTTCTTTGGTGGATAAGTTACTACTTGGGGTTTTCCTCATGATGAGATGATTTCAAGAGGTTGCAAGAGCTGAAAGTTAGGATGAGAGTGATGACTATGGAGGTCCTAACAAGGTGGTTTATAAACTAAGAGATTTGGCAAGTGCATTTAAGCCTTAAGCCATTAGGATTCATTGGAATGTGATGATTGACATGCACAAGAGTCAACTTCAGAGGTTGTATTGATCTAGGAATTCATTTAAGATAAGATGGAGTGTTTGAGTTAGGAAGATGAGTTGAAATGATTGGTTTTGAAAGATTTGACATAAACTGTCATCCGGATACCACGGTTCCTTCCTCAGAGGGATCCGTCTAGGCTAATCCTAGGATCCGCTTTCCAGCTTATGAAAGGATGGATATGATGTTTCTAAGATCTAAGACCTATATCATTTTGAGTGTTTCAGTCCTCCTAAGTGTTTTAAATGAAGGGGTGCTTGAGTGCTTGAAGGTAATGAATGATGTAGCTAATGATTGTTATTTATGGAAGGATTTGGAACTTTCAAGAATACCAATGGGTGAGCAAGGATGACACTAAAGATTTAGAGTATTAATTGAAGCTAAATGATCCTAGAGATCAGGTTGTGTTTTAGGATAGTGTTTTGGAAAATATCCTAGAAGCTTTGAGATGGAAAAACTAGATTTTGATCAACTTTGATCAATTTTGAGGTGAGGATGATTAATGATCAATTTTGCCATAATCGAAAGATCTCTAAGGCTAGATGGGAGAGAAAAAAACAAAAAATGAAGTGTGAGTTTAAGAGCGGAAGAGTAATGGATTAAGGACGAAATGGTAGATCTATAATCGTCTTAGAGTGTGATCTAGGTGAGTTATGTATGAGTAGGAAAGATCAACCTATATTGATAAGGACTTAATTTTGCCTTAAGACACTATGTTAAGCTTGGTGTGTGAGGTATTCTAAGGATATGTTTGAAATATAATGCTTGCAATTGCATTTTCTGTTTGCCGGATCCCACGGTTCTCTAAGTGTAGGGATCCGTCTAGTACAATCTTTGGGATCGCCCATCCGCTCAGCAGACCTTTACTAAAGGTATGCAATGATCTTGACAATGCATTATATCTCAAGGACAATCTAAAAAGAGTTCTAATACTAAGATATCAAGTGTAAGATGTTTTATTTCATGAAGGAAATTGGATTACATTGATAAAGCACGAGTACAAGAGATTTGATCCTATTTTGGAATACTATTAGTTTCCTTGAGTGTTTTCGCTAGGAGGATCATTATGTGATTGATGAGTGTTGGTGGAATCAAGAGTGAAGAAAGTCTTCATGAGAGATATGTTTAGCGGTTCTATCATCTTGTTTACAAGTACATACAACGGACTTTGAAATTGAGGATGGAAGTGCATAACATTATGATAGAGGCGTGTCAAGAACATTCCATAAGGGATGAGTTTATTCTTGGAGCCTTGAAGATTTGCAATTCGCCTTGCGAAGAAGTAGGCGAGATTGTATGGTTGTTGTGTTAGCAAACAGTACAACATGTGAGCACAACAAGCGGGAAGAATTTCTCGATTTCCCCTAAGACTCCAAACATTTTCACGTATGATGAGTGCAAGAGGCTTGTCCTCTTATCGGATATCCCTTGTAAAGATAATGTTTGGATCGGAGTAATATGGTCGAGGTTTGCTTATTATGCGATTTAAATCTTCCGAGAGGGTATGTGTGAACAATATGGACTATTTTCTTCACGAAAGTTGAAGAGAGAATCAAGAGACCAATCTTCGGTGAAGGCACATTGTCCATGATTTGGAATCCGGAGGATGTGAGCAAAATGCCCAAGGGTTAGAGTAAACTTTTGGTTTTTGATATAAAACCAAAGAGATAGAGAGCGATCCTCGTTACAAACGAGTTCGACTTGACGGAAGAATTCCATTATGAACCTTGGACATATCTTCTCGTTGATTTCAAGAAGGCATTATAGTCCTATGGCTCGAAAGGAGGTATTGATACCTTCTTCGAATTGTAGAGAGGTGTCTACAATACGTCCATCGTGTAAGTGACGGTTTTCGAGATTATTGAACCCACGGATATGATTGCTGTGAGTGTTGGGTTCGAGAGAGATGTTTGGAGTGTAGACGCTAGTGAGTGAAAAATCAAACTCATATTCATGCGTCATAGTTGAACCTATAAAAATGATAAGTTAATAAAAGGAGATGTTTGTGGTCAACCTATGATAATCTAATGTTTTTACTAGATTTTTATTAACAATGGTATTTAACACTTTAACATTCTCAAGGTTTTGACTTTCTAGTGGATTATTACATTTAGAAAGATATTGGTTTAATCTTGCATGAAGACTGTTTTCCAAGTTAGGGACGGATCCCACGGTTCTTTTTTACAAAGGGATCCGCTAGTATAACTTCCGGGATCCGTGGATCTATAGTAACATGTAAAGATTTTGATAAAAACATAGGTTTTACAATTTTTATACCACGAAATATGTTTTATCCTACATTTTCTTTTAGCATGCATACATGACTTCTAATGTATCACGAAAGAATATAAAACATATAAATCAAAATAAGTGACAAACACATTATGATAAAAATAACCTAGATAAACTAGATTATTAATAATATTCATTTCAATACTAAGGATGATACAAAGGATTGGGTATATGATCCCAATGTAGATTAACAACACAAAGTAAATGTCTCCATATGTGAACTTCATCATAGGGAACACAAGTGCGATGAGTGTTATGGCGATGAGCACGAGTGCGATGTAAACCATGTTGATGACGGATCTTCTTGGTTTTGGTTGAGATGAAATGAGGAGGAAGATGGAGTTTTTGAATAAGAGAAAATTTTGAATTTGGAGGATTTGAAAAAGTGAGGGTTTGGTAGAGTGGTCGACGGTGGAGTTTTATAGGGAAGGAGGAATTTTTGAAATTCGTGTTTTGTTTTATTATTGGATTTAAAAAGAGACAAAACATAAGTTTTATATACCATGACTTTAGATGAGAAGTAAAACAAGTATGTGAGAAAAAGGCTTCCTAATGAAGCTTCATGTAAAACATGTAAAAGCACACAAAAAAAATATTCATATAAATACCTAAATAGGTATACTTAATTATCAAGCAAAATAAAGGGAAAATCATACCTCTAGCGCACTTAGGAATGTCTTTACAAATGACACAACAAATGTCACTTAGATGATTCCTGCTCCTTTGCGATTAAGATACCTTCTTAAGGAAGGTATTCTTGTTACCAAGCGACTCCTAAAGCTTGGTGGGTATGAGCTTTGACTAATCAACATGACAAAGAAGATTAGTGACATTAAATGAAAAAGGTAAATAAGAAAACTATTGTTATCAAATCAACATCCAAACATATAGTTTTAAAAGACATGGTGTTTGTTTTTATGAAAAACCTTCTTTGTAGTTTTCAATTAACTATGGATCATATCAAGTTTTTAAAGTACAATATACTTCAAGAAACTTGGTAACGAAGCTCTGATGCCAATTGTGGAAAACTAGAAGGGGGGGTTGAATAGTTTTGCCAATTAAAACTTCTTTTTAATCTATTTAGATTGCCTTATGACAATCTATTTGGATGTGTGTATTGGATCTTGATAAACAAGCATATAAAGGTAAGTAATGAAAAGATAAGAGTAAGAAGCACAAAACCACAACACGAGTATTTATAGTGGTTCGGCTACAAGGACACCTTCCTTGCCCTACTCCACTCCCCGAGTCACCTACTCGAGAGTTCGTAATTACTACACCAATCTCCTTATGGCGGAGAAGCCTTCACAACGTCGCCTACCCTTTTTCCGGTGCTAGGCTAACCACCGGGTTCTTTCACTCCATGGTGAACCACACCTACACAACGTCGCCTACCCTCTATAAGGTACTAGGCTAAGTACCTAGTTCTTTCACTCCAAGGTGAACTACACCTTCACAACGTCGCCTACCCTTTATTAGGTACTAGGCTAAGCACCTAGTTCCATTGCAATGGAGGAACTACTACCACACTACACCAACGACTAATCCCAAAGGAGATCTACTCCTTTACAACATTATCAAGGATATCAATATCCTTGGATCTAATACTAGTATATCTTGTACATCGAAACACACCATATCAAGTGTACATCTAAGGCACCTTTCACTAATGCCTTTGACTAGATCTACAAGACACCTTTCACTAATGTCTTGTGTGTTCACTTCTAAGCACCTTTTACTAATGCTTCTTTGTCTTGACTTCTAAGCACCTTTCACTAATGCTTCTTTGTCTTGACTTCTAAGCACCTACCACAAGTGCTTGTGTTATAGATGATAGATACCCTTCACTAATATCTCCGTCTTAACACTTGAGACATCTTTCACTAATGTCTTCAACACTACACCTCTTTGAGGAAAGAAAGGAATCATCAACAAGAAGACTTCAGTAGCCTTGATGATGAGGAAGCTTGGCAACTCATGGACTTGAGCTTGCTTGACTTCAAAGGTGGTGATCCTGCCTTTAAGAGGAACCTAAAAGATCACACAAAAACAAAACTACAAACATAGATCTCTTGGATCTAAGGTTAGTGAGATTTAACTCATGGGGAAAGTGTGTTAGAAAGGGATGATGAATAATGAAGAAATGGCTCACTATTTATAGAGGAAAAATCCTACTGTTCCCCGGATCCCACTGATCCCTTCCACTTGGGATCCGGCTAGCACAAAGCTAGGGATCCGTGGAACGCTCCTCTTTACCCATGGGTATTTTGGTTATGGGTCATGGGTCATGGGTCATGGGTTGAACCATGGATCTTTGGCTAGATACAATGTATCTTTGAGTGCAATGCACTTAGTCACTTGGGTATGGGTTGATCCATGGGTTATAGGTATTATCCATATGTGATCTAAACATGATATCATGCAATGGGTTATGGGTCAAGATCCATGGGTTATGGGCTTTGGGTTGTACCCAACTACATCCAATGTATTTGCCTAATGGGTTGTGATGCTTAAGTTTCTACCCATTTATATTACCCAGTATACTACATACTAGTTATGTGTATATTTTATCCAAATATGTAAACACTAGTTGTTGTACATATGTATTACTAAATCATAAAATCACTTATACTTGTTTTAGTGTTTTATGTGAAAATGTGAATATGTTAGAAACTATTAGTTCAAACCATTTACGTATTTTATTTGTTTCGTTAATATGATTTTACGTTTGTTATCGACAAAATATTAGAAGATAGTAAAATATAAATAAACGTTTTTACGGCTTATTTGTATTAATAGAAGTGTTGAAAATGATAATGGTATTTGTATGACAAAAAAGAAAGTATTGTTTGGAATTATTACATGAGTATGGATTGCTTGCTGCTAAGCCTGTTGATACACCCTTGCCTGAAAACTCTATTTTGAGTTGTATTGAAACTAAAAATGATAAAGTGTTGAACAATATTAATAACTATCAAAAGTTGGTTGGTAAGGTTATATACTTAACGAATACCAGACCTGATATTAGTTATGTTGTTCACTGTTTAAGTCAACACATGCATAAGCCTTTACAATCTCATCTTAAGGTTGCTTTGAGAGTTTTGAAATATTTGAAAGGGTCTCCGGGTTCTGGTTTGCAGTTTGATAAAGAGTCTAGTCTTAAGCGTAAAGCTTATGCAGACTCTGACTGGGCTAAATGTCCTTTAACTAGAAAATCTGTTACTAGATTTTGTGTTTTCTTAGGTAACTCTCTTATTTCTTGGAAAAGTAAGAAACATGCTACCTTATCTAGAAGTTCAGCTGAGGCTGAGTATCGAATCATGGCTTCTACTACCTGTGAAGTGATTTGGTTGGGTAATCTGTTGCACAGTCTTGGTCTTAAAGAGTTGTTGCCTGTAGATATATTCTATGATAATAGTGCTGCAATCCAGATTGCAGACAATCCTGTTTTCCATGAGAAAACTAAACACTTTGAGTTAGATGTGCATTTGGTTAGAGAAAAGGTTTCTGCTGGAGTAATCAAAACAGTTAAGATTCATACAGATATGCAAGTGGCAGACATTTTTACTAAGTGTCTTGGTCAAAAACAACATGCTTTGTTTTGCAAATGTCTTGGTATGTATGATTTGTTTGCAGGTGTTAACAATGGTGATAAGAGTAGCAGTCAAGCTAATGAAGGAAGCAGTTTACAAGATGAAGACTTGTCAACTAGAGGAGGGGTGTTAAATAATATGGAGGACTGAAGTTGTCAAGTGTGAAAGCCTTAAAGAAAGTTTGCGTCTAAAGTGTAGAAAAGAGAAGTGCAAGGGCTTAAGTGAAACATGGTTGAGTATATAATCTCTCTTCCAACTTAGGGTTTCATATCTCTCTCATTCAATCGTTTTTAGTCTCTCTCTAATATTTAACACAATTGTGTTTGTCTTTGATATCAATCTTGATATCTGTTAGTATTATGTATCCAGATCAATCTCTTTATTTGATCTTGTTAAGTCTGAGTGTTGAGTGATCTTTGTAGTGAGTTGACTGGTGTCTTCCTAGAAGAGATCAGTTTGGTTTCTTTGTATTTGTACTGGTAAGCACCCAGTTGGGGACTTATCTTCTTACATTGTTATAATAAAAGATATACCAATGGGTGGTTGGTTGGGTGTAATTTTGAGTTGTTGTGTGCTCTTGATCATTTTTACACTTACAATGTTTGCTTTGTTTCCTCCCCAGTATTTTGAGGTATTTGAGTTTGCTATGATAGCATAAACTATAATGGTCGATCACATCACTTTTCTTATTTGTCAATCGTCGTTGTTTCATCCTTTTCTTGACAAGGTATAGAATGAATACATCCAGCGACAACTTTTTTTCTACCTATTTCAATGTTTGGCGATCCATTAGAAAGTAAAGTGTAATTTTTTCAAGTGCCATTTGTAGGGTTGCTGGTTATGTGAACCGATACTAATTATATTAGACGGCATAGTCATATGGTATAATGACATTTTAGAAGGCCTTACTTTCTGAATGGACTTATTGATCAAATATTGGAGGTGTATGATAAATACATGATTTGTGTCAATACGTTGTGGTGAAATTTAACCTTTAACATCATATGGTCCAATATATGCAAACTCAATTACCGTTGCTAACGACCAGCTTATGTTTTAGCCACTTGATCTTAATCCTATATATGAATCCTCGATCTCGGTTGTTTGTTTGCAGCCATTCCGGGTTGGATACCCTTTTATCCCATCCCGTACTCGAAAATCTGAGTCAAACGATTTCTTGAGGCTTATGTACAATCCTATTGACACTTCTTGTAGCGCGTTTTGGTTATGCTTCGCTTTGTTGCTTGCTTTGTCGATGATGTCTGGAAAGGAAGATGTTCCGGACTAAGTATATAAGAAAATTTTGGTTTGAAAAGAGTTGTTGATGCGTAGGCTTCAAGGGTCTGCTAGGAATGCATTTTTAAGTCCAATGAGCACAGCCGTATGTGTAAGAGGGCATGCATTTATTTATTTATTTGTTAATTGTTTTATTGGATTTTGATATTCCAATGCTTTGTGAATTCTAACTATGATACTTACCTTATTTAAAAATATTTGCAGGTGTTCATTGCCGAAGAGGCCTACAAAAACATCTTTAATTAAAAGACATGAAGGTATTTTTCCAGGATCGGCATTAGCATTTAATTAAAAGACAATCCTCAAATTATATTCAGGCCATTTCTCGCTTGCTCTTTTCCATCTTTCAGTAATTAACCAAAGCAAGTCAAAGTGGGTCGTATTTATGCATAACTCACGAATGGGTCGTCCCTTTGGACTCTCAAAAGTAGGGGTAAAGAAGATTCCAAAGCACGTGGTGTGATTGTTAATTCACATGTACTTTTTCTATTCGTTTTTGTAGACCAACAACCTTTTCTTTACAATTATTTTTATAGCACCATACTTTTTGACTTGGGCATTTTAAGTATTGGGCTTTTTTTCTGTACGTATGAACACCGAAACTGTAATTGATAGATTCATTTTTCTTATGAAAAAGATGGTAATAAGTGCTTTTTGAATAATCTTTCTGATGTAGGGGAGGTATCGAAGCTTTCGAAACCTTGGTCGTAGATGAGGTCTTTGATCGCAGTTTAGAAAATTTGCCAATAAAAGACTGTAAACTTGCACAGGATGGGTATTGGTGTTGATTAGTAAAGTTCTTCAAGTATGATTTTGGATATAAGAGGGGAAGGTGTCGCCTCGCCATCACTCGCCGTCGTCCAATGTGGACGCTCGCCGTCCTTCGCCGTGACACCGGCGTCCTTCGCCGTGGAGAGGAGCGTCGTTCTGACGACGAAGGAAACTTCTGACAAAAGTGAGGGCAACAGATATATATATATCTGTTATTAAACGGATATATTAAAAGTTTAATTTTTTTTTTTTTTTTAAATCCCACCACCCCTATAAAATAGTAACATTCATCTCCACCATTTTTATCATCTTCATCTCCTACATCTTCCATTCTTACTTAACTCAAAAAAAATTCTCACATGTCTCAAAACCCAAATGACGGAGGGTACTTCACAAACTTACTTAACTCAAACCCACCACAATATGGGGGTTCTTCAAACCCGTCTACCCCCTCCTCGACAAATTCCAACCCGTCTCCACAAGAAATATTTCTTAACCAACAATATCAGTTTCAACAAGGATTCGCAAGTTACCCCGCCCGATTTCAATCACCATAGTTTTTTAACCCGTCACAACCTCCACAGTTTTTTAACCCGTCACAACCTCCACAGTTGCCCCAAATGGAATCACAACCGTCCGGTTCACAATTCAAAGTTCCAAAAGCACGTGAACCGGCAAAAGGTAGGGGAAAAAGACGAAGGCAAAAAAACATGCTGTGGATTTGGACCATTGACGACGACGAAGATGTGGAAGTCATAGCACTGCAGTGAGGAAGTGGAGCAAGGCTGAAGAAAGGTTACTTGCGCAGTGTTGGATAGAAATTTCCTAAGATAGAGATATGGGAAATGACCGTCCTGAAGAGTTCTTTTGGAACGACATTCTCGACATGTTCAATACTCAGACCACCGATAACCAGCGTGGCAAGAATATGATAACTGGTAAATGGTCGAGGATTAACAGTGATTGCCAGAAGTTCAACGCTATTTACAAACATCTTCAGCGTCGAAGTGGTGAAAATGACCACGATCGTGTCCCGAATGCCAAAGATAGCTTTGTGCAGCGTTATGGTGGGAAGGAGATGGAGGCAAAGATCCCATTGACATTACATGTCTCGAGAATATATTCGGGCCGGACAGACGACCTCATCCTGAAAGAGATGGAGGCAAACGAGCCGCAAAGAAACAGAAGTCGACTTCAACGCGTCGAGCACGCTGCGAGCTCCGGTGGAAGTCAATCGAGTACTTTTTCGGGACATATATCCGAAATATATGCTCAAAAATCCGACGCTCAAAGGGCTTGTTACGAGGCGAGGCGGAAGAAGGAAAAAGCTCTCCAAGAGAAGATCGAGATGGATTTTCGATGATAGATCCAATTTGAATCTTGACCCGGTAAAAGCATAAATCATCAAGAGGCGTGAACGTCTAATCAAGAAATATCACCAAAGAGATGACAAGGTTTCGTATTATTAGTATGTGTTGTATTTTTTTTACCCGTTTTTTTTTCTTTTCGTATCGTTTTTATTAGTAAGTGTTGTTTTTTTTTTCTTATTATTAAGTTATGTATTGTATTTTTATTTTGAATGAAATGAATTTAGTTTATTTGGAAAATTGAATAAGAAAAATAAAGTGGTAGTGGTGGGCACCAAATGAAGAGGTTGAGGTTTGTTATGAGTGAGGGGGGTTTGTTGTGGTTCGTTGTGGAGAAGTGAGATGCTGATGTGGCGCTGAGGTGGCACTGATGAAGAGGGTGAGGCTTGTTATGACACCTTCCGCTCTAAGTAAGCATAAGATTGGACTAACATTGGGTTCTGAAAAATTGGAAGTACGGACTGTCAATATTTTAGTCGACACTCATGGGGGTGCTACACGTCATAGATGGATGATTTTGTGCCAACTTTACTAACAGATGGATGGTTATGTGTCAAAAAAAACCACAAGGATGTAAAGCGAGACACGAGACAAACCACTGGATGTATTTTAGACTTTACTCTATTTTATATATAAACTAAGGTGTAGATCCTTGATGTGATTGAAGGTTAACATAATGTTAGTTTTGGTTTTAAGTTTTACATAAAATACTAATAGCAATTAAACGTTTATAATCAAAATTCAAAATATTTTGAAACTACATATTTAGCTCAATTAGCTCGATTAGCTCGTTTAGCTCGAGTAGCTCGTTTGACTCGTTCGGCTCGAATAACTAAACGAGCTTTCGAAGGAGCTGAGCTAAAAACAAGTTTTAAAAGCTTGGCTCGTGAAATTATTCGAGCTCTACATTTTGTTTGAGCTCAATTCAAGCTCAAAAATTATCAAGCTCGACTCGAGTAGCTCATTAAAAGCTCGATTCCCTAGATTGCCATTTGAAATATCCGGGTATATACACATATTTTTGGTACATGTACATGTATCAAATTTGAATATGAGCATTGTTTACAGCCATCTAACAATACATATATAAAAGCTAATTGGTATATTGCTTATTAATGTTTTGTATGTGATTCCTCTTTTCTGATGATAAATTTTTTTAGATGTGTACAAACCTTAATGCAGAAAGCTTTTATATTCAATTTCTTATGTTGGCTAAAATTTTGAAATTAGATAATTATTTCCAAGTGACATACTAAAAAGATCTGTTTCTATGCCCAGAAACTTTAAAATGCCATTTCCCTCGACATTAACAGATTTGGCTGTTGCAAATCTGCATACATTTTTTATGACTTTCTACCCAGTTTAACCCAGCTGATTTTTATGTGAATCAGTTGAAGACTAAGTTGGGTTGAACATCAAGACGAGTACAAACAGAGGCGGACCTAAGCACACCTTAGGTGGTGCCCGGGAACCACCTTGGAAAATGTTTTCTTGTGCAAGCGATGTGATGTGATTTTTCGGGACCTACCTTAGAAATATGTTGGGAACCACCTTAGATGTTAATTTGGTGAAAAATGGTGACCGAAACTGTTGGGATATGAAAGTGCTGAAGATATGAAAGTACTGAAGATATGAAAGTACTGTAAGCTGCAAAGAACTGGAAAAAGTCAAAGAGTCAAAGTACTGCTAAAGATAAAGTCAAAGTACTGCACAACTTGAAGTCAAAGTCTGCAAGAACAAAGAACTGTTATATTCGTTTATGGAAAGTATTGTAACTCTAGAATATTTCGTATTAGATTACTTGTCGTACAAGGATACAATTTGTAAACCGACTAGGATATCCTTGAGCCTATAAAAGGACTCCTAGATTGGCATTAAAGGGAAGAGTTTTACGAAGTCTATGAGTTTATAAGTTTTAGAGTTTTAGAGAGAAGTTTGATAATCTTAGAGTTGTTTAGTGTATCTGCATAATAAGCAGATTTAGAGTTAATAATAAAAGTTATTCTTCTTAGCTTTGTTAAGTAAATTCCGCGTACTTGATAAAGATTGCTCAGTGTTTCTTTGTTAATAACTTAGGATTTATCCGAGGTTGTTAAACCTTAACAAGCTAGTTAAGTTAGTTTGATTAAAGTATATCGATCCAACAAGTGGTATCAGAGCTTGTGTGGAAACTCTGACTTGGAAGAAACCCTACTACAACAATATTCAAGATTTCGACTGATTCTGTTCCACAACCTTCCATCACCTCAATGAGGATTCCAGTCATCAAGAAAGGCGAATATGATCTATGGTGTATTAAGATGAGGCAGTACATTGCCATTACAGACCAAGCTCTATGGAATGTAATTGTTAATGGTAATGAAGAATTTCCAGAACCGATTGATGTTCCTAGACAACCCAAAGCACCTAAGGCAGTCTTACCAGTAGCAACCTTAAGGAATCAAGAGAAGGCACTCAACATTCTCTTGTCTGCCATTCCAGATGGTCATCTTCTCAAATTTCATGATGCTAAAGATGCAAAGCAGCTGTGGGCTGCTCTCAAGACCAGATTTGGAGGGAATGAAGCTTCTAAGAAGATGCACAGAAATCTGCTGAAGCAACAATTTGAAAATTTTACAGTTGGAGAAAGAGAGAGTCTTGATGCTGCATATGATAGGTTTCAAAATCTCCTAAACATGTTGGAGTTATACAAGGAAGAAGTATCAGTTGAGGATGCTAATTTGAAGTTTCTAAGGAGTTTGCCATCTACATGGCATGTGATTGCTACTATGATCAGAGGACAACCAGGTTTGGATGTCATGGACTTTGATGATCTCTACCATCAACTGAAGGTGTATGAGCATGAGATGAGTGGTCAAACAAATTCCAAGTCTCACAGTATTTCTTTTCTATCATCTGAAAAGAAGGTCAGTACTTCCATCAAAAGTACTGCTTCTCCTCAAAGTATTGTTTCTCAAAGTACTGCTGTTTACACCCCCCTTCATATGCTCAGCAGGCCTCAACTACCACTATGCCCTCAGATGAAGTTATGTGCTCCTTCTTTGCACAACAAGCTAGTTTACCTGTCACCTATGAAGAAGATCTAGCACAGATTGAAGAAGATGCACTTGAAGAAATTGATATTAGGTGGCAAGTTGCTGTGATCCAATGCAAGGATCAAAAAGTACATGAAGAAGACAGGCAAAAGCATTGACTTCAAACCAAAACAAGGAATAACTTTTGACAAATCCAAAATTGAATGCTTCAATTGTCAAAAGACTGGTCACTTTGCAAGGGAGTGCAGTTTTGCTAAGTATCAAGCAAACGAACATCGAGAAGCCAAAACTTGAGCTCAAAGAAATTTCAATTATTGAAACAAAGGCTTTGGTTGCTCAAGAGAAGTTATCGAAGTTGATTTGGAGTGAAGAGTTTGATGATGAACCAGTGACTTACTGTATGGTAGCAGTGGAAGAAGTAGTTGAAGAATCAATGGAAGCATTGACCTGAGCACTCGCTTTTGATGAGGAACCGAACATCGCTTTGGAATCGATGATGGCTTTGGAGGATTTGATTGGAGCAAGGAAAGTGAAGATGCTCCTGTTCTTCTTGCAATGGTGGCTACTTCACCAACTCAGTCTCTATCTCGAGGTATGCTCAAACTGTTATGATTTTTATCAAAAATTACTTAACACTTATGTGATTGAAAGAGATAATTGTGTTAGGGCTAGGTCTGAGGTAGCTGGTTATCAAATAACCTTAGAATCTATGGAAGCCAAAATCTTAGCACATGAAACTAATGAAGTAGCTTGGGCTGAAAAATATGGACAACAGGATTACCAATTAAAACTAAGTGAATGGAAATTAAACTGTAAAATTGCTGAAATTGAGAAATTAACTAAGGAAAGAGATGATTTGTTAGCTAAGTTTGCTGCTTGGGGTGAGTCTGGTTTGTCACATGTTACTTATGTTCAAAAACAGAGAAGAGCTTATATTAAAACTGGATTAGGTTTTGGAATGGATTTTAGTAACATAGATGAAAACCAACCTACTGATCAGGATGAAGGTGAGTATGAGGATATAACCACTAGTGATGATGAACTTATTAATTATGTAGATACATCTAGTAATGAGGGCTCAATAAGTTAACCACCTCCTGAGTATAAGAAAGATAATGGTTATCATGCTGTTCCCCATTCCACTGGCATTCATCAACCCCCTAGGCCTGATGTTTCTCGTTTTGGAGTAGACAGTCTAGAGTTTAGGAAAAAGCTTGTAGCTCAATCTAGGTCTGAAAAACCCAAAGAAGCTGTTGAAAATATTGTTCAAAATCAAGCAGTACCTTCAAATCAAAGTACTGCTCCACAAGCAGTACCTTCTGCAAAACCTTTTCAAAACAATACTGCTAAACCTTTTTGGGATAACTTTGGTCAACACAGGTTTAATCATTCACCAAGAAGGCAAAATAATTTTGGGCATAGACATAGAAGAAGTCACTTTGGAAGTATGGGTCAAAAACTGTGTTTTGTGTGTTTTAGTCCTACTCATTTAATCAAGGATTGTGAACATCACTCAGAATATCTTATAAAATTCCCAAAGAACAGTCCGCCAACCGAAACCTAGAGAGCACAAACCAGTCTGGAATAATTCAAATAGGGTCAATCACAGAAATTTCTCACCAGATCATAGATACCCACACCAGAGAAGACATTTTTCAAAACCTTTAGTATCTCACAGTACTTTCCAATGTATCGTTATCATCGACCAGACTTTCTCAAAGTACTGCTCAGCCAAAACAAGGTACTAATCACACTATTTGGAATAGGAGTCCTAGAAGATCTCACTATCAACCTAGAAGGTATTACAATTCACATAGGGGATCTAGATCACAGAACATCGTGTTAAACCGAATGGGTTAACAGGAAAGTATCACGAGGACAAACAGTACTTTCAACCAAAAGTGAATCTGATGTTTTTGTAATACAAGAAAAAGCAAATGATATTGAAAAAGATATTTGTGTTGAAAAACCAGAAAGTTTTAAAAAACCACATGCTAAAGATCAAAAGATAATCCTGGATCATCATTTGAAAGATAGTGGACATTACATACTCAAAGAATTTGAGTTTGTAACTCCACAAGGGGAACACAAGTCAGTAATGGCTTGGGTTCCTAAAAATCTCTAACTCTTTTCTTTGTGTGCAGGGCAACCCGGAAGAGGAGCTTAAAGATCATCTTATTGTAGATAGTGGTTGCTCTGGAAGTATGACAGGAGACAAAGATATCCTGTTTGATTTTAGAAATATTAGTGGAGGAAGAGTTGCATTTGGGAATGATCCCAATGGAGGAAAGATTACTGGAAAAGGAACTATCAAAGCAGGGCTTATAGATTTTGAGAATGTTCGATATGTGAAGGAGCTTAAGTTCAACTTATTGTCAGTATCACAAATCTGTGATAAAAAGCATCCTGTGTTATTCACTGACACAGAATGTCTCATCCTTTCCTCTGACTTTAAGCCTGTTGATGATGACTTGGTCGTTCTTAGAGTACCAAGGACATATGATGTGTATAGCTTAGACATGAAGAGTTTACATTCTTATGGAAGAGCCACATGTTTGGTGGCTAAAGCAACAACTGAAGAGGCACATCAATGGCATAGAAGATTGGGCCATGTTAATTTCAAGAATATCAACAAATTGATCAAAGGCAATCTAGTTAGAGGTTTACCTTCGAAAACTTACAAGAATGATCAATCATGCTTGGCATGCAAGAAGGGTAAACAACACAAAGCTTCTTGCAAGAAGCTTGAGGAGAGGACTATTAGAGAACCTTTGGAGCTGTTACATATGGATTTGTTTGGACCGGTTTCTGTGGCAAGTTTAAACAAGAAAAAGTACTGCTTGGTTGTAACAGATGATTGTAGTAGATTCAGTTGGGTATTTTTCTTGGGTTTTAAAGATGATACTTTTGATGCTATTCAGACTCTCATAATAGCACTTGAAAACCAATTGAGACTCAAGGTTAGAGGTATTAGATGTGATAATGGGACTGAATTCAAGAACAAGCTTATGGATGAATTTTGTGCAAACAAAGGCATAAAGAGGGAGTTTAGTATTGCAAGAACACCACAGCAAAATGGTGTTGCAGAGAGGAAGAATAGGACTTTGATTGAAGCAGCAAGAACAATGCTAGCAGATTCTCATCTACCTATTCAATTTTGGGCAGAAGCTGTAAGTACTGCTTGCTATGTACTTAACAGAGTATCAGTTACCAAACCACGGATGAAGACACCTTATGAATTGCTTATGGGAAATAAACCCAAAATTCGTTTTATGAAGCCTTTTGGATGCCCTCTCACTATTTTAAATACAATTGATAATCTGGGGAAGTTTGATGGCAAGTCTGAAGAAGGATACTTATTGGGTTATTGCACTAACAGTAAGGGCTTTAGAGTGTACAACAGAGTAACTAAGAAGGTTCAAGATTGTCTTCATGTTGAGTTTTTAGAAGATCAAGACAATGAAAAAGGTAAAGGACCTGATTGGATGTTTGATCTTGAGGTTTTAACTCCTTCAATGAACTATGTACCTGTTAGAGAAGAAAATCAACCTGTGCACAATGGAGAAGATTTAAAATATGTTGTTCATGGAGTTCATATTAGACTTAATGCTGTCCCTGATGAAGATCCTGTTAGTCCAAAACAAAGTACTGATGTTCTAAAGCAAAGTATTGTTGCTCCACAACAAAGTACTGTTGCTCCACAACAAAGTACTGTTGCATCAACATTATCTGCTGAGGATCAATCTATTCAAGAGGAACTTAATCAGATGCTTCTTCAAGATGTTTTAGCACATTCTTACAGTGATGAACAAAGGAGAGCTTATGAAGAGGCAAAGAAGAAGAATAAGACTAAAGAGTACTCTCACAGACTTTGGACAAGATATTCGAACAAAGTACTTTGCACCAGTTGACAAGATACTTTAGAAGATTTGGATGATCCTACCATGCCGGATTAGAAGAACCGATGATGAGTTTCAAGATGAAGGTATTTTCTCAGATTCCAATGAAGATGCTGATGTTACTAATTTGGAGGATACTTATGGCATTCCACAGTCTCCAAGCTTAAGAATTCATAAGAATCATCCTTCTGATCAAATCATTGGTCCTTCTACTTCCGGAGTGATGACTAGACACAGAACTAAGACTTTCTCTACACCTCACAATGCTTTACTTAGCTTTGTGTATAAACAAAACAGGCTAAATCATAAGGACCATCAAACCTGCCTATTTACTTGTTTTATCTCTCAAGAGGAACCCAAGAATATTGCTCAAGCCTTGACTAAAGAAAGTTGGGTTGAAGCTATGCAGGAAGAGCTTCTTCAATTTAAACTTCAAGAAGTTTGGGTTTTATGTGATCTTCCAGATGGGAAGAGAGTTATTGGAACAAGATGGGTTTTCCGAGTCAAAAGAGATGAAAGAGGTAATGTTATCAAGAATAAAGCAAGGTTAGTAGCACAAGGCTACAGACAAGAAGAAGGAGTAGATTATGATGAAGTGTTTGCTCTTGTAGCAAGAATAGAAGCTATTAGAATATTTCTTGCTTTTGCTTCTTATATGGGATTTCAAGTTTACCAGATGGATGTCAAGAGTGCCTTTTATATGGCAAGATTACAGAGGAAGTTTATGTCAAACAACCTCCTGGTTTTGAAGATCCTAAACACCCAAACAAAGTCTACAAGGTGGTTAAGGCTCTTTATGGCCTTCATCAGGCACCTAGAGCTTGGTATGAGAGACTCTCTACATTCTTATTGCAACATGGATACAGAAGGGGAGCTATTGACAAGACTTTATTTATCAAGAGACAAGAAAGATATCATGTTAGTTCAATTCTATGTTGATGATATCATCTTTAGGGCTACCAAACAGTCCATGGTTAAAGAGTTTGAGCAGCTGATGTAGAAGGAATTTCAAATGAGTTCAATGGGAGAGTTGACTTTCTTTTTGGGACTTCAGGTTAAGCAGTCAAAGGAAGGTATTTTTATCAATCAAGACAAGTATGTTACAGACATACTTAAGAAGTTCAATTTTGATGATATGAATACTGTTACTACACCTATTAAATCTATCAATTCATTGGGGAAAGATGAGGATGGACAACCTGTTGAAGTCAAGTTATACAGATCAATGATTGGCTCTCTTATGTATCTCACCGCATCAAGGGTGATATCATGTTTGCATTTGCTTATGTGCAAGATATCAAGTCTCACCAAAGATCTCTCACATGAATGCAGTGAAGAGAATCTTCTTTTATTTGAAGCAACAACCAAACTTAGGGTTGTGGTATCCAAAGAGTCACCTTTTCACTTAGAAGCTTTTTCAGATAGTGATTATGCAGGTGATAACTATGATAGGAGATCAACCACTGGAGGATGCCAATATCTTGGAAGAAGGTTAGTGTCCTGGCAATGTAAGAAACAAACAATTGCAAGCAACATCCTCTCTGAAGTTGAATATGTAGCTCCGCAAGGCTGTTGTGGACAAGTTTTGTGGATGCAAAATCAACTTTTGGACTATGGATTCAATTTCAAGAATACTCCTATCAACATTGATAATGAGAGTACCATTTGTATTGTGAAGAATCCAGTTTATCATTCCAATACCAAGCACATACAGATTAGGCATCACTTTATCCGAGATTGCTATGAGCATAGGCTCATTAATGTGGTTAAGGTCCACACAGATGATAATGTAGTGACTTACTCACCAAAGGCTTTGATGTTTCAAGATTCAATCACTTGGTGGTGAGCATTGGCATGATTAACTACTGAGCTACATTTAAGGGGAGGACTATTTCGTATTAGTATAGTCCTGTGTATTACTTGAGGGGAGGATATTTATGCATGCTTAGTTTTTATAGAAGAATTTGGAAAAGTACTGTTTTCCCTGAAAGTACTGCTTGGAAAGTACTACTTGGGAAAGTACTGCATACGTGGAAAGTATTGTTTGTCTTATTAAAGTACTGTTCCAACGGTCATATTGAGAGGTAATTAATTCTAACGGTAACTTTGGTATCTATGGCTGTGATTTTTTTTTAAATCTCACCTATAAATAACCATTCTCCGATTTTCCCTCTCATATTGATCCATTAGAATCTTTTCCATAATTCTCTCATCTTCTTTATATTATTCGGTTATATCTCTTCGGTGCTCACATAATCAACAATGGCTAATCGTCCAACCGTTTCAAAGCACAATATGGTGGCTAATTTAGATAAGACTGCAGCGAATACACTCTTTCATGATATTATTGATTATCTTACTGGCTCGCCAATCAGTTATGCTCTTTTAGTGGAGCCGGATATAATTGAGCCTTGGATTCAAGAATTTTGGGCTAATGCTAGGGATAACATGGAGAATGATGAATATTATGTTCGATCAACAGTTGCTGGAAGAACTGTTAAGATTTCTGAAGCCTCCATCCGAGAAGATTTATTGTTCAATGATGCAGATGGAGCTATACGATTTGATAAGCAGTTGATATGGGATACTTTTCGACATATTGGTTATGAAGGATCTTTGAATGAACAAACATTTAGGAAACAACTGTTTTGTCCCCATTGGAAATTTTTGGTTCATGTGTTGCTCCATTGCATAAGTGCTAAGAGTATCTCTTGGGAGCAGTTTTGGTCAAATATAGCATCTGCTATATTTGGGTTAGCTGATCGGGTTTTAACTTCTCAAGGCTAATATTGGATGGAATGCTCTCACATATCTCACATGGATCTACTTGGCTAATGTACCCAAGGTTTATACAGGTTTTCTTAAACAAGCAACTTGTTGATGTGCCAAAACCTACAGCCTTATTGCCTGTTATTGTTCAACAATCAAAGATTTTTACCTTTATGGCAAAAAGGAGTGTTTTATTCAGGGGTCAAGATACTCCCTTAACTACTTCTATGATGGACGTTGTTCAGGCTGTTAGAGCTGATACTGAAGATGATGAAGCTCTTGAAGGTATGCTGATCTGCACGCATCGCATCTACAAGTCTGCATCTGCAAGTACAGCTTCTCAACAAGCTGCATCAAAAGAAGGTACTGCATCTCCACAAGGTACCTGCTTCCCAAGTCTGAAGTTCAAGAAGATGTTGCAGTTTCACCTTCTCCATCTCCACAAGGATCTGTTCGCTTCTCAATCGAGGAACATTCACCAATTCAAGGAGCGGATTCACATACCATACCTCCTGAAGAAATAACATTGGATAATTATGTTTTGACAAGGGAGTTGGTTAAGTTGAAAAAGACTACTGAGGCTCAAGCCAGGTAGATAAAGAAATTGAAACGAAGTTTAGAAGGCTAAAGACTTTTGTGTGGCCATTAGTTCAAGAATTTCAGATATCGGATCAAATCAAAGAAGAAGGAGCAAAGAAAGTCTAGAAAACACAAACGCCAAAAGGTTCACCAACAATCTTCTGTCCAATTGAGGAGGAATTTAGAAGAAGAAAATTTGAAAGAAGATGTTGAGAAGGAGAAAGAACCTGAAGGTACTGAAGAACATGAAAAGTCTGAAAAACAGATCATTCAAGATCTTGAAGAGCAAGTTCAAGTTCAAGGTATGAAGATCAAGGTATGAACAACAAAGTACTGCTTTTCAACAACAAGGATCCTATAGGCAAACATTGTTAACACCAAGGTTGTTGGATTTTGAAGAGGAAGTGGTCCTTCAACAAGCGTACATGAAGAAGTTGTTGGTCCCTCTACTGGTTTACAAGAGGAGGAAGCTACACTCAAACCCATCCATTCTGCAAGTGATGATGAGTTCATTGCTACAATTTTAGAAGATTTATCACAACCAAGAGGTGGTGTTACTATTCGAGAAGTGCAAGAAGAAGAACAACAAAGAACTTCTCAACCTGCAATTGATCCTAAAGATAAAGGAAAGGGTGTTCTGGTTGAAACTAAGAAGAAAAAGCTAACTTTGGCATAACTTAGAGCAATTGAAGTTGCTAGGAATGAAGCTGCAGCTAGAAAGTTTCAAGAGGAGTTAAATGCTAAAGATAAAGAAGCTCAGAAGTGAAGAAGCTCAAAGTAGAGAAGCAGACTAAGAAGTTACAAGATGAATTAGATGTGAAGTCTTTGAACCATTACAGTCACCTACTCCTATTAGATATATGCCAAGAAGACCTAATTTAGCTAAAGACAGAAATGCTATGATGGCTTATTTGAAAGGTCGAGGATATAAAGGATTACAGAAGCTGAATTATGTTGATATGAAAACACTCTATGATGCTGAAACAGAAGCTTATAAGAAGGATGTTGCAGGCATCAAAGATTTTAGAGAAGAAGCTTATTGGACTGAAGAAGAAAGGAAGAAGAGTTTAAAAAGAAAAAGGAAAACTGAAGTTACAGATAGACAGTTCTCAAAGAAAGAAAGAGTTGAATTAAGATCTAAGACTAGAGACGCATTAAGAAATTATCTTAGAACAGTTGATTTTGAATATTCCAAAGAAGATGCTGGTATGAAGATGAACAGATCTCATATTAGTGCTTTTGAAGTTGTGAAATCTAAGGATGGAGATTATATGATTTTTCATAAAGAAGATGAAAGCTTCAAAGTTTTCAATAGGTTATGGGATTTATTGCATATTATAGATAGAGTAGATCTATTCTATCTATATCATGTGGTTAAAGCTTACTTTGAACATAATCCATTAGAAGGGATTGGTTTAGTTTTACTTGGAGATCTCACAACTGCATGGGAAACTGAAGAAGAGAGCACTGATAATATTTGGAAGAATCAAGAAAATTAGGAAATTGTTTGCTGGAGATTCTTTGAAGAGTCTGGTGTTCATGTTTTAGAGCTGGAAAATGGTACAATGATACACATGTTTGTAAATAGAAGATATCCTCTTACTGTCGAACTTATGAGAAGAATGCTAGAGCATGGATTGGAAGTAGAAGAGGATAATGAAACTGCATGCATGGTCATCAACTTGTTTATCAACTGGACTACCATTGCTGAAGATGATGAATAAACTGGTATGAATTTCATTGAATAAAATATTTTTGATAAATCAGTACTTTATTCAAAGTACTGCTGATCAAACAGTACTTTCATCAAAGTACTGCTTGCAGCTTTTACACATGTTAAGTGATTCTTGAAAGAAACTTTTTGTTAAGTAACAAATATTTTGAAACAAAGGTTAAATGAAATAAATGGTTTTTGTGATGGCAACATAAATAGGTCATCAATCCACCATGGCTACAAAAGGATTGGCTAATCCATGAGCAAACGGCTCTGGTAAAGATATTTCAAATCCGTTTTTAGTTGACAACTTGCTAATAAGTTGTATGGTAATCAACTCACCATATCTGTTAAAGTGAAGAGTTGGCTAGCCCACAAGAAAATGGCTTGTGGTAAAGGTTGTGGAAAAACCATTATTGGTAATTAGTTCACCATTAGATAGAAGAACTAATTAGTCCAGAAGGGTACAGCTTTTGGTAAAGACAACTCAAATCTGTTGATAGCTGATGATTTGCTAAAAATCATATGGTTATCAATGTACCATGGTCTTACACACCAAAACATTTGGCTACTCCGGAGATAATGGCTTTGGTAAAGAGATCTAAATCCATTAAATTTTCAATGATTCACCTCTCACAAGAGTTAACACACCTGGAAGTGATGAGAATAGTATGCAACTTAAATTGAATTAATGTACAAATTGTCATATGTTCTGTGTTCTGAAAAGATGGAGCTTCTTTGGATGTCTTGTGAAAGAATAATTCTAGAGATACTTTGACAAAGCACAGAAACTACAGAGATACAATTCAAAGACTAAGAAACAATCTGTCCTTAAAGATGAAGCTTAAAGATACATTCACAAAGGAACTTGAAGTCAAGCAAGTAGAATTCAAGTTAGGGGAGGATTGTTGGGATATGAAAGTGCTGAAGATATGAAAGTACCGTAAGTCGCAAAGAACTGGAAAAAGTCAAAGAGTCAAAGTACTGCTAAAGATAAAGTCAAAGTACTGCACAACGAAGTCAAAGTACTGCAAGAACAAAGAACTGTTATATTCGTTTATGGAAAGTATTGTAACTCTAGAATATTCTGTATTAGATTACTTGTCGTACAAGGATACAATTTGTAAACCGACTAGGATATCCTTGAGCCTATAAAAGGACTCCTAGATTGGCATTAGAGGTATGAGTTTTACGAAGTCTATAAGTTTATAAGTTTTAGAGTTTTAGAGAAAAGTTTGATAATCTTAGAGTTGTTTAGTGTATCTGCATAATAAGCAGATTTAGAGTTAATAATAAAAGTTATTCTTCTTAGCTTTGTTAAGTAAATTCCGCGTACTTGATAAAGATTGCTCAGTGTTTTCTAGGTTATACTAATACTGCTCTTAATAACGATGAGACAAATCCACAATTTAGATATTTAAATTTCAAATGGCAAAAACCATTTATCACTGCCATGGTCAATGCTAGCCACAGCTCCAACCTCACTGTCGGCAGTGGCGGACTTAGGACAAAACCTAAGGTGGTTCCTAGTTTATTTAGTTTGAGACAACAAATAAATTGGGTCAATAAGTCAACCGGTCTATGAGTCGGGTCAATAAGTCGGGTTAGATTATGTCTTATCGGATACTATATGTAACACATGTAACAAAAGAAATTTGTGGCAGTGTATTGAGTGTTTTAATAAACCAAACTTTTCCCTTAAAATAACCAACATTATGTGTGTATAACTAAAAATAATGTATTATCATTATGATAAAATTAGGAAAATATAAAAAAATAATAATAATAAAATAAATAAATAAAATTCAGTGTTGGTATTTTTAGCTACTGACAATGTATTTGCATTTACCGAATTTTGATAGAAACTTTAAAAATTATATATAACATGTTATAATAAACATAAAAAAGTTGCAAAAACTCAATAAACGAAGGAAAGAAAAAAAAAACACAACAACTTCCATTAGAGCATGCACAACAATAACACCATAACACAAATAACACCGTCCACGCCACATCAGCTTTAACATTTCATCTTAACATCCCCAAAAAACACCCACAACAATAATATCCCAATAACATCAATAACATTTCATATTTTCAATTTCAACCCCCCTAAACTAAAACAAACACTTCATTTATTAAACTAAACATATCAATAAAATTGAAAACATATTACAATACGAGATAAAAAAAAAAAAAAAAAAAAATTATTTAAAAAAATAAACATTAGCAATATCCTAACAAAATAAGTTGAAAAAAAACTAAAAAGTTAATAAAAACCATAAGTCCATAATTATATATCAATTTAAATTTAATATGCCCAAGTGAAAGCCTAACCAAAGCCCAATCACAACCTCTAAAACAAGATAGTCCAAATATATACATCGCTACCCTAAAAATAGGTAACCCTAATCACTTTTTGTATGCAGCCACAATACACACTCCTACCAAACTTCTTTACCCTCTCACAAATAATGAAATGCAGAACAAAGAGAGAAAAAACTTCGTCCCTTTTCCTTGTTATATGCTCAAACAGGACTACAACACAGAAAAACCTTCGCCTAAAATCCAATCCTCTCCATTCCTTTTCTTCTATATTTGTTCGAAGCTTATCAAGACCAATATCAAGGGGTGAAAGTGAAAATTTTTTGATTTTTTTTTTCTTCCCCTTAACACGCGTTAATGCTTCAACGCCGGCCCCCTTTTACCTTGTTAACGCCGTTACCACAATGGGTATAACGGGATCAACGCCGTTATTGGTAGTTTAACGCGGGCGTTACGGTTGAAAATGCTCTTATTACAAAAATATTTTGACTAGCACAAATGAAAGTGCATGGCATCCCTATGATGTCAGACAAAGATAAAAAGAAAACACAAAAAGGACTATAGCCTAACTTAAAATTGCTATTTCCAAAACTAAAGCAACTATCAGATCAAAATCACTATACCCAATATTAAAGTTATTGCTATATCCAGATATTGACCTAACAGTTTCTTATTATTATGCGTCTTCTTGGTTAACTGGTTAACCTCCGGCATATATGTCCGATTCCGGCCACTCGGCCAGGTTTCTTTTTCTATTTTTTTTCTTCTTTCTTCTATTATGTTCTCAAATTCAAGGTGGTTCCCGGATAATTTTTAAGGTAGGTCCTAGAAAAAACTCTATATAGTTTCTAATGGTTCTTTTCGTCCAAGGTGGTTCCCGGGCACCGCCTACACAAGGCGTCGCCGCCACTAGTCTTGACACGAATTTTCGCCGCCACCACCCTCACTCTCAACCGCCACCATCACCGCTGTAACCATCATTGATGCACACTACCTTCAATCACACCGCCGTTGGCCCTGCTAGCACTGCCATCTATAGGATTACCTACTGCAAACTTAGTGACAGAGCTAAAAATGGATCAAAGTTCTAGTTTGAATATGTTTTCAAAATTTTCATTAGGTATTTGGAGATAGAAAAATGAATAAAAAAAAAAAAAAAAGCCATAGTTCTAATGTAGATAATTGAGATATCATAATCGATGATAGCTTTCCAGTTTTTTTTTTGATAAAATGGAGTTTCCAAGAAACCCCTAGTTGTTTGAGTTATGATCACCAAAAACTATACTGATAATATAATATTGACTTTGGAGTTTGGGTCAGTTTTAAACCATTTGACTGGTTGGACTCCTTTTGACCCGTTTCAGTTTTATTTATGTTTTCATTTGACTCGTTAGAGATAACATGTGATCGAAAACACAACATTCTTACGCAAATTGGTTGCAAAGGTCACTTCTAAATATTTAATCCTAAGCATAGAAAAGCTTGTTCATAGTTTTTGGTAGAATGGTAGTGTACTAGTGTGCATGGTTACCAACTTACCGATGATCTTTTGAGGATGAAAGTGGATTTAGATCCAAAGTTGTGCTGCATGAAGGATTCATGTTTATGACAATATTAAAGAATCGTTATCGATGTTTGCAGGAGATGCTGGGTCTAGCCATCAAATATAATAAAGCAGTTCAGGAAGAGGATAAATTGTCTCCAGAGAAGCTAGCAATTGCAAATGTTGGAAGGCAGGATGCCAAGAAACATCTGGAAGAACTTGATTCCAATCTCACGTCGTCCGATATCATCCAGTCACTTGGCACCATGCTCGACACTGTTTCTTTCTAGACTCGAATCAGTTAGGTTATGGGCAATGTAGTCTGGTTATTCACTCGTAAGCGATTTGAAGAAAGCAAATTTTTACAGCTGGGAGACTTCTTACCAACTTTGTACAACCATCTGACCATCGCCCACAAATTTAACGCTGGTAATACCTGACTTTTGACATCCCAAATTTTAACAACAGATCCAGAGGTGCCTGTCCCAATAATGAGACCATCGGGATTAAAAGCTGCTGAAGTATAACCATGGGATTGAGATGTATCTGGAGTCTGGTGGAGGTGGCGTCGGGTTGTTGGGTGGTTGTGGTGGTGGGAGTTGTGATGGTTTATGTCGAGGAGAAGAGGTGATTTGTGTATTTTTTATTTTTTTATTTTTTTTAATTAAAATGTAAAATGATCAAAATATCTTCGTGTATAAATTCAAAATGCTCAAAAAATATAAAGTTGTCCAAAAAAAATACCTTACAATACATGACATATACTTTCAATATATTACTTGTGTCATAGGTTGTCGGACACGTGGAGGCCTTTGGTTGGGTCCAAAAAAATCGCCGGGCAACTGGTCCAAAATAAACACGCCCAAAAAAACAGCCCAAAAAATAAATTACCTCAGGGCAACTGGAGCATTCCTTATCATTATCCCTATTTATAATTATTAAATTCTAATACTTTAAAAATCACGATCAAGGTTTTACATATAATAGAATAACTTTAATCGATCAAAGTATCAAACTACTATATCTACAACACATTATCTGTAACTTATGACATTACTCATCAAAATGCTGAAAATAATTACTCAGAAAAAGAAAAAGAAAAAAAGTAATCATGAGTTTTCTTTTCTTCGATAAACTGAAATATTACGTGTTGAGTTGATTACATTACCTGAAAATATATAGTGACAATTACGATTGACGGAGGTATGAGAATTGTGATTAATTTGTATGTATCTATAAAGACATTAAAT
>OU343217.1:122186589-122264089 GCA_910596185.1 Chrysanthemum makinoi | reverse complement strand
AATTATTAAAATCTAATACTTTAAAAATCACAATCAAATATTTACATAAACAATTTCTAAAAAAATTACTTAATTCTTCAAGGTATCGAACTACAATATCTACAATGCATAATCTATAACTTATGACATTAATCATCAAAATGTTGAAAATCATGATTACCCAAAAAAAAGTAACAACATGATTTTATATATTTTTTTTTTCGACAAACTGAAATATAATGTGTTGAGTTGATTACATTACCTGAAATTATCTAGCGACAATTATGATTGATGGAGGTATGAGAAATGGGATTACTTCGTATGTGTCTATAAAGATATTGAATGTAATGTTTTATGTTGTTTTCATTTTGTTATTGATATTATATAAATATTGAAAATACATGTATAAAGATTAAATGGATATATGTTAAGTGTTATACTCTTTCTAAATATCTATAAAATGATATCAAAGCCTTAAAGGTAATCTTTAACCAAATGTGATTATGTGAATAACTTGTAATCTGTTGGATAAGGAAATGCGTTTAATGTAGTTTTAATTTGTTTTTCTGCCCATATCGTAGGCGGTATATGTAGTTTTAATATAAGTCGTTAGCGTCGATATATTGTGCATGTTTTTTGTAGATGAAAAGTAAATATTAAATTTTTGTAGGTGAGAAGTAAATATTAAATATTTTTGACTTGAGGGTATTTTCACATGAGCACGTTTAGCTGGACACTTTTTGAAAACCTTCCTCACAATTTACCTTAAAACGTGTTGTGTCATAGTAAGGTGAATATTAATCTATGAACCTAGCATATCTTCAAGCCACAACCGATGTGAGATTTCACTAGGGTGTTTCAATCACCCCCTAGGGAGTCATCGTCATCGAGGAGGTTTGCCCACCATCTCGAACGGCTCGAAAGTGACTATGATGCCACTTGTAACATCCCTCATACTTAGACCACATTATTGTTGGCTTTGCCCGCAATCTTATAAACCTAGCATCTCCAAACCACAAACGATGTGATTTTTGCCTAGGGTATCACATAAAATTATACATTTACTTATAGACGACATCCTTATTTAAAGTTTTGTTGGTGTAACGTACAAGAACAACTCTTAGAGCTGTAATCTAGTGAACTATGTGTAAAACAGAGTTATAATAAAATGACGATATATTATAAAGAGAAAAACAACATGTGCCGGTCATAATAAATGTGAAAAGCCCGTGTACGCACGTGCATAATATCTAATAAAAGAATCTATGAATATAATTTCATTATTACACCACCAAAATTATTTTTCTAACAAGAATTTATGTGATTTGTTTTATGGATTATGTTATCCAAAAAACTAGTATGATATTTATTTTGTGATGAGCTTTGAATTTCGATAAACTAATAGCTCTAAGTCGCTATAAGAAAAACTTGATCTTGATTAACATTGACTTCTCGCTTTCCATTCCGTTCCCTTTGTTAACTTATTTCTATAATAAAAAACTTGTGACTCGCGATTTATATAATACAACTTTGGTGGGACGAAATACATAAGAACTTGATAAATGAAATTTGATCTATAATGATCGTAAGACCTTTAGCATTCTCCACTTCTCTTAGCCTCGTCATCTACAAAAATCGATATATGTAGGTTCACATATCCTTGTATATGAGAACTATTAAGACAAATACTATTATCGACAAAAATATTTTTTTTAAATACATAAAATAGCACATATCAATGTACTTGTACAACTTATTTGTGAGAATCAATGTCCCAATGATTAGAACCACTACAACTACCACAACCCCACGTCACCTTTCACTCTATCATCGAACCAACCTCACAAATATGTATCATTTAAACGTAAAACATACACCACCATACACTCACACACACAATAACGAAAAGAGTTCGTTTGGTCATTCGGATGACCAAATCACGTCCAAAAGTGATCCATAAGGCGTTGTTGGGGTGCCGTAACAATGGATAATGTGCCTTGGGTAAGATTAATTATTGTATTGTTTTTTATGAAATAAAAGTTCGACGTTGGGGTTAAATGGTGGTGTTGATGTTTAATTGTTATAATTTGAATTTTTGGCATACTTATATTACACATGATGCATAAATGACCTTCTCTTTTAAAAAAATTAAGAAAAGTGTTATTGCGCCATGTAGACATTACAAATGATTTTAATAGATTATCTTCCACACCATTGTAATACCTCATCTACTATTCACTTTGAACTTGTTTATTTTTATCCAAGAAAGAGTGCCATCGATAACCAATAAAGAAACTTTTTGAAAATTTTGGACAAAATCAACAGCAAAAAAAAAGTGTTTTCTATAAAAATTAGGACGAACTTATTATGGGCAAAGGATGCAGGTGCTAAGTAGAAAGTCTATAATTAAATATCTCTTTTCATACTTCACTCCACGTGATTTTTTTTAACATTTGATTTGTATTTGCATTTATAAGCACTCTTTTACTTATAGCCCACACATATGTAGGACAAGTATGATAAACAAGGTAATGAACAATACCAACAAGTTCAACAAAAAAATAAATTTTAAAAAGTTGTATGGTTGTAGAAATAATTTTATTTTTGGCATGATGCATATTTACTTGGTAAAGATATCTACATACTAGTAATAAAAGAGCACATGCAAAACACAAACGTGACCAATAGCCACCAAATCACAAACAAAATGTATATCGATCTCAATATGTTTCGTACATTGATGTTGTACGAGATTAGAGGAGAGATAGATAACACGCAAATTGTCACAATAGACAACAGTAATAGCAAAAAATAGTGGCGTATGAAGCTCCCTCAAAAGATTATGGAGTCAACAAGTCTCAGCAATACCATTGGCAATATCACGATACCTAACCTTCGAACTTGATCGATAAAGCGTGAATTGGTGCTTGAAGGACCGGGAAAGAAGATTGTTGCCAAGAAAATACAATAACCAAAGGTGGACCTACGAGTAGTGGTAAAACCTTCCCAATTTGCATCAGAATAAGAGATGATAATGTAGAAGAGGAATATAGTTTCACGCCAGGATCCACAGTACCCTGAACAGAGTGTAAAATCCGCTTAAGCGCGGAAAAATGCGGCTCACGTGGATCTTGAATATAAAGAAAAATCTGCTGAACTGATATATAAGGCTGGGTAAAAGTAATATACTGAAGAGCACCTGCAAGGCTGTGATACTGTTGGATCGTGTATTTTATGTTGTTTGGATGATTCGGGTGGTCTAGGATGATGATAGTATATGAATGCCATGGTTAGAGAGATGAAGAGAGTAGAGAGGGAATTCTAGAGAGATAAACAAAAGTGTAAAAGATTAGATTAGAACTTCCAACCCTCTACCTTGGAAGGTAGAGGGTATTTATAGGTTACAAACAAAACGACCTCCTATCGGCCTGTGGATCAGGTATACAGTGGGTAAAGACCCGTCCTTCCTCCACGGTGTTACACTAAACTAAACTACGCTACAAACTAACTAATAGACTACTAAATAACGTAAATAACTACAAGTCTACGAGCTAAAATATGCTAGACCATAATTGGGGTGACCGACACTTTAACATGGAATTTCCAATTCCTAACAATCTCCCCCTAAGGGAGGTCACCCCATGAAATACATTTTGCATCCTAGCATTCTATTTTTGTCTTTAGTTCCAAGCTCGTAGACTTTAATTCTTCAAATTCTGCTTTCTTTGTGCTTGTGTAGCGATTATTTAAAGTCCGCATTGAATTGTACTTTAAGTGGAGGTCTTTGAACTGATCCACATCTTTGATGATCTTCGAGCATTCATTGAGATCATCACCACAGAAATCTCGATCACCCTTTATTGTGTTGCCATCATGTGAAGTTGTGACTTTTGGACCGACATGCTCACACTTTTGAATCATGACATCTTTCCATCTGAGTAGCGGAAGCCTTACTGGTTCATGATATTTGCGGCGAAGCGAAGCATAGTATGAAATATCGAGCCGGTTATGTAGATATGCACCAGTCATGATTTCTTCAATTTAAGTGTGGATGCTGTGAGCATGCGGCTTTGGATTGACTCCTCAATTCTAATCAGCTGCAACCGTCTAAATGTACCTGCAAACAACAGTTAGCAATAAAACACTCAAAAGTGTCTTTGATCACTTTCGTTGAATTGAGGTACACGGCCCACGGTTCCCGTTGATCGATAAGTACAAATCGCTGATCGTAGGATTCCGAGGAATCTCCTTGACAGGTTTCGCAAATGTTCTAGCCATTCTCAAACCGAACGCCTCAAAGAAGACAACACGGAGTGAGTGAACCGAATAGAGATTCATCGATTGATGAAAAATGATTTGAAAAACAATTTCGTATTGCTTAGAAGAAAGAGTTTTGCAATACGACGAAGGTTTTATGAGAAAGATCAATTTTCAATCAAAATACTTTTTGTATTTGAAAGAGTACACATTCGACGTGCTAGAGAAAAGAAGATTTGCACATCGAACGGTTTTTACAAAAGTATTTTTCAATCGAGATACTTTTGAGTTTGAAAATGAATACACATTCGATGTGCTAGAGAAAAGAAAAGATTTGCACATCGAACTGTTTTTCCAAAAGCATCCGCCAATCCATTTCTGGACCAAGGTTGATTCACGAGTGAATCGCCCCATCGTTTCTATCCAGTTGTCACATGGTTGATCTCTTGGATAGATCTCACATGCCACCCACCAAGAGCTTGTTTGATGTTGGCTCTAGAAGGATTTCCATCTTCATCGTGAATACTTTTGCATATCACTCGGATGTTCTGGCAATACCACAAGGATAATGCGTAGGACTCTAAATATATACTTACTTTTCACATTGTGTGAAACAGTAAGTCTTCATTAATTTTGTGTCCTAATGAGATATTGTGGATGATCTCTTGGCTCTAGACTCAATAGTGCACATTTGGTTCCTATGCCGGAGACTAGGGAGAGGGTCTCCTTCTTCAATATCAACAATCTCTAAGAGAAAGTCGATAGATAATGTCGGTTCCCCGTGAGAATGAAACAAGCCCTTTTAAGAGGAACTTGAGTAGCTTGGGAAGTTGTAGTGCAGTGCATCACTGGGTCCATGATGTCTTGTCTTCAATACCAGTGTTACCTTAGTAACCACCAGGAGCATATGTATTGAACCCGGTTTCTGCCCTAAGGTTGAATTATTGGAGGGCTATTTCTTTTCACCCTTTTCACATTTAATTCTTTTTCATTCTTCAACCCCTTAAGTGCTTACCGAGACTTCATTACTAGAACTTTGTTGGGTTTATTCCAAGACTAGCTCTCGTCTCAGTCCGCACTCTTCCCATTTCTCATTTTTCTCCTTTTTCAATATTCCTAAGGACTCTACACTATCTAGTGGATTGTCCCTGGGAAGATCCCTCCGGTTCTGGCGGATTGTGGGAACAAATACCTAACCTCACCATCCTTATAACTCCATGCATAAAGTAAAATGGTCGGTCTTTTGGTACAGTTCATTCTTCCTTGAAACCAATTGAAAAATCACTGATTATTTTATTTGGAAAAACAATCAAGGTACTTGTGATACGAGATCAAAGCATTTTGTACCTTAATAGTTTTGATCATTTTAGAAATGCTCCCCCTCAACATGTGCATATGATTTAAAATTGTTTGGCACATGGAGGAAAGAGTTCTTTGAAATAATTTCTTGATCACAATTTCCTTAGAAAAAGCCATTTGAATTTCTTTGGTAAAATTCTCCCCCTCAATATGTGCATAGGATATTTGAAATCATTTTATCACATAGAGGCAAGAGTTCTTTTGAAGCACATCCACGATCACAAAAGCCATTAAGAAAACCATTTGCTCCCCCTCAATATGTGCTTCGAGATTTGAAAGCGTTTAACACATATGAGAGAGCAAAGCACATTTTCATCAAATCGGTCATCATTTATCAAATTTCATTATTAAATCACAAATTCTCCCCCGATCAAAAATATCAAACCCTTTGAGATTTTGGATCTCAAGTGATTTAATTAGGTTTATAAAACATGGGAGAATATGTGCCTGGTTTAAATACTCATCTTGTTTTTGGATAAATCCTCCTCCTCTACATGTGCATTGTGTATATTGAAATCGTTTGGCACATGGAGGCAGGAGTGCCTTTAAAGGACTAAAACCAATTCCATTAAAACAGATTTGAGATTTAAATCACGATCTCTCCCCCAATCAAACATTTCAAACCATTTGAGATTTGTGATCCCAAAAGATTTAAATCACTTAGAAAATTTTGGGGAAAGACATGGCAAGATTTGATTTTGAAAAATGACAGATAAGGACCATTTTAAGACATTAAAGATTGTTAGTATCAGGTATGAAAGTTTTAAGAGATCTTTAAGTAAAATAAAACAATTTCACAATCAAACAAGAACAGAAAAAATTTCATTTTGTAAGATCTTTGAGTTTTAAAGAAAATCATACCATGACATAACATTAAATCTTTAGATCACCACTTATTGTTGTACAAATGGACCTTTTATGAAGAAATATCGTTTGAAAATAATTTATATTAAATCACTCTCCCCCTCAATCGATGACCGTAGTCGATGATTGAGTGACTTATAGTTTTGATAAAATGAAGTCCGGTGATTTTCAAAATTTAGTCCAATCAATTTTCAAAACAATATTTTCCATTTTTCAAAACAATTTATTCAAAGTTTTCAAATTTTTTTAAAAATGGTATCCTGCACAAAGATACGTTAGGTGGTTGAGAATCTTATGTTGTTGTTGTAGGGCTTGGAAGAAAAACTGTCTGCTGATGCAGTGAGACTTCTTACGTTGCATTTTAATGCCAACTGAGATCAAATTAAGCTCTGTTTCTTCATTCGCTGATGAAGAAAACCATCTGCTGATGCAGTGAGACCTCTTACGTTGCATTTATGCCAACTCTCCAAGGAAGTCCAATTAAGCTCCGTTTCTTCATTTGTCAACCCAAGAAATAGTTACCCTTTCCTTTCGGCATCCAATCATGTTCATTTGTGGGATCCGGATCGGGAACATTCTTATATACCAATATACCTGCATATGTTAGTGAACACACATACAAATATATGGTGGTCGACATCACCCAAACAACAATCGACTAATAAAAGTCAATCCAACATATCAATCAGATCATATAAATGTATGGGAAAAATGTGTTCATCAAACTCTAATCATCTAATCCTAGCAATCATATCCTAGGCACCTAGTCCTTCAACATAGGTTAACATCATTTTTAATTAAGCATATTAGGATAATTAAGAAAGCCCGTTAGATGATGTAGATTTGAAAACATTATCCCCCTCAATCCATGACTCATTTTATGAAAAGTTTAAAAGCGCTGAATTCATTGATTGAGTTTTCAATTTTACAAAAACTCTGAATCTGATTGTTTTAAAAGCAACTCATTTACCACCATTTTTGAAAACAACAAATATTTTTCTCAAGAATTTTAGACGGAAAAACATTTGTGTAGGAACAGCAGTCCTTCGACATACTTTCCTTGTTTTGTTTTAGGATAAGTGCACGAAATATTTTGAAAATAGGTTTAGCGCAACACTTTCCTTCCTTTAAAAGAACGGATTGCTATCTCAAATAATAGCAAGCCATTTTTTGAAGCTGGTTACAATCAAATAACGAAGCCATTATTTGAAGCGGGTTACACGAAATAATCGTAAGCCATTTTTTGAGACATATTTAGAAAGGAATATTTACACCTCCTTCTCGAACTTCATCTAAAGTCCCGTGCCATTATTGAATGACATTTCTAAGACCGTAGATGTTATCGATACCAGAAGACATGTCATGAGAAAACATATTTTTGGTATTTTTGAAATTTTCTAATTTTTATGGGATTTTTTGAAAGGTTTTTTATTTTTCTATTTTCTTTTTGATGGTTTTATATTTTTGTATTTGGTTTTTGATAAATATTTACAAAGATAGATTAGATGATATAGTTTAAGAAGATGATGATACGAGAGATAAGGATATCGAAAGCAAAGACGTCGTAGAAGATAGAATTCGTCATCTCTTAAACTTCCACCACCAAAGCTTCCGAGGCTCCGTAATAGAAGATAGAACATGAGCCTTTGAGAAAGAGAAACTTTGGCTTCCCCAAACCGAAAATCCTTATGTTGAGCGATTCAAGCTCTATTTCAAGCTTGCTTTAGCCAGTGCACAAAGAAGCACACCATTATCAATGATCCACCGCTCCTTTTAAGAATAATCACCGTGATTCTTCGTTCGAGGCTATATCATCCAATAGAACAACAACGTATCATCCCACATTTAAATAATCTTCTCAAATTTCCTTTTCCTCTCAAGTCGAAGCAATCCATTCCAAAAGGTGTCAAGAGACCACTTCCCCACGTAGTTGAATTGATGCAAATCTCTTAGACTAGAGCTCACGAACCGAATACACATACCAAGACAAAGAAACTTATACCATCAGTAGCGATTAAGTCCGATAGCCAAAGAATAACCCCGATGAATACTTTTCTCTCCCCTGAAGAAAGTGTATAAAGCTCAAGAACCCGGCACCAATGCCCAAAAGAGAATAACCGATAACATTGAAGAAACAGCCGAATCACGATTATCTCTGCGGATGACAATCTCTGCAAGGATGTCCACTCCGAATAAGTGATTAATCCTCAAGTGAGACAAATGGCGTCCCCAATGTACACAATCTCCTCCTCGATGAATGCGATAGCATCATCACACACTTGTGTACCTCTTTTATCATCAGAAACTAACTTTTCCATCTCTTCCCCACATAGTTGGAATAAAAAAACACTGAACGCCATGAGTCAAATCTTGAGTTTCTCTGCGGTAATGACAATAGTCTTCCCGGAATATCTTCAATCACTTAGAAGTATTAAGCTCGTCAAGATTACTCGCAGATAGATGTGTGTCTCCTTCCCCTTGCCGGTTTTGATACTTGTAATCAAAGAACTCTATGTAAGCCCGTATACATGAAATCTTTTGAGAAGAATACTGGTAATCTTGTGGGAATCAACATGTCAAGTAGAATGTGAGCAAGTCTAATTGGGGATTAAATCAGACATTTCACCCTCCCTTAATTAGTGCTCTCCCTAAACCGACAACTGCTTGATAGATGCCCGATTAAGAAGAAGTCTTTGGATAATCAAATGCAACTCGCCTTTAGTCTTCTAACATGTAGCGAGAAAATGTAGAACGATCAGACTCGACCTTCTTCAAGATTGTCCAATTGGGGATTAGATAGTTAACATCTTCGACTCACCAAAACACAAGAACATCACCAAAAAGCATCCCAATTAACTTACATCTTGCAAATTCCCTTAATTAAGATCCCTCCCAATCAAACAAGAACAGAAAGATGTTCATAAAGGAAATCGCAATCACCCGCTAATAACACACGAAATGGTAACACCAAGCAAACAATCACATCAAACAAGAACAGAAGGTTGTTCGGAATCATCATGTTGATGTGCTCGTGAAGCATTAACTAGAAGCACTTTGTCAATAAACTCATCAATCCGAGTGAAGATGTCAACCAACGACTCTTAGAAGAAACTCCATGTAAAGATGACCCGATAACAAGAAGCTCGGTTCTTACATGAGTTTGGAGCCGTTTGACCATTTATTCTCAGATAACAATCAACCATGCAGAATTATCATACTTCTTCTCCCCCTCAAGAATTGCAGACGAAGTTACCATTCTTGATTAAATAAGTGACATCATCCAAATGTAGTCTATTCACACTTCTCCCCCGCAAAATTAGCACATGATGTCGCCATCTTCATTATATTAGTTGAGCAAGTGGAATAAGAAAACAATCAATAGTAGCCCGGTTCACTTGATGACTGAAGCGCATGGAAAAAGTATGAAGCATGTTGATGAGAATGGTCATTAATAAGAAGATTTCTCTTCTTCAAGATAAAGCGCGACACGTACACTTTTCTTTTCTTTAAGGAACGAGGCATGAACTGTTGTGTTCATACGTCATAAGAAGATTTATCTTATTTCAAAGATAATGCGCAGCGTACACATTTCTTTTCTTTATAGAACGAGGCATGAACTGATGTGTTCATACGTCATAATCTCTCTCTTTTCAACTCTTTTAGCAAAACATGTAAACATCACCATTATCATTCAGTAGGCTCTTTGTAGTGACAGATGATGGAGATAACCCAATATGATGAATTTGACCTCAAGTAAACTAACCCGAACTCGTAACTTATACTTGCACATATGTAACAAAGAGCGGTGTCGATTTCCATTAGCATCTCTAAGTACTCTCTATGTACTCTATACTCTTCAACCAACCAACCATCAAGTATAAGACGTACATTACCTCTTGAAAATCCACAATTGAATGTGACACTGAGCACTACAACGTAACTCCTTAAAGTGATAGTTATTTTGTAGTGGTATGAGCCCAATTCCCCCAAGTGGTAAAAGAAAAGGTAAAAGACACCCAACAATAACTAGATTTCCAAGTCTTTGTTTTTGATAATAAGCTCGAACAAGGATCATGAAGAATCTTCATCCATCCATCCCCTGATATCTTCAGATACTAAGTACACTTGCCCGTGATATTTCACTTCAACCTCAAATAATAATAGTGAATTAACTCCGTTGTCACATCTTGTTAAAAGCTCAACTCTAGCCTCCTTTGACGTTTTCTACGTGAACTATGATAATGGTTTTCATCCCGACCATGGTTACAAGCACAGAACCCCGTAAAACCAATTAATAACCATACCGCCATGACGAATATCCAAACACACATCCAATTCTTGAAGTACACCCTTTTATCCCTTCTTCGAGGCAGAAATCGTAGCACCAAAGATCAGAAAAGATCCCAAAATACACTTTCCTTTTCTCCAGGATGGTTCCATCAATACGGGATTTTACAATTCTATGGTTTAAACCGAAAAATAGTATCTTTCGCGGGATTTTAAAAAACCAAGAATAAACCGTAAGATAGATCCGGAAATGCACTTTACAATTACCAGGATGTTTCCATTGTCACGGATTTTACAAGTCTATGATTTAAACCGAGAAATAGGTTCTTTCTCGGGATTTTACAAAATCAAGACTAAACCGTAAACAATGTCAGCTTGAATGTGTTATGACAACTTTGGTTTCGGTGAATATCTGTTTTAGGGGAACATGCAGTGGTTCAACAACGGTTCATTTATCAAAATCAACACCATCATCAACCATCCAATTAAACACTTTGGTAAATACATCAATCACGCATTCCGTCGGCTATTGTAGTGACCACATGGAAAAGTAAACCCGATATGCCAAACTTGAGCATGAAGTAAAATTCCCCAGATTTGTTACTTAAACTTGTACTAATTCTTGTGAAGAAGAAACGGTGTACCCAATGTACAGAACCTCTTGACATTCTCAACTGAGTGAGACACCGAAGTGATAGTTACGTTGTGGATTAAGCAAGAAAGAACCACAACCGTAATTAAATAGTCAAGTCTTTATCACCTTCTATAAATGCCCAAACAAGTCATCTTCGCGGAAGGGTAGAAAGAAAGAAGACGAAATAAGTAAACGCGCCCTCGGAAAAACCTCACTTCAAATCCAAATAAGAAATACCGTATAAACAACCCCGTAGACAGTCATGTTCAAATATCAACTCAAGCCGTGACAAAATATACTATGTGAGAAAGTATACACCAAAGTATCAAACCTCGTAATACAACGAGTCTCATCATCTCATCAATTCTCATCAAATCTTATCATTAACAAATCTTGTCATCCAATAATTTTCAACACGATCCAAATAACTATGCAATCCGATCCGGTCAATGTAGATTCTTGCAATGGTTAACTCATGCATTCCGATATCTTTGACATATAACAAATTGCAAAGAATTTGACCAGGCTCCAAGTCCATTTTACAGCCGTTTGAGTCGTCACATCCATACCACATCAATAATACCGGATAGGAACCTTGAACCGAATGAAGATCAATTACAACCTCAAGCCGTGGATAAGTATCTCTCGTGAAATTTGAATACCCAAGTAAACAAAATTATACCACAACAAATGCTATATATCCATATTAAAACATTTAGGATCACAATATTCATAACACATGCTAACGAAAGATCCAGTGAATCAATATCCGGCCCACGTGAAGCAACTCATCAATAACCGGTCCAATGCAATCATCCAATATCCGGCCCAATCACATATCTCATAGAGTTAAAAGCCCATAGCCGAAAATCATATACCCTAAATGCACGGGTATAAAAAACCAAATCACATCTCACACATTACCCTAATTCATCTCAAACAAACCCTAAACACTTAGTAACTCATTCATCGCCTCCCACTTAATTCATCTCATCTCAACGCAGACCTGAAGAAAAGAAAAAAATACTTCTCTCTTTCTTATCATAGATAAACATCGATCAAGCTCATCTATACCATGCCACAGGGATGGCCATGAGCAACTTGAAACAGCCACAGGGATGGCTTAACGAGGCAACCAAAAAGGTTCAAGGTAGGTTTAATCTTGTTCAATTGTTATGTTAGAGTCATATATGAGCCAAAGATATTGGGTAAACATACTTGTTTCACTCATATCTTTATTTCGGAAATCATCAAAATGTCATGATCTATGATGAGATCGTGTTAACCCTGAAAAGATGTTGGTTTTTATACATTAACACGTGTCTGAGAACGTATACTTTTTCTTTTTGGTTTCATTAGAGTCGTTTGAACCAATCATTGATCGAGTCTGTCTAAGCATAAATCGAACCAAGAAAAAGAGATAGCAATATTGTTGTTATCCTTTTCTGATGTGTCGAATACTCAACGAGGTTAGGCTTCAAAAATTAAGACCGATGAGTTAGGATAGATGTTGGATCTGTGATGAGTTAGGATAATAATAATTAAGAAATAAGCTTTATATTGGATCTGTGATGAGTTAGGATAGATGTTGGATTGGATGTAGTTTATTGTAATGTTGACCTGATGTCATGGATCTGTTTGAATGTTCTTTACCATATCGTTATTGTTGTAATGAACCATGGACTGATGAAGTTGATACAAACTGAGGTCATGAGTTGTTTTGGTTTTCATGGTATTTGTGTTGTGGTTAAGTGGTCAAGGTCTGTTCTTCTTCATCTCCATTTCTGTCCAAGTCGCTAGCCAAAATTTTGTATCAAGTCGCTACCCATTTTTTTCAAAGCAAGTCGCTACCCACTTTTTCAAAAGTAGTCGCTACGACTTGTTAAATAACAAGTCTCTAGGTCAAATATTTTTCCAAGTCGCTACCGTTTCAAAAAATACAAGTCGCTAGCTTATTTTTCTGTTGACAACTCGCTAGTTAGACGACTTGTAAAGACAAGTCGCCACCAAGAAAGTCACAAGTAGTACAACTCGCTAGGATGAATAAAATCTTTCCAACGAAGTTTTTCCGATTGCTTTTCGACCATATTCATACCAACCCGTAAACGACATAAAAAGCATTCTTTTTACCGCTTTGACCATATAAATGATGACCTCCAATAATATGACCGTGACGACTTATTAATTTAAGCAATTGACCACTTGAAATATCACTTTTAGTACAAAAATATCACAAGAAAGGAGATGTACATAACAGTTTGGACAAATATTTGACCATGTGACATTTGACCAAACCATGAATCTGGACATAAATGAGGACAAGTCTCTAGCAAGAACATGACCAAGTCTCTAGCAAGAACATGACTAAGTCTCTAGCAAAAACATGACCAAGTCTCTACCAAGAACATCAAAGACATCACCAACAGATTCATATAAAAACCATACGAGTATCAAAAACAGATTCATAATATCAAAACCACATAAAAAACCGATTCATACTAACAAAACCACACATGTTATCACCTCATAAAACCAACAAACCAATCAGCTTTTAAAATTAACCACGCAAAACTACTTAAACACAAAAAAACCATATAAAAACCATTCGAATCATTACAAACAACACAACCTTGGCTCTGGTACCAATTGTTGGATCGTGTATTTTATGTTGTTTGGATGATTCGGGTGGTCTAGGATGATGATAGTATATGAATGGCATGGTTAGAGAGATGAAGAGAGTAGAGAGGGAATTCTAGAGAGATAAACAAAAGTGTAAAAGATTAGATTAGAACTTCCAACCCTCTACCTTGGAAGGTAGAGGGTATTTATAGGTTACAAACAAAACGACCTCCTATCGGCCTGTGGATCAGGTATACAGTGGGTAAAGACCCGTCCTTCCTCCACGGTGTTACACTAAACTAAACTACGCTACAAACTAACTAATAGACTACTAAATAACGTAAATAACTACAAGTCTACGAGCTAAAATATGCTAGACCATAATTGGGGTGACCGACACTTTAACATGGAATTTCCAATTCCTAACAGATACAACATAGAATCAGATATTCGATCTATATCAACTGCTATCTTGAACTTGCTGTCAATAGTAGTCCGACAAGGGTTACCAATGAAGCATATTAGAACGCTCATGAACCTTTGTGGCATAAGTCTTTTGAGATAGAAACATTCCTGAATAACTGAAAGTAACCGAAATAGCTAAAAATATCTAACCGGCCCCAAGTCAGTTATAGAAAACTCCTAATAAATAGATGCAATAATCCTATGTAAAAATACTGAAGAAGAAGAAGAAGAAGAAGAAGAAGAAGAAGAAGAAGTCAATGCAAAATCATCAACATATAATAGCAAATAAGCAGTAATTGAGACTTGATTATAAATAAAAAGGAAAGAATCTTAGTGTCTTATACAAATGATCAGGGCCCGAGGAGCATGCTTTAAGACTATAAAGTAACTTACGCAAAAGACACATATGATCAGGGTTCTCAGGGTCCCCAAAACCAAGAGGTTGATGCATATATATTGTCTCATACAGATGATCATGTAAAAAGGCATTCTTAAATTTCAAGCTGACGAACATGCCAATGTAAAGAAATAACAAGACTGAGAACAATGTGGATAGTAGCCGGTTTAACAACCGGGATGAAAGTCTCATTAACATTTATACCAAAGAGCTGACTGCAGCCATTTGCCAAAAGGCGAGCCTTGTAATGACTAAGACTATCATTGGCATGATGCTTGTGCTTAAGCAACCACATGGATCGAACTATGTTCACATCCGATGGGTGTGTGGGTTCCCATATTATCATGACACCTATAGAGATAAAGTAAGAAATGTAGAAAGAGAGAGAGAGAGAGAGAGAGAGAGAGACGTGAAGTTAGAGAGATGTAGAGAGAAGAAATAAAATGGTGATGAATATGTTGTTTCTCACACTAAAACACACACTCATACACACCTCAAATGAGGTGGTGATTCATTTAAATACAAAGAAAAATTCCTAATAAGGCCTTGTGTGGGCTTGGGCTTTCTATGGGCTAAATCTAAACATAATGGATGAACATAACTTCTAACCTATTAGATTGACTAAGTCTGAAGCCCACTATTTAATCTATCCTTAGCTATTACAACATACAAGGTTTGTGTCATATAAATGACCATAACTTCATACAAAATATAAATGCTAACAATCTCCGCCTAAGGGGTGGTCATTTATGAATGATTCCTCTTGAGTCTTGAACTTAAATCTTGAGCTTTAGCACTTGCATCTTGAGTCTTTCAACTTGGATCTTTGATCTTCAGCTTTTGTTTCTGATTTTGAACCTTGTTTGTAATACACTTGATAGACTTCTTTGTTCCAGTTCATGCTTGTGATCTTTATCTTGCCTTCAACACCTTTGCTTGATCTGTTGTTGTGCTCTCTCCGACATACTCATACCACATGTAGATTATGCTCTTCAGATTTTTATTCTTATGATAATCGTCATATATTCTCTTAATTCTGACGTGTTCTTGACTTTTATTTTGATGAGTCTTTTTGTCTAGATAATCTTTGTCATGAACTCGTTGAGGATTGATCACTTCTGTATGAGTATGTGAAGCTTGAAGATGTTTGATGTAAATGGTGGTGAATGCATTTTCTCCAAGGGAACATCATCGGTACCTGCATATATTCTGTTAGTCATAAAACACCAATCGATCACGGTGGACTTTTCTTAAGGAATAAACCAATACGATTGTTTTACTGATGAATGTCTTGTATTCATTCACCTTGGTCAGGCACATCAGCCGTCCGAATCCCGTAGGACAATTATCATTACATTGGATAAATCCAAGTAATGACCCACGTTTTCAGGATTCGATTCGTGAAAGGAATCTCCTTAGCGGGATTTTTAGCACTTACAGGCTCGGACGTTGAGAGTATTAACAACATAGTGTGAAAACACTTCTCTAATCCTTACAAAGGCTTTTCCTGAATTGGAGGCCCTCAAGAAGGCTATGTTAGTGGAAATATTATGATATTTAAACTAAACAGTAATATTGACAAACATGTAACTTGTAATGCATAACGCAAAATGCACAAGTTACTTTTAAACACAAATCATCAATGCATACTTACATCAACAACTCTCGAAGTCTCAAGTATGCTTCAACTCAGTCGCAGATTTTCATTCTGACGTAAATCACTCAAGGTATGAACAAACAAATTTAAAACTTGACAAATGATTAAATAATTAAAGTTTTGTTCAAAGACTTCACATTCTTAATGTGACAAAAAAAATTCAAAAATACATTTTACAAATTATTTTTGAATTCAAAAGAAATGTTTTATTTTGAAAAATTAGTTTAAAAAATCTCAACAGCTATTTTCCTCCCCAAAACAGCTCCAAACATCCCCAAATAAACCTTCACAACTAAAAACAAAAAGGGGGCGTTATTGGTAAGGACGGTACCACTACACACCCGAAGGTACCGTTAAATTTAGTGGTGCCATCTTACAATTAGTGACACCGTCCCTCTGTAACAACTAGTGTTTTCTTTGCCTATAAATAGTGGACTATTTTACACTTCCAACTTGATTTTTCTAGTCAGTTTTCTCTGGTCTAAACCCTTCTTATTTAGATCACTTTCTTTCATCATTTAGAGAGTTTTAGTTTGTTTTAGAGTGATCCAATCATCCATTCAAGTGATCACACTCATTCCTCTACTAGTGTAAGAGAAGAACACAACGTATCACAAAGATACAAAGTGTTGTAGTCATAGTTTAGTGCACTCATAACACTTGTTATGTACTTCTTGTAAGTCGTCGTACATCAAGTTCTTGTCACCATATATAGGTTGATCATGTGGATCGTGTAGATTCAGTTGATCATGTAGATCGTGTATAGATCGGGTAGATCATGTGAAGATTGGGTAGATCATGTAGATCGGGGAGAACGTGAGTAGATCGGGTAGATCGAGTGTAGATCATGTAGATCTTGTATCTTGTGTGATTTGTGAGGATCAGGTAGATCGTGAGTGAGATTGGCACTAGCTAGATTAGTACTCGACATTTAGCTTAATGTCAGAAAATAATGTAAGCGACGCAGTTTATGTGTTTAGGCCTCAAAACACAAGGTTTGTTATGTTGGACCATAAAACATAACGGGTTTGGTTGTACCTGAAGAAGAACTCGACATCTAGCTTGGTGTCGAAAAATATTGTAAGCAACGTTGTATGGTTTTCTCCGGCAAGAAAGGAGCTTGTTGATTAGTGAAGTAACACTCGAGTTGGATACTCGGGGAGTGGAGTAGGGCGAAGAGGAGCTTCGTGACCGAACCACTATAAATCATCGTGTCCAGTTTGCGCTTTCTTTACTTACCTCTTTACGTTTATTTTATCCTTTATCGCTTTATATTTATATTTGCATTGTGTTTATGTTTGTGTGGTTTTTTGTTTATAATATGTTGATTATGTTTGTGTCATGGTTTGATTGTATTTATGTTGTAGTTTAATTTATATCATCTATTGTTGTTGTATGACCATTGTTGACACTTTTCATATTACGTCATACTTGATCGGGTTTTTCATATTAGGTTGCTCTTAAGGGTTTTTCTTGGCATCTCGTCACTTGTTTCACGTTTGTTTACCTCTTTACCTATGGTGAGTTCATAGCCCCACTTTACCGTCTAAATGTTGTATAAACTCCTTTGGAGAGATACATGTTACTTTTTACTATGGACACAAGTGAATAAAACTGTATGCTTAACTGAGATTATTATTGCCTAAGTACCACTATTTCCAGAAAAGTCCCTTATATCATGAACCATTAATTACTTTTTGTAAGTGCGAATAATGTAAATAGGTCTATTGGGATTGACGAATTGTGTTTGTGTTGATTGGATAGACAACCAGACTTACTATATTTGAGATGCTAGGTAAATGGCAAATTACCTACTAGGACAGTTATACCATTATATCGTTGTTTTGATACTTGTGGTAATGTTTTCAGTGTCACAAGCTTAATGCAATAATAAATGCTTTATGACTATTGTATGTGTTACAATCTTCACTTTAACTTTGAAATCTTGTTGTCCACTGCTTTAACCATAAGCTATGAATTTCACTCAACAATTTTGTTGATTTTTTAGCATGCTTTACGACTATTCTATCATGAACATAAAATCATAACTAAAGTCTAACTACTTAACTTTTGTGATGAATCACTTCTAACACTTTGAAGGCTTCTAAGGCTACACCAAATAACAAAGAACATAGAACTTTAATCTTAAAGAATCCCTTGTATATTTTCTTGATAATAAAAGAACTAAACTAGTTTTCCATCTTTTTTTTTATCCGTAGAAGCCACGTATAGGACAACACACCATCATACGTGTGTTTTATTTGTATAAAATCTAACTTACTTCATCTTAAGGAGAGCTACTTAAGCTTATCATGTAAGTTTTATAATTTGGCAAGGTTAGTCCCAATCGTTAAATTTTTTGCATCGTTAGTCCTTTTCTTTTAACTATTTGCGTTCTAAGTCCTTATCTCTATAAAATACTAACATAAGGACATTTATTATTTTCTAAAGGCACTATATAAGTCTAATTCTGAAACTTATAAAAATCGGGTGTTACAACTCTCCCCTACTAAAACTGTTTGTATCCTCACGAACATCCTCGTGAAACTACTTAATTTCTCCCTATCTAATAAGTCTCCCCTACTGCGTTTATTCTAACACTAGAACTAGTTCTATTTGGAATAATTCTAAATCTTATCTAACATAACTATAAACATATACTTAAAGTACCTAAGCCTTTACCGGGTTCATGCTTAACTTCTTCTATTGGTATCATGTACATTTGACCCTTAGCTCTTGCACTGCTTGATTCCCTTATGTTTGTATTCTGGGTCTATCTTTCAGGTTGTATCGCGAGTCTCGCTCATGGACAATATCTACTATCATGACCAATTATGTGACATATTTCATAAATCCTTGTCGGCTTACCTATTATACGTTTGTTTCTGAAGACTAGGTACATTTCTCTGAGTTTCTTGTTCTCGATCAAAATCTGCATTTATTAATTCACTAAGGTTTCGATAAGTATGTGTAGCAACGAACTCCCGAATACCCATCCTCAAACCTTCCTTGTATTGTTCCATCAACTTCCCATCGTCTTTAACATATTCAAGACAAAATCGATCTCGATTCATGTGTCAGGAATTGGAAATTCCATAAGGAAGTGTCGGTCACCCCAATTATAGTCTAGCATATGTTAGCTCGTAGACTTATCGTTATTTACGTTATTTAGTAGTTAATTAGTTAGTTATTAGCGTAGATTAGTTTAGAGTAACACCGTGGAGGAAGGACGGGTCTTTACCCACTGTATGCCTGATCCATAGTCCGACAGGAGGACGAGTAGGTTGTAACTATAAATACCCCTTCCATCCTTGGAAGGGGTGGAACTTCTGAATCTAACCTTGCATTTTCTTGTTTATCTGTCTAGAATTCCTTCTCTACTCTCTTCATCTCTCTAAACATGGCACTCCTCAGATCATCATAATCCTAGACCACCCGAATCATCAAACAACATAAAAAGTGTGATCCTAACAATTGGCATCAAAGCCTAGGTTTTGTTGTTTTGATGATTCGTATGGGTTTTAGCGATTTTCTTTATGCAGTTTGTTCATTTTTGCATGTGGTTTGCTATGGTTTTTGATGATTAGATGCGGTTTGAGTCGTATGGTGTGTGATAACATGGTCTCATTGTTTGTTGGTCGTTGATGTTTTGGGGCTGTGTTAGTTGCGGTTTTTGTCGTATTTTTGACGTGGTTTTGGTCTCAAAATGCATTATGGTTGATTTTGTTTCTATATTGATAACTGTTTTGAAAATAGCTATGGGTGTTAAAAATGAAGTGATCAAACTGTGTTTTACAAATTTTATAACAGTTTTTGTCATCCTTTGCTATGTTGATTTATCTGGTTCAAACATATCAAATATGTTGGTTTTTATGTGTTGATTAGTAGTTTTATGCTGTTTGAAGAAGGTTATTGTTCTAGGATGCGGTTTGTATGCTGTTCGTTGGTGCGATTTGGTCAATATTCGTTAATGAGGTTTGACAGTTTTGACTGAGACTTTTCCAGATTCAACGTACCTAATGAGGCTTGTGTCAAATGCAGTTTTTTTCAAATTATGCGGTCTGTCTTATATGCAGTTTGACTTTTGAGTCAACTGCGGTTTGTTGACCTTTAAAACATTATGCGGTTTGTCTACAAAAGTCAGATGCGTTTTGACGCTAATCTGGAAGCGGTTTGTCATTTCAAGGATGTGGTTTGTCTAAATTAACTGGTATGTGGTTTGTGAGTAAAAAGGTCAAAGTGGTTTGGCTAACTGAAGATGCGTTTTGAATGAAAGAGTATGATGCGGTTTGAGATTCTAAAACGGTTGCGGTTTGTACTATTGGTGCGGTTTGAACAAAGGGAGAACGTGATGCGTTTTGTTAACATCATATACTAATTATCTCTAGTCACAGCAGAATCAAGATGCATATTAACAACACATTATCGAGAATAATATCAATCAAACCAACATCAAACATCTTCATCTATCATTCTAACATATACTACATCATCAACCATAAGAATCATACAACATAATCACAACATCAGATTCAATGAATCAAGAAGCACAACTACATTCAAACATCATTCATCACACATCATTCTACACGAATCTAAGTAATCCCATCTCAAGTTCATGACTCAACGCAACAATAAAGTGCAAGATCTCAGATTCACTCGTTCTTTACTTGTGTGGCATTAAGACTTTTAAAAGTCTCTTACGAGCTAATCATCATCAATCCTTGCTGTTACTATAGGAATCTAAAGTTAAAGAATATAACATGAACGTTATTTCTTCGCTTTGGTTCGTTCAAAGTGATTAACAACAAGAATCATGGACGGTTGGTGAAACACATTTCTGGAAGTACAAAGATCTTATCTAAAACGATTCTCTAATGCTAATCTCATAATCACTTTCGTGTCATTTATTTATATATCGAGACTATCTAGAGCCTTATACACGAAAACTCTTCATCACAGATCTATGTTAGGTACAATATCCGAATAAACTTGAAGTAAGTACAAAACCATTTAGAGGTTTATTACTTCCTCACGATTCGGTTATAAGGTTATCAAGTCATGAAATATTATCGATCTCAGATTCGTTGTGGGACAAAGAATCTTATGACCTTTTCAGACCCATTCCACCACAATGGATAATCATCATAGATCCAATCGTTTTTTTTTATTATATTCGAATATAAAAAAATTGACTTTAACAAATCTGTTAAATCAAGATTTTGATTCGGTCATATATTCAAATAATTAACGAAAAACATGAATCTTAATGTCTTACCTATAAAATCCTTAACTGATCCTTAAGCAAAGACAATTGCCTCAAGCCATCCCTGTGGCGAGGCACGTTTTATTGTCATACGGATTGATAGATATCTTCCTGCCTGTTGGATCGATATACTCTGACCAAACTAACTATGTAGCTTGTAAAGGCTTAGAAACCTCGGATAAATCCTAAGTTACTAACAATGAAACACTGAATTTACTCTATTAAGTATGCGGAAACTACTTCAATAAAGCTAAGAAGAATAACTTTAAACTTCAACGATTTTATTAATACTGTAAACCTGCTTGATACACAGATTCACTAACAACCCTAATAACTCTAATATTCTCTCTAAAGTAGTATGCATTCATTTCTTTAAAGTCGTATGTATTCGTACCTCTAATACCAATATAGGGGTCCTTTTATAGGCATAAGGAATACCCTAGTCGGTTTACAATTATAATCCTTGTACGACAAGTAATACTAAAACTAAACTAAGAATATTCTAGAATTGAAAAGCTTTTCATAAATGATATAGCAGTTTTTTGGCTTTGCAGTACTTTGATGTTGAGCAGTACTTTGACTTTCATTAAGCAGTACTTTGACTTTCTTCAGTACTTTGACTTTTTATATCCCAACAATCCTCCCCTAACTTGAATACTACTTGGTTGATTTCAAGTTCCTTTATCTCAGATCTTTAACATCTTTGTCTTCAAGGAAAGATTGTGTCATCGATTTATTTTGTACTCTCAGTTTAGTATTATTATCATCAAAGTAGTCTTTATAAGCAATCCTTTCCAACAACTATCAGCAATCTTCATCTTTTCAGCTACTCAGCAACATATGGCAAATTGTACATCAGATCATAAAGTTTCATACTATTCTCATCACTTCCAAGCGTGTAAACTCCTTTGAGAGGTGAATCATTGAAAATTTAATGGATTTTGATGTCTCTTTACCAAAGCCATTAACTCTGGAGTAGCCAATGTTTAGGTGTGTAAAACCATGGTACATTGATAACCATATGATTTTTAGTAAATCATCAGCAATCAACGGATTTGTTTTGTCTTTACCAAAAGCCGTACCCTTTTGGACTAGTTAGTTCTTACAACCATGGTGAACTAATAACCATATAAATGGTTTTTCCGCAGCCTTTACCACAAGCCATTTTTCTTGTGGGCTAGCCAACTCTTTACTATTGCAGATATGGTGAGTTGATTACCATACAACTTATTAGGAAGTTGTCAACCCTAAACGGATTTGAGATATCTTTACCAGAGTCGTTTGCTCATGGATTAGTCAGTCCTTTTGTTAGACATGGTGGACTGATAACCTTTTGTTGTAACCATCTCAAAAACCATTTGTTCTTTGTTAACTTTTGTTTCAAAATATTTTGCACTTAACAAAAGTTTGCTTATTTTCTAAAAATCTTTTACTGGTTTTGTACATCAAGCATACTTCTGGATAAAGTAATCGTTTGTCCAAAGAATACTTTAAATAAAGTAATCTGATTTTTCAAAAATTATATATTTAAGAACTATACCAAGATTTATGCATCATCATCAGCCATAGTTGTCCATTTGATAAATAATTCAATGACCATAAGTCGTTTCATTCTCCTCTTCAACCTCCATACCATGATCAAGCATTCTTCTCATAAGATCTGTTGTAAGTGGATATCTTCTTTTCGCTAACATATGTATCATGGTTCCATCTTCTAACTCCAAAACATGCACTCCTGATTCTTCAAAGAATCTCCGCCTAGTAATCTCCCAAACTTCTTGTTGTTCCAGTTTCACCGTTGGTTTGTTTTTTTGTCTCCAGATAGTTATCGATCTCCAACAAGACTAAACCAACTCCTTTTGAAGGAATATGCTCAAAATACTCTTGCACTAGTTGATATAGGTCAAACAAATCCTCTCTATCTATCACATGTGCGTAGATCCCATAGCAAATTAAATACTCTAAAGCTTTCATCTTCTCTATGGAACATCAGATAGTCTCCATCCTTTGATTCTACAACTTCAAAAGTAGACATCTTAGACTTCTTTGCGGCAATATCTTTGGACTTAGGATGCTCAAAATCTACAACTCTTAGATAATTCCTCAGCTCATCAACTGTATCTGATCTCAATTCTACCATCCTTGATGGCTGTTCATCACCATTTGTTCTTTTTCTCTTTAAGCTCCTTTTTCTTGCATCATCATTCTGCTTTTCATCATCCTTAAAAGAAATAATACTTTCAACTTGCTTTTGATATGCTTCTAACAAAGACATCATACAAATCTTTCATCTCTAAATATTTCAAAGCTTTTGTAATCCAAGATATCCCCGACCCTTTCGGATACGTATCATGGCATTTCTTTCCTTAGCAATACTAGGTCGTCTAGGTACAAACAAGCTTTTTCGTATAGCAACTTCAAGCATCCAATTCACCAGCTTGTATCTTCCTAGCAGCTTCTTCATTCTTAACCACTTCAATAGCTCTTAGTTCGCCAAAGTCTTTCTTTTTCTTCTTTGTTTCAACCAATTTACCTTTTCCTTTATCCTTTGGATCTAAAGCAGGTTGAGAAGCTTGAGGTTGTTCTTCAACTCCGTGAATACTAACACCTCTTGGTCTTGATAAGTTTTGCAATATCGAGCATGATGCTCATCATCACTAGCAGTACGCTCTACTTTAGGTGTATCAGCTTCCTCTTCTTGTAAGACTGTTGAAGGAGGCTTCTTCTTCAAAATTTAGGGTCCTTGGTGTAATTAGATCTTGTCTATATGTTCCTTGAAGAACAGCAGTACCTTGATCACCAGCACCTTGATCATCAGTACTTTGTACACCAGTACTTTGAAGTCCAAAGACCTTGAGGCTTAGTTTGCTCAGTTTCTTTAATTTTCTCAGCTTCTTCTTTATCAGTTTCTTTAATTTTCTCAGCTTCTTCTTGAACTAATGGCCAGACAAATTTCTTTAATCTTCTAAATTTGGTGTTCAACTTCATCAGTAGTGCAGCTTGAGCTTCAAAATCTTTCTTTAATCTCAAAAGCTCCTTTGTTAATGCATAGTTATCCAGAACTAGACCCTCAGAAGCTGTAATATATTGGATTTCATAAACACATCATAACATATCAAATGGGGCGTATAGTTTAGTGGTTTAGAGAGAGAAAGTGAAGAGAGGGAGCCTTTCTAGAGAGAGAAAGTAAACAAAATAGAAAAGGTTAGATTAGAATGAAAGGTCCAACCCTCTACCTTGGGAGGTAGAGGGTATTTATAGTTACATACTACACGTCCTCCTACGGACTATGGATCAGACATACAGTGGGTAAAGACCCGTCCTTCCTCCACGGTGTTGCACTAGACTATTCTACGCTACAAACTAACTAATAAACTACTGAATAACATAACTAACTACAAGTCTACGAGCTAAACTATGCTAGACCATAATTGAGGTGACCGGCACTTTAATATGGAATTTCCAATTCCTAACAATCTCCCCCCTAAGGGAGGTCACCCCATGAAATACATTTTGCATCCTAGCATTCTATTTAGTTCCAAGCTCAGAGAGACTTCAATTCTTCAAATTCCGCATTCCTTGTGCTTGTGTAGCGATTCTTCAAAGTCCGCATTGATTTGTACTTTAAGTGGAGGCCTTTAAACTGATCCACATCTTTGATGATCTTCGAGCTTTCATTGAGATTATCAGCCACAGTAAATCTCTCTGGATCATCCATAGTTGTGTTGCCTTCATGTGATGTTGTGACTTTTGGACCGACATGCTCACACTTTCTGGATCATGACATCATTCCATTAGAGTAGCGGAAGTTTCGACTCATGATATTTGCGCAGCGAAGCGTAAACATAGTATAACAATATCGAGCCGTGTTCGTAGATATGCACAAGTCATGATTTCTTCAATTAAGTGTGGATGAGCATGCGGCTTTGATTGACTCCTCATCATCACCGGAATCGTCTGGGTGTACCGATATGACAGTTAGCAATAAAGCGCACGAAAGTGTCTTTGATCACTTTCGTTGAATTGAGGTACACGCCCTGAGTTCCCGCTGATCAAGAGATACAAGTACAAATCAGTAATCGTATAATTCAAGAATCTCCTCGATAGGTTTCGCTCTATTCTCAAACCGAACGCCTCAAAGAAGACAACACGGAGTGAACCAAAGAAATTGAGATTCATCATTGATGAAAAATGATTTGAAAACAATTGCTGTTGCTTAGAAGAAAGAGTTTTGCAATACGACGAAGGTTTTATGAGAAAGATCAATTTTCAGTTATAAATACTTTTTGTATATGAAAATAGTACACATTCGATGTGCTAGAGAAAAGAAGAGATTTACACATCGAACGGTTTTTCCAAAAGTATTTTTCAATCAGATATACTTTTTGTGTTTGAAAATGAATACACATTCGATGTGCTAGAGAAAAGAAAAGATTTGCACATCGAATGGTTTTTCCAAAAGCATCCGCCAATCCATTTCGACCAAGGTTGATTCACGAAAGTGAATCGCCCATCGCTTCTATCCGCTTGTCATAAGTTTGATCTATTGGATAGATCTCACATGTCACCCACCAAGAGCTTGTTTGATGTTGGCTTGATCTGTGCTAAACTGTCAAGCTTTTCACAAGCGGCCACTGAATGGCCGTGACCGTAGAAACTTCAAACAGTTTAAACACCAATGCAATGAAGTCCTGGAGAATATAATGAATTCCCGGGTCGTTAAGTCCCACAGAGACTCAATGGTGTGTCAAAACTAATTCAGATGATAGAATGATCACTAAGGATAGTGATCTGGAAGGATTTGGATGGATAATTACACTCTCATCAAAAAGTTAATAAATTACACACTAAAATGCAAATTAAGAAAATTAAAAGATAAAATATATTAAATAAACGCTATCACTATTTTTAAAATGATGAACGCTTAAAAATAAAACTTACGCTTAAATAAAAATCTATGTAACGTATAAATAAAACGTGAGAATAAAGAAAGAAAATACCTACTGATATGAAAAATACATTTTTACAATCCTAATTATACTAGAAAATTATTAGAAAAAATAAAATTATTTTTAAAACTATTTATCTAATTATTATTAAATAAAACTTTTTTACTTATTTAATAATAGACTAAAATACAAGAAAATATGAAATAAAGCTAGAAAAATGAAATTATGACTTGGAAAAATCTAAAATATTATAAAACTAATTTTAAAACTGAAAATATATTTTTTTTGGACTTTTTATATATTTATTACTAATTTAAAACTATTTAAAACTAATTAAAATGCTAGAAATTACTATTTAAACTAATAAAATTATGGAAAAATATTTTTTTGGCTTTTTATATTTATCTTAACTTAAGAAAAATGAAAGCTTATTTTTTTGAAACTTTTCTTAATTTTTTGTATTAAATGCTATTTAAAAATGCTTAAAACTAATTTAAATTAAGAAAAATAGCAAACAAGCTTGGAAAAATATGAAAATTTCAGGAAAAGTCTAAAATTATATTAGGAAGCTAGGAAAAATGGAAAAACATGGGGTTATGTGGAGGAATATGAAACTGATGCACAAAGTGCTAAGAAATAAGCACTTGGAATAAGCTAGAGGGACAAAACAAGCACCAAACTGATACACAAGCTAAAATATGATAAGAGTACTCTAAAGCAACTAAAAACAACAAGCTACAACCTCTGGATGGCAAGCTAGCACAGATTTGATGTTTGAGCTTTTGTGCAAAAACAGTGAGAGGGTGCCTACTTAGAGCTAAAGAATAAGCCAACCAATAAACTAAAACCTAAAAGCAAATATGGGACCCTAAACAAGATCATGGCTATCTACAAGCCAAAGATGAGACTTGTATAAGCTCAAATGAGCTTGTGGCAGCCTTGAAACCTCGCGTGCACTCAAGATCAACCGAAGTGCTGTGGAAGTGATCCCATATTGACAAGCCAATTTAGAGCTTAAAGAAAATTTACAAAAATATGCAAAAATCACAACCATAAACTAGACCAAGTGAACGTTTTAAAGCCACAAGTCTTAATTGATTTTGACCTTAGATGAGTCCACTAAAAATCTTCCTAGTTGAGCTAAAACCGAAGTTTTGGCAAGTTTTGACTTTTGAAGAAAAAGTGAAATGTTGACTTAAATGAGATTTGAAGCTAATTTTTGGACTTAATGAGATGTAATATGATGAAATAAAGTGAGTGCAAGCTATCCCTATGACTTTGAAACACAAAACAAACTTTTGGCTTCCAAAAACTCCAACAGTGAAGCATGTAAGACAGTTAAACTGAGAATTTGACTTTAACTTATGCAGCACTCAATATTGAGATGATATGAACTCAAATAAGGTTACCAAGCATGAAACAACAAGAACCTAATACTGAACTACCCTAAACCACTGATCAAACAAAGAAATCCAAACACTACTTAATATCACTGATTTGCAAAATAAATGAAGCTAACTAATGTACAAAGCTAGAGTTATTGATCAAACTGAGTTTATAAGACCTAAATACAACTATATAAACAAGTTTAAATTATTGGTGACTACAGATACTCATACAAGTACAAAATGCAAAATGAATTGAAAATTGAAAAATGAAATACTCCTTTACATATATCCAACTGTTGTTGCAGGCTAAACCAAACACAAAACCACTCTAACCTAATCTATTTAAACCCCATCCAAGGCTCTGTAACACCCAAATTAATCACCATTTCCAAATCAATCTCAACAGCTTGACTTCATTGACCATTATACAATATTGCTTGAAACTGTAATGCAAGCTTATTACAAGCTATATAGAGCTTATTTAAGCTTATTGGAATTTAGAAAGAAGCTATTTAAAACTTTAAATATCAAATTGAAACGCAATACTCAACAAGAAACATAAAACATGAACTTTAACCAAACTTTGAAATTGATTCTCCAAACAGATTACAAAGATAACTTAACTTGAGTTTGAATCATTAAAACAAAAGATTACATAATTTAAACTAAACTAAGACATTAATCTAAAAAAACGACATAAGGAAAATTTAAAAACTAACTACTCCCTTCTTGCTTTTCTTCTCTCTTTATAAGTGAAATGCTTCCCCTTTGACTTCGAGCTTTTCCCACTTCCTTTTAGGACCATTGATCAGAGAGATCATTTTGACCCTTGATTGCATTTTGTGGAAAGTGGCATTTGAGCAGTGGAGGGATCGAGTGAATGGGGAGGGTTGTATTTAATGTATTTTGTTGTTTAGGTGAGGTGGAGGGACATGAAGTGAAGAGGTTGAGGTGGAGTGAGGGTTGAGTGTGAGATTGAAGCGCTTGGTAGGAAGAAGAAAAAGGCGGGTTGCCGTGGGTGTGTTTGTTTGACTTGGGGTATATTCGTTGACCGGGTATAAGGGTTTGGACGGGTTGGATTTGGATGGGTAAAAGGGTATTGGGCCATGGGTTTTGTTTCTTTGGGCTTGGGATATTATTAGGTTTAGGATTAGTTTTGGATCCATTTAATATTTAGGGACTAAATGTGTACAATTCAATCTCCAGGACCAAAACGAACTTCTAGAAAATGTAGCCCAAGGTTTGGTCTTGCCAATCTCAAATAATATAAGGACCATATTTGCCATCTTTGAAAATTCCAAGGACTAAACATGACATTTTTTAAAGTTTAAGGACCTTTTCCCAATATTTGACCAAAGAATCATTCAAGGACCAATTTTAACAACTTAGAATATTTCAGGGACCTTGAATGATAGAATTCCACATTTTGATTTCGTGGACTTTTTTGACAACTTTTGAAACTTGGGGACTAAAACGCCATTTTTGCAAATTTGATACGTTTTTCATCTGATTTTGATATTTTGCATTTAAAACACATAAAACACTGATTTGTGATATTTTCATCATTTTGATGCATTTTTGAGTGTTTTCTGATGATTTTGCAAGTAGCTAGATAGTATAAAAATGATGAGTATTTAGACACTCATCAATCCCCCACACTAAGATATTGCTAGTCCCTAGCAATGATTTGAGAAAACTTAATGGATTTGAAAACTCTTTACCAAAAGCCATTACTTCTGGAGTAGCCAAATGTTTCAGTTCAAGTAAGAACCTTGGTACATCGATAACCAAATAATTTTGAGCAAATCATAAGTCAGAAAACGGATTTGATTTGTCTTTACCGAAGCCGCTTTGCTCGACTAGCCAACTCTTAGATAAATTTTCAATATTATCTTTGGTGAGCTGATTACCAATTATGGTTTTTTTCCATGCCTTTGCCACAAGCCATAAACTTACGGGCTAGCCAACTCTTCACTAATTAAAGATATGGTGAGTTGAATACCATATAATTTTGGGCAAATTGCAAGCCATATAAACGGATTTGAGAAATCTTTACCAAGAGCCGTTTGCTCCTGGATTAGCCAATCCTTTTGTTTATTAGACATGGCGGATTGATAACCAAATGAGTAAGTGTAGAACACTTACTCCAAAAAAAAATTTTGGCCAAAAACGGGGAAATTGGGTGGATAAATATGATAAAATTCGTGAGAATTCCCCCCCACACTTAGAAATGAATATTGCCCTCAATATTCAAAGTACCGGCGGTTATGCCGAAACAAAGAACGTAAAAGGGAAATACTACGGCCATTATTTAGAAAGATTTTTTTTTTTTTTTGAAAACTTATATATATACACAACATGTGGGGCAACTCCCCACACTAGGTGGCACACATGGGTGAAAACCCATGTTTAGCTATGTTTTGATTACCGAGTCGCTAGCTTGACTCGACCCTGAATTCATTGGTTCATGGGGAAGTAAGTGGAAGAGACAATCTCCATCGGACTTTCATTCAAAATTTTTGGACAAACATTGAAGTAACGGAAAGTTCCACAACCGATGAGATATACATAGAACCGGCTCAAAATGATAAATGAAAATGCCGGGGTCAAAGATAGTGTCTTCATTCCCTAAGGAGTGAAGATGAAGAGAAATCACAAGATATTTGAGGAAAGGAAGAAAGATTTTGATAACAATCAGGATCCATTCTTCATCCTCAAATGTAGACATGTCGGGAGGAAGGGTGAGGGTAGTATCATTAATAGGCAAACTCGTATGATAGAGTACATCTTCCTCCGAGATAATATCATCCTCAAGATCAAAGTAGAAATGATCATGTTCCGGAGGAGATATGTCATGAGAGAGTTCACCGGAGAACTCTTCATGAAGAGACTCATTCACATGAAGTGAAATTGTGAACTCTTGTTCCATTGTGGGCTCATCACTATCCTCAATCTGAGTATCAAAGAGTGGATTCTCAGAAATTAAAGTGAATTCAGAGTCGAATTCAAATAGAGGATTAGTGAAAGTAGCTTTGAATGTTTCTGGAACAAAGTGATCAACATTCTCTATTGGACTGTTAGGGTAAGAAGTGAGTGATCGATCATTATCGTGAGATTTTCGGTCTCTCCCATTGGCTTCGAAATCAAAGAGTGGATTGATGTGATTGAGTTCATCGGTGAACTCCTCAAGAAGATGATCGATCAAATTGTGGAAGTGATGCTTCAACATACTCGATGTTTCCATAAAAAGCACCTTCGCTAGCATCGGAGAAAGTCTCAAATTGATCTTTTGAACACTCAAGAGGAGAAGAAGAATCACACATATGATCAGAAGTTCCCTGTGACTCTCTGGATTGGGATAAGGTCCTCAACACTAGACTTTATGAATTCGTCCGATTCCTTTTCGTGAACAGGTCAAGATGCTCGTCCCCATGTTCAGAGAGTGAGTGGGAGCTTCAAAGTGTGATAGCTTGTTGTTTGAGATGGAATCTCAAACTGCACAGGATATCAACGACGACCGGGAGTTTATAAGGACTAGCATACATATGTTTTATACTTTCCATTTGTTCTTCTGCTAGTAATTCCATCATAGTCTTTTCTCCCTGATTTTTCATGGAATGAGTTTCAACTGATGAACTTGATGAACCATTATAAAATTGTAGGATATCAAGGATATCTTCATCATCATTGTCATCAGGAATGAAACGAATCGAGCTAGATCGGCTGCTTTTTCTTTTTGCAATTGATTCCCTAATAGATTTTTCAAAGGCAATTTGGGAATCTAATTTAGCAAATCGCTCTTCGGCTAACAAAACTTCCATGGATTTTTCATTTGGATTATCGTGGAGTGTTTAGATTCCTTCAAATCTTTCACTAAATCCAAAAGATCAAGGAGAAGATTTTGTGGAAGTGGCTCAGGCTATCAGAGGTTGGTCATGATACGAAGAGCCGTAATCGCTACAAGGAAATGGATTCCTTGTTTGACAATCAGAGCTAGAGTGAGGACCTCCACAATACTACAACAAGAAAACTATGTGGCTGTGAGTGGTATGTGTTGTGTCATAATTGTTATCGAACCGCTCATAGACAAGCTGTTTCCCCTGATTGACAATCGAACGGAATGTGAACCACCACAGCATACTCACAACAAAGAAAATCCGGCCTGAGTCTCACAAAGGCGGTAGCCGATGGAATAAATCAGTTATGGTAGGAATAGGGATCCGGTTATGCATGACCCGTTTCCTGATTCCACCATGCTACAACTGGGGCAATTGCCACCATTATAAGGACCACTACACCATTGACAACCAAGAGGGTGAGGATAAGACATAGAAAGAATCAAATGGTTCCAGAGGGTAAGAAATGAAGAATCAAAAGGGTGAGAGGGTAAAGAGGAATATTTTTGGTATTTTTGAAAAACATGATGCAAAAACAAAGAATGAAAATATTTTTGGTGTTTTTAACACTTTAGGAAAAGTGCTAAAGAACTTTTTGGATATTAGATAACTTTACAAAAGAAAACTGTTTACAAAAGGTGGTATATGTGCAAGAATGGATCTGAAAAAGGTTTAACACACGCTAAAGCCTCCCGCAATGCGCCAAAATTTGATCTGTGCTAAACTGCCAAGCTTTCTCACACGCCACCACTTGTGAATGGTCGACCGTAAGAAACTTCAAACAGTTTAAACACCAATGCAATGAAGTCCTGGAGAATATAATGAATTCCCGGGTCGTTAAGTCCCACGGAGACTCAATGGTGTGTCAAAACTAATTCAGATGATAGAATGATCACTAAGGATAGTGATCGGAAAGGATTTGGATGGATAATTACACTACTGAAAAAGTTAATAAATTACAGCGACTAAAATGCAAATTAAGAAAATTAGAAAGTTAAAATATATTAAATAAACGCTATCACTATATTTAAAATGATGAACGTTTAAAAATTAAAACTTACGTTTAAATAAAAATCTATGTAACGTACGAAATAAAACGTGAGAATAAAGAAAGAAAATACCTACGGATATGAAAAATACATCTTTACAATCCTAATTATACTAGAAAATTATTAGAAAAATAAAATTATTTTTAAAACTATTTATATAATTATTATTAAATAAAACTATTTTACTTATTTAATAATAGACTAAAATACAAGAAAATATGAAATAAAGCTAGAAAAATGAAATTATGACTTGGAAAAATCTAAAATATTATAAAACTAATTTTAAAACTGAAAATATATTTTTTTTGGACTTTTTATATATTTATTACTAATTTAAAACTATTTAAAACTAATTAAAATGCTAGAAATTACTATTTAAACTAATAAAATTATGGAAAAATATTTTTTTGGCTTTTTATATTTATCTTAACTTAATAAAAATGAAAGCTTATTTTTTTGAAACTTTTCTTAATTTTTTGTATTAAATGCTATTTAAAAATGCTTAAAAACTAATTTAAATTAAGAAAAATAGCAAACAAGCTTGGAAAAATATGAAAATTTCAGGAAAAGTCTAAAATTATATTAGGAAGCTAGGAAAAATGGAAAAACATGGGGTTATGTGGAGGAATATGAAACTGATGCACAAAGTGCTAAGAAATAAGCACTTGGAATAAGCTAGAGGGACAAAACAAGCACCAAACTGATACACAAGCTAAAATATGATAAGAGTACTCTAAAGCAACTAAAAACAACAAGCTACAACCTATGGATGGCAAGCTAGCACAGATTTGATGTTTGAGCTTTGTGCAAAAAACAAATGAGAGGGTGCCACTTAGAGCTAAAGAATAAGCCAACCAATAAACTAAAACCTAAAAGCAAATATGGGACCCTAAACAAGACCTGGCTGGCTATCTACAAGCCAAAGATGAGACCTGTATAAGCTCAAATGAGCTTGTGGCAGCCCCTAAAACCTCTGCAGACTCGATCAACCTGAGTCGAGTAATGCGGGAAGTGATCCCATATTGACAAGCCAATTTAGAGCTTAAAGAAAATTTACAAAAATATGCAAAAATCACAACCATAAACTAGACCAAGTGAACTTTTTAAAGCCACAAGTCTTACTAATTTTGACCCAGAGATGAGTCCACTAAAAATCTTCCTAGTTGAGCTCAAAACTGAGTTTTGGCAAGTTTTGACTTTTGAAGAAAAAGTGAAATGTTGACTTAAATGAGATTTGAAGCTAATTTTTGGACTTAATGAGATGTAATATGATGAAATAAAGTGAGTGCAAGCTATCCCTATGACTTTGAAACACAAAACAAACTTTTGGCTTCCAAAAACTCCAACAGTGAAGCATGTAAGACAGTTAAACTGAGAATTTGACTTTTAACTTATGCAGGCTCAATATTGAGACAGATATGAACTCAAATAAGGTTACCAAGCATGAAACAACAAGAACCTAATACTGAACTACCCTAAACCACTGATCAAACAGCAAATCCAAACACTACTTAATATCACTGATTTGCAAAATAAATGAAGCTAACTAATGAACAGGCTAGAGTTATTGATCAAACTGAGTTTATAAGACCTAAATACAACTATATAAACAGGTTTAAATTATTGGTGACTACAGATACTCATACAAGTACAAAATGCAAAATGAATTGAAAATTGAAAAATGAAATACTCACTTACATATATCCAACTGTTGTTGCAGGCTAAACCAAACACAAAACCACTCTAACCTAATCTATTTAAACCCCATCCAAGGCTCTGTAACACCCAAATTAATCACCATTTCCAAATCAATCTCAACAGTTGACTTCTGTTGACCATTATACAATATTGCTTGAAACTGTAATGCAAGCTTATTACAAGCTATATAGAGCTTATTTAAGCTTATTGGAATTTAGAAAGAAGCTATTTAAAACTTAAATATCTGAAATTGAAACTGCAATACTCAACAGTAAACATAAAACATGAACTTTAACCAAACTTTGAAATTGATTCTCCAAACAGATTACAAAGATAACTTAACTTGAGTTTGAATCATTAAAACAAAAGATTACATAATTTAAACTAAACTAAGACATTTATTAAAAAAAACGACATAAAGAAAGACTTTTTAAAAACTAACTACTCCCCTTCTTGCTTTTCTTCTCTCTTTTATAAGTGAAATGCTTCCCCTTTGACTTCTGAGCTTTTCCCACTTCCTTTTAGGACCATTGGATCATCAGAGATCATTTTGACCCTTGATTGCATTTTGGCGGGAAAGTGGCATTTGACAGGTGGAGGGATTGAGTGAATGGGGAGGTTGTATTTAATGTATTTTGTTGTTTAGGCGGTGGATGGAGGTGAAGAGGTTGAGGTGGAGGTGAGGTTGAGTGTGAGATTGAAGCAGTTGGTGAGGAAGAAGAAAAAGGCGTGGGTTGCCAGGGGTGTGTTTGTTTGACTTGGGGTATATTCGTTGACCGGGTATAAGGGTTTGGATGGGTAAAAGGGTATTGGGCCATGGGTTTGTTTTGGGCTTGGGATATTATTAGGTTTAGGATTAGTTTTGGATCCATTTAATATTTAGGGACTAAATGTGTACAATTCGAATCTCCAGGGACCAAAACTGTAACTTCTGAAAATGTAGCCCAAGGTTTGGTCTTGCCAATCTCAAATAATATAAGGACCATATTTGCCATCTTTGAAAATTCCAAGGACTAAACATGACATTTTTCAAAGTTTAAGGACCTTTTCCGTCATTTGACCAAAGAATCATTCAAGGACCAATTTTAACAACTTAGAATATTTCAGGGACCTTGAATGATAAAATTCCACATTTTTGATTTCCAGGGACTGTTTTTGACAACTTTTGAAACTTGGGGGACTAAAACTGCCATTTTTGCAAATTTGATACGTTTTTCATCTGATTTTGATATTTTTGCATCTAAAACACATAAAACACTGATTTGTGATATTTTCATCATTTTGATGCATTTTTGAGTGTTTTCAGATGATTTTGCAGTCTAGATAGTATAAAAATGATGAGTATTTAGACACTCATCATGGCTCTAGAAGGATTTCCATCTTCATTGTGAATATTTTCATATCACTCGGATGTTCTGGCAATACCACAAAGATAATGCGTAGGACTCTTAATTTATTCTTACTTTCCACATTGTGTGAAACAGCAAGTCTTCAAGAATTTATTGTCCTAATGAGATATTGTGGATGATCTCGTGGCTCTAGACTCAATTGTGCATATTTGGTTCCTGTGCCGGAGACTAGGGAGAGGGTCTCCTTCTTCAATATCAACTATCTCTAAGAGAAAGTCGATAGATTATGTCGGTTCCCCGTGAGAATGAAACAAGCCCTTTTAAGAGGAACTTGAGTAGCTTGGGAAGCTTAGTGCAGTGCGTCACTGGGTCCATGACGTCTTGTCTTCAATACCGGCGTTACCTTGGTAACCACCAGTAGCATATGTATTGAACCCGGTTTCTGCCCAAAGGTTGAATTATTGGAGGGCTATTTCTTTTCACCCTTTTTCACATTCATTTCTTTTTCATTCTTCAACCCCTTCAGTGCTTACCGAAACTTCATTACTAGAACCTTGTTGGGTTTATTCTAGTTCTAGCTCTGTCTCAGTTGGCACTCTTCCAATATTCTCATTTTTCTCCTTTTTTCATCATACCTAAGGACTCTACACTATCTAGTGGATTGTCCCTGGGTAGATCCCTCCGGTTCTGGCGGATCGTGGGAACTAATACCTAACCTTACCATCCTTATAGCTCCATGCATAAATTAAAATGGTCGGTCTTTTGGTACAGTTCATTCTTACATAAAACCAATTGAAAAATCATTTGGAAAAATCAATCAAGTTACTTGTGATATTAAAATCAAAGCATTTTGTACCTTAATTGTTTTGATCATTTAGAAATGCTCCCCCTCAACATGTGCGTATGATTTTGAAATTGTTTAGCACATGGAGGCAAGAGTTCTTTGAAATAATTTCTTGATCATAATTTCCGTAGAAAAAGCCATTTGAATTTCTTTTGGTAAATTCTCCCCCTCAATATGTGCATAGGATATTTGAAATCATTTTAGCACATAGAGGAAAGAGTTCTTTTGAAGTACATCCACGATCACAAAATCCATTAAGAAACCATTTATAAAATCAATCAAGGTACTTTATGTTGAAACGTCGAAATCTTTGTACCTTGAAAGTTTTATTCTTTTTTAAATGCTCCCCCTCAATATGTGCTTCGAGATTCGAAAGCGTTTAGCACATATAGGAGAGCTGCATGCACAATAGAATCAAAATGATCACTTTTTATAAAATTTCATTATTAAATCACAAATTCTCCCCCGATCAAAAATATCAAACCCTTTGAGATTTTGGATCCCAAGTGATTTAATAAGGTTTCGAAAACATGGGAGAACATGTGGCCTTGTTTAAATACTCTTCTGGTTTTTGGTTAAATGCTCCTCCACAATCATGTGCATTATGTATTTCAAAATCGTTTGACACATGAAGGAAGGAGTGCTTTTGAAACAATCATCCTTTTAAAACCGATTTGAGATTTAAATCACGATCTCTCCCCCGATCAAAAATTTCAAACCAATTGAGATTTTAGATCCCGATTGATTTAAATCATTTAGAAAATTTTGGTGAAATACGTGGCAACATTTAATTTTGAAAAATGACTGATAAGGATCAATATAAGACATTAAAGATTGTTAGTGTCAGGTATGATTATTTTAAGAGATCTTAGGGTAAAATAAAACAATTTCACAATCAAACAAGAACAAAAAAAAATTCATTTTGAAAGATCTTTGAGTTTTAAAGAAAAATCATACCATGACATAACATTAAATCTTTAGATCACCACATTAATTCGTACAAATGGACTTTTATGAAGAAATATCGTTTGATAATATTTTATTTTAAATCACTCTCCCCCTCAATCGATGACCGTAGTCGATGATTGAGTGACTTAAGTTTTGATTAATTGAAGTCCGGTGATTTTCAAAATTAAGTCCAATTAATTTTCAAAACAATATTTTTCATTTTCAAAACAATTTAATCAAATTTTTTTCCAAAATTGTTTAAAAATGATATCCTGCACAAAGATACGTTCGGTGGTTGAGAAGCTTATGTTGTTGCTGTAGGGCTTGGAAGAAAAACCGTCTGCTGATGCAATGAGACTTCTTACGTTGCATTTCATGCCAACTGAGGTCAAATTAAACTCCGTTTCTTCATTTGATGATGAAGAAAACCATCTGCTGATGCAGTGAGACCTCTTACGTTGCATTTCATGCCAACTCTCCATAGAAGTCAAATTAAACTCCGTTTCTTCATTTGTCAACCCAAGATATAGTTACCCTTTCCTTTCGGCATCCAATCATCATCAATTATGGGATCCGGATCGGGAACATTATTTTATACCATCTTATCTGCATATGTTACTCAACATACATACAAATATATGGTGGTCGACATCACCCAAACATCAATCGACTAATTAAGTCAATTCAACATATCAATCAGATCATAAAATGTATGGGAATAATGTGTTAATCAATCTATAATCATCTAATCCTAACAATCACATCCTAGAAACCTAGTCCTTCAACATAGGCAATTATATTTTAATAGATAAGCACGTAGGATGATAAAGAAAGCCCGTTAGAAGATGTAGATTTGAAAAACATTCTCCCCCTCAATCAATGACTCATTTTCTGAAAAGTTTAAAAGCGCTGAAGTCATAGATTGAGTTTTCAATTTTTTTTTGAAAACTCTGAAACTGATTGATTTTCAAGAAACTCATTTACCACCACTTTTTGAAAGACAACAAATATTTTTCTGAAAAATTTTAGAAGGAAAAACATTTGTGTAGGAACAGCAGTCTTTTTGACGACATGCTTTCCTCAATTTGTTTTTAGGATAAGTGCACGAAATTTTTGAAAAATGGTTTAGTGCAGCACTTTCCTTTCTTTAAGAACGGGTTGCTATCTGAAATAATAGCAAACCATGGTTTAAGCACGGGTCACAGTCTGAAGTAACTGCAAGCCATTATTTGAAGTCCGGGTTACAGTCTGAAATAATTGTAAGCCATAGTTTAAGACATGTTTTGAAAAAAAATATTTACACCTCCCGCTCGAACTTCATCTATGGTCCCGTGTCATTATTGAATGACATTTCTAAGACCGTAGATGTTATCGATACCAGGAGACATGTCATGAGAAAAACATATTTTTGGTATTTTTCAAGTTTTCTAATTTTTATGGGTTTTAGTTGGTTTTATAATTTACTATTTTCTTTTTGTTGGTTTTATATTTTTGTATTTGGTTTTTGATATATATTTACAGAGATAGAATAGATGATATAGTTTAAGAGGATGATGATACGAGTACCGAGATAAGGATATCGAACAGCCCCGTTAAAGAAGATAGAAATCGTCATCTCTTAAACTTCCACCACCAAAGCTTCCAAGGCTCCAGAATAGAAGATAGAACATGAGCCTTTGAGAAAGAGAGACTTTGGCAGCTTCCCCCCAACCCGATAATCCATTAGATGAGGAGATTAGAAGCTCTATTTCAAGCTTGCCTTAGCCAGGTGCACAGAGAAGCACACCATTATCATAAATCCCGCTGCTCCTTTTAAGAACGATATTCGAGATTCTTCGTTCGGGATTATATCATCAACAAGAACAGCAACGTATCATCCCACTCATAAATAATCTTCTCAAATTTCATAATCACTGAAGTCAGAAGCAATCCATTCCAAAAGGTGTCAAGAGACCACTTCCCCCACGTAGTTGAATTGATGCAGTCAGTCTCTTAGACTAGAGCTCACGAACCCGAATACACATATATCCGAAGACAGAGAAACTTATACCATCGAAGTAGCAAATTAAGTCCAATAGCCAAAGAATAACCTCGATGTATACTTTTCTCTCCCCCTGAAGAAAGTGTATGAAGCTTAAGAACCCGAAGTACCTGAATGCCCAAAGAGAGAATAACCGATAACATTGAAGAAACAAGCCGAAACACTGATTATCTCTGCGGATGACAATCTATGCGGATGTCCACTCCGGAATAAGTGATTATATGTCTGAATCACTGATTAAGCCCTCAAGTAAAACAGCTGAGCATCCCCAATGTACACAATCTCTCTCCCTTGATGATTGCGATAACATCGAAATCATCACACACTTGTGTACCTCTTTTATCATCAGAAACTAACTCTTCCACCTCTTCCCCTACATAGTTGGAATAAGAACACTAAACACCATGAGTCAAACCTTGAGTGTCTCTGCGGTAATGACCTTCGTCTTCCTGGGATATCTTCAATCACTTAGAAGTATTAAGCTCATCAAGATTACTCGCGTTTAGATGCGTGTCTCCTTCCCCCTTGCTGGTTTTGATACTTTAGAATCAGCAACACACTGTAAGCCCATATACTCGAAATCTTTTGAGAAGAATACCATTAGCACAAATATATCTGTGAGAATCAACTTGCTGAATAAACGTGTGAGCAAATCTAATTGGGGATTAAATCAGAAATTTCACCCTCCTCCAATTAGTGCTCTCCCCTAAACCGACAATCTTTATAATGAATGCTTGAATTAAGAAGAAGTCTTTAGATCTTTAAATGCAACTCGTCTTTAGTCTTCTAGCATGTAGCAGAAAATGTAGAATAGACTGTAGACTCGACCTTCTTCAAGATTGTCCAGTTGGGGAATAGAAAGTCAACATCTTCAACTCACCAAATGCATTCCCGTTAACATACAAATAGCAAATCCCCTTAACTCAAATCCCTCCCAATTAAACAAGAACAGAAAGATGTTCATTAAGGAAATCACCCCGCCCCTTAATGGAAGCACTTTGTCATTAATCAAATCAGCCCGTGTGAAGATGTCAACAAACGGCTCATAGAAGAAACTCCATGTAAAGATGAACCGATAAGAAGAAGCTCGGTTCTTACATGAGTTAGGAGCCATATGACCATATATTCTCAGAAATCAATCAACCATGCAAAATTATCACATAACTACACTTCTCCCTCAAGAATTGCATACGGAGGAGATGCCATTCTTGATTAAGTAATGAAATCATCCAAATGTAGTCTATTCACACTTCTCCCCCGCAAAATTAGCATATGATGTCGCCATCGTCATTATAAAAGAGCAAGTGGAATAAGAGTAATTATCAGTAGACCGTCACTGATGACTGGGCGCATGGAAAAAGCATGAAGCATGTTGATGAGAATGGTCATAATAAGAAGATTTCTTTTTCCAAGATAAAGCGCACTGACACATACACTTTTCTTTTCTTTAGAGAACGAGGCATGAACTGTTATGTTCATACGTCATAATGATGAAGTACGAGGCCTGAACTGATGTGAACAGACGTCATAGCCGAATGAATATCAAGATTGAGTTACTTGAACCCATAAGTTATGAGATATCAATCCATTTGTAATCCATACTTTAAGCCACCCATGTATTGAAGGATCAAGTATCTGAATCGAGTAAGGACTACCTGCACTAATATTACAAACTTGATTGCATATATTTTGTTAGTGATCACAAGATCCAAACCCTTTGGGGTTTCACGGCCAACTTTGAGATTGCCATTGGTAAACATCTTTCCTGCAGGTATCCACCTAAGTCCAAAGATCCTTAAAAATTCTACCAGATGGTACCCACTTATGGCAAGGTCTAGGATTGTTAGGCTTCTTATGCATAGTTGAAGACTTATCCTTATTCCTAGTTTCCAAAGATTTAGCAATTGGTAACCATCTAGGCAAGGCTTTTGGTTTCATTTGCTTCATATGCACTGTGGATGACTTAGTGTAAATCCTAGACTTAACAGTTTGTACCATTGCAGGAGCATTTACTTTCTTGTGGATTTTGTGAAACATTTATCATGATTAGCATTAAAGATGCATTTCACACTTTGAGAAAAATGTAAATTTGTTTGGATCTGTAATTAGATCTAGATTTCTTAGAGTGATCTCACATGGGAATAGCTTTAATTGAAACACAACTACTCTTAGATGTAAGCCAATCCCTAGTCTTTAGATTAGTGTTCCTAGGTAATGGATTAGAACTACTAGCAAGGCTCCTGAAATCTCGAAAAATCATCATCCTAGGTCTTGCACCTAAAAATCTCGCCTTTGCATTTTGTGCCTTCTTTCTAGCCATTTCTAGATAAGAGTTTTTATACAAGTCATACATATCAATTTTCCTAGGCAAGTGAGGTGGCGGACCTGGTTTTGTCAAAACTTGTTTCAGATCATCTTGGGAGGCAAACCGCGTCTTTGAAAATTTTGGTCGTTCAGATCTAAACGCATTCGGTTGTCTAATAACCGGTTTCCCCAAGTTTGATGGTTTTGAAAACTTAGTGTTCACACTATTCCATGTTGTTTTTCTGAGCTCATTTTTTAAAGCAACAATAGCGTAAACTCTTTTCTCAAGTTGCTTTGAGATCATCAATTTTTGCTATCAAAGAGTTTATTTCCATTGACTTAGTTCTAGCTTCTTTGACAGAGTCACTTAGTTCTATGTGATTCTTTCTCAAAGACTCATTTTCCTTTAGTAATTTGGCCACACAAACCGCTAATTCATCATTTCTCATTTGAATATCATCAATAGAATTAATATCGAATTACTTGTAACCAAATTACTTTTCACATGCATACCAGAAATATGTTTCTTCAAATTGTTGATAGTCGAGTTTTTGCCTTGAAGTCGAGCTTTAAATCGCTTATTTCAAAAAATTCAATAAATTCAGAAATTCGGATTTTTACATGGTTTCTTAGTTTGAAAACTTTCTTCTTTACTCAGAACGCAATTTCAAGTGAAATGCAATGTTTTTCAAGATTTGAGAGTTTTTTTGAAAGTTCATCAAAAGCCTTTTTATCAACCATATCATTTGTTTTGAAATGATTAGACTCGGCCTCAACCAAGGAACATTTATCGAATCATGTTCAAAGATTGAGATCGGCTTTGTTTAGGTACATTAGCAGATGCACTATGTTGAAAAGATAAAGGTACCTCATCACATGAAACCTGCTCATTTATCTGGTTCTGGAGCATCAATCCACATCATGTGTAACAAGAGTCACCGAACTAATGGTCGCTTTCAAGCTTAACTATCTCTCGAGCCTATGTATTCAGGTCAACCGATCCATCATCCGATGCCTTTATCGGTCTCAACACTACATCTATTGATTGTACCCGACATTCATTCACCTTCTCATCACATCATCCACTTCTTGTGTGACAGATTTCATCGAGCAACTGTTACATCATTTATTGTTGTCTCTACATTTTGCATCAAAGAACACCCAATTCTTCAACCCATACATTACCCAATCATCACAAATATCTCTCAACCGCACTGCACTCTCATCCACTTTTCATCTTTCTAAGTAACTTCTTTAATATACTTCTTCACATTATCCATGAGATGGATAAGATCTCCATAACATGCTTATTTCCATTCCAGGTGTTCCCAAAGATATTTCACCAAGTCTTGATCATAATCATGTGAATTCTAATGAATGACCAAATTGTTTGTAGATCACTTGAAGTGCAAAGACTGAACTATCCTTTGAACCTTCTCTTTGTCAAGTGATAGTTCCAATTGTCTAGGTTTAAAAGAAAGTTCCTGCTTAATGTGGATAAGTCCTAATGGAAGAGGGCAATACATGTTCGCTCCATTGTTAATGGGTAGAAGTAACATGAGGTGAGAGTGAAGTTGTTGATAAGATTCAATGTTACTTTCTTTATGGATGGTTTTTGTAGCATTATTAGTGTGCAATTCATTCTCATTGTACTTGCAACAAAGATCTCACATCCTCATTGATTAATTCAAACATCTTTAATCGCTCAAAGGTAGCATTCTATTATCATTGTTGTCCACAAAGATCATACAATTTAAGCACTTCAAATCGGGTTAGTAGTGTAAGACATGATGTTGTAGTATCCACGGGGATTTTACAAGTCTATGATTTAAACCGAAATAGATTCTTTCTTCGATTTTATAAAAATCAAGAAGAAACCGTGATATAGTGACCAATAGAACGTGTTAATATAATCATGGATCAATACAAAGGATAGACAATTGTGTGTTAGGTCTTATGATTCTTTGTAGGATTAGTAGAGATGTTGTTTCGTTGAGATTGGATTGGTTTATGCCCGCTTTTACGGAGAAATTTAGGTCGAAACATAAAAACCTCAATAACTTCTGCTTGGAGCGATTTGAAGCCTCAAGGTTGACCCTTTAGTTCATTCGGGCCATTCTCCTCATTCTCACGGTCGCTTGATGGGTAGAACGCCGAAAACGGAGTTACGCCTCAAAAGTTATGGCCGCTTGAAGTTTTGTCGGAAAAGTCAACAAGTCGCTAGTAAGACAAGTCGTTAGAGTTACCAAGTCGCTATAATAACTCGCTAAAGGCTCAAGTCGCTGTGGATCAAGTCGCTAGACACAAGTCGCTATGAATCAAGTCGCTAAACAACAGTCGCTAAAGAGCAACTCGCTAAGTATCCAAGTCGCTAATGTCAAGTCACTGAGAACAATAAGTACAAGTCGCTAGAATAAATGAAAGCAAGTCGCTAACCCCACCAAGTCGCTAGTCAGAGGGATAATCCACTAACTTGTACGTTTTCGGCTTGTCTCAATAGACAAGTCGCTAAGCTCAAGTCGCCACGCATAACACTACAACTCGCTAGAAATTATCAAGCAAGTCGCTACTAAGAAATTCACAACGAGACTCAAGTTGCTACCTTGAAAAACTTCAAAAACACACTTTTCAATCCAAAACAAGCCCAACCACAAAGATTCAAGCTTTTCAAATCAAAACCCAAGCACTTACAATGATTCTAAACACTAAAGTACACTCAAAATTCAAACTTTAACACAAGAAATGATCTAAATGATGCAAAAACCACTTAACTATTTCAAACTCAAAAACCATCTAAAACCACTAGAAATCCAAGGATATGTAAGAGATGATCAAACCATGGCTCTAATACCATTTTTATATTGGATTTTACAAAACACACATAACATAAAATGGGGCGATAGTTTAGTGGTTTGAGAGAGAAAGTGGAAGGGAGCCTTTCTAGAGAGAGAAAGTAAAACAAAAGAGAAAAAGTTAGATTAGAATGAAGGTTCAACCTCTACCTTGGGAGGTAGAGGGTATTTATAGTTACATACTACACGCCCTCCCACGGGATCGTGGATCGCATGCACGTAAAGACCCGTCCTTCCTCCACGGTGTTGCACTAAACTATTCTATGCTACAAACTAACTAATAAACTACTGAATAACGTAACTAACTACAAGTCTACGAGCTAAACTATGCTAGACCATAATTGGGGTGACCGACACTTTAATATGGAATTTCCAATTCCTAACAGAAGCCATATCTCCCTCATCTCCTCTAGATGTTTGAGACCCATATGTGGAAGTATAATCATTGGGAGAAGATGGTGGGTTTACCTCTGGTTCTGAATCACCATGAGCAATATCTTGTTGAGATGCAGTACCTTATGGTAAAGCAAGACGTTGAGAAGCGACTTCCTAGAAACAAAAGGCACATGTTCTTCACTTGCAGCAGCCTTCATCTCTAACGCTTGCACTATCTCCATCATGTGAGTCGTATGGTGTATCCTCCTGAGAATTTGTCACTCTTCCTAGCCATGAAAGTGAACACCTTTGGTGGTTGCACAACAACCGTAGCAAGTCGGAAGGTTTAGGCTCATCCTTGCCGCTTGTTCAAGAATAATTGAACAAATCTTGGGTACATTAACCATGGTGAACCATTGGAGATATGAGATAGCATACCATCTAAAATCATTCTGGAAAAGTTAAAGGGTTGATTGGTAGCTAATCCCACTAAGGTCGAGGCTATATTTGAACCAAATTGTTCCTATGAAGTACTCTTGGAACTTAAACAATGTAGCAAAACATGGACTAGATACTTCTATTGGGGGCTGAATAAGGGTTTCTTAAAGGTTGTTTCAGTTAAAGACCCTTCATAACCAATATCCCTTAATGTATCCCAAAAAACTTGTTTATCAAAACGAATAGCTCCCTCTGCATCATCAAACAGTAAATCTTCCCTAATCGAGGCTTCACTAACTCTAACCATCTTCCCAAAGAACCTTAGCTGAATGTAGGATTCATCATCTTCCCAGATCTTGCGCTTCCCAAAATTGTTGAATCTAGGGCCCACAAACATCATGTTCAACCAAAAGAGCATAATTAATTGATGATCCAAAGGAGAAAAATCAATTATGTCATGAAAAGTTTACATTGGATGGTGTTTTATCTAAATTAGCCACCATGTTATGCTTACTAACTGTGTTTCGATTCACCATTGAAAGTTGTTATAAGAAAAATGGGTGCGATGAATAGTGAATATGAATAAGAGAAGAGAGATATGGATGGATAAGTATAAAGTGAGAGGGAAAATCGGATGGTAGTTATTTATAGGTAAGATTTAAAAAATCACAGCCCAATTAATAAAGTTACCGTTATTTAAATTTTACCCCATCTTTTGATCATTGGAACAAAGATGCTGACAAGACTAGCAAGTGTTCCACGTAAACAGACTTTCCAAAGCAAGATTTCAGATAAATAATAAGCGCATTTTCCATCCTATTCTTCATAATGGCAAAAACAGCAAAAAGGATTGTACATCCTCCCCTTAAACAATGCATAGGACTGTCTAACTAACTAATAAGTCCTCCCCTTAATTGTAGCTTAGTAGTTAATCATAGCAATACTCACCACCAAATGATTGAATCTTGAAACATCAAATCCTGTTGTGAGTAGATCATCTACATTGTCATCTGTGTGGACTTTGACAACATTAATGAGCCTATGCTCATAACAATCTCTAATAAAGTGATGCCTCGATGAATGTGCTTGGTTTTGGAATGGTAAACAGGATTCTTCACAATGCAGATTGTACTCTCATTATCAATGTTGATAGGAGTATTCTTAAAATTAAATCCATAATCCAAGAGTTGATTATGCATCCACAGTACTTGTCCACAATAGCTTGCAGCAGCAACATATTCTCGCTCAAAGGATGATGTTGTCAACGGTTTGTTTCTTACATTGCCATGAAACTAATCTCTTCCAAGATAATCGCATCCTCCAGTGGTTGATCTTCTATCATAATTATCACATGCATAATCACCGTTCAAAAGCTTCCAAGTGAAACGGTGAATCCTTTGGATACCATAACCCTAACTTAGGTTTTTGCTTCAAATAACTAAAAATCCTCTTGATTGCATTTAGATGAGAGACCTTGGGTGAGACTTGATATCTTGCACAAAACAGATGCAAAACATGATATCGTGTCTAGATGCAAAGTACATAAGACAACCAATCATAGATCTCAGAAAGCGTGACTTCCAAAGTTGTCCATCTTCATCCTTTCCTTATGAGTTGATTGCTTTGATAGTGTGGTGACCGCCTCATAGTATCAAAGTTAAACTTATTAAGAATGTCGCGACATACTTATCTTGACTAATAAAAATTCCAAACTTTGATTGTTTAACTAGCCCCAAAAAAGAAAGTTAATTCACCCATGGAACTCATTAGAAATTCTTGTTGCATGAGCTTCTCAAATTCTTTCACCATAGACTGTTTTGTAGCTCCAAAGATGATATCATCTATAGAGACTTGAACAAGCATGATATCCTTCTTGTCTCTTTTGATAAACAAAGTCTTATCAATTTGCCTCTCAGTAACCATGTTGCAATAAGAAAGTGGAGAGTCTTTCATACCAAGCTCTAGGTGCTTGATGAAGGCCATACAGAGCCTTAACCACTTTGTAGACTTGGTTTGATGTGCAGATCCTCAAAACCGAGGAGGTTGTTTGACATAGACCTCCTCTCAATCTTGCCATAAAGAAAGGCACTCTTGACATCCATTTGATAAACAGGAAAGCCCATATAAGATGCAAAAGCCAGGAATAATCTAATGGATTCAATCCTTGCTACAGGAGCAAACACTTCATCATAGTCCACTCCTTCTTCTTGTCGATATCCTTGTGCAACTAATCTTGCTTTGTTCTTGATGACATTCCCTCTTTCATCTCTCTTAACTCTAAAACCCATCTTGTACCAATGACTTTCTTTCCATCTGGTAGATCACATAGTACCCAAACTTCTTGATGTTTGAATTGAAGAAGTTCTTCTTGCATGGCTTCAACCCAACTCTCTTTAGATAATGCTTGAGCTATATTCTTGGGTTCTTCTTGAGAGATAAAACAAGTGAATAAACATGTTTGTTGATCCTATGATTCATCTGCTTTTTTATACACAAAAGCTGTAAAGCATTATGGCTTTGAGAAGCCTTTAGCTTTGGTTCTAGTGATCACCTGAAGTAGAAGGTCCAATGATTTGACCAATAGGATGATCTTTATGAACTCTTAATGTAGGAGTCCGTGGAACTTCAAGATCATCATCTAAATTTAGAAATCCCTCAGATTGGAATTTGAGAAAATACCTTCATCTCCAAATTCATCATCAAGATCTTCTAACCTGCATGTTCGATCATTCAAATCATCGAAGTAATCAATTGCAAAGCAAAGTAGCATTTTGATCCAAAGTATTGTGAGAGTAATCTGTAGACTTACCCTTCTTCTTTTTTTCTTCATAAGCTCTTCTTTGTTCATCCTCATAAGATTGTGCTATTGTTTCTTGAAAAAGAATCCTATTAAGTTCATCTTGAATAGCTTGATCCTCAGTAGACAAAGTGGTTTTTGGTTCATCAGTACTTTTCTCCTTCTCAACAGTTATAGGTTCTTCATCCGAACATCATCGTCTAATATTGACTCCATGAACAATGTATCAGTCAATCTTCCTCTTTGTGAACAACTTGATTTTCTTCTCTAACAGGAACATGGTTCATAGAAGGAGTCAAAACATCAAGATCAAACATCCAATCAGGACCTTTACCTTTTTGATTTTCTTGATCTTCTAAAAATTCAACATGAAGACAGTCTTGAACCTTTTTGGTAACCTTGTTGTACACTCTAAATCCTTTGCTATTGGTACAGTATCCCAATAAATATCCTTCATCTGACTTGCCATCAAATTTTCCCAAAGCATAAATAGTATTGAGAATAGTCAGAGGACATCCAAAAGGTTTCATAAAACGTATGTTAGGTTTGTTTCCCATAAGCAACTCATAAGGTGTCTTCATCTGAGGTTTAGTGACTGGTACTCTATTCAACACATAACAAGGTGATTTCATACTTATGTACCTTCATTTCAAAATTGAATAGGTAATTGAGAATCAGCAAGCATTGTTCGCAGCAAATTTTATCAAGGTTCTGTTTTTCTTTCTGCAAACACATTATTTTGTCGGAGTTCTAGCAATGCTAAACTCCCTCTTGATCCCTTTCTTGGCACAAAATTCATCCATAAACTCGTTCTTGAATTCAGTCCCATTATCACATCTAATACCTCTTACTTTGAGTCTTAATTGGTTTTCAAGGGCTATTATAAGATCATGAATAGCATCAAAGGTTTCATCTTTAAATCCCAAGAAAATAACCCAACTAAATCTACTGCAATCATATGTTACAACTAAGCAAGATTTCTTCTTGTTTAGACTTGCAACAGAAACAGGTCCAAACAGATCCATATGCAGCAACTCTAAAGGTTCTCTAATTGTTCTATCCTCAATCTTCTTGCATGATGCTTTGTGTTTTTTACCCTTCTTGCACGCCAAACATGAGTGATCATTCTTGTATGTTTTAGAAGGTAAACCTCTAACTAAATTTCCTTTAACCAACTTGTTGATATACTTTAAATTCACATGACCTAATCTTCTATGCCATTGATGTGCTTCTTCAAGTGTTGCCTTTGCTACTAAACATGTTGCTCTTTAAGAAGAGTTAAGACTCTTCATATCCAGACTGTACACATCATTGGTTCTTGGTACTCTTAGTATCACCAAGTTATCATCAACAAGCTTGAACTCTGGGAAAGAATAAGACATTATGTGTCGCTGAATAACACAGGTGCTTCTTGTCACAGATCTGAGAGATGACAAAGGTTGAACTTGAGCTCCTTCACATAACGGCCTCAAAGTCTATACTTCCTCGCCTTTGATGGTTCCTTTCAAAGTAATTCTTCCTCCATTAGGATCATTCCCAAATGCAACTCTTCCTCCAAAATAAGATCTAAATCGATGTAATCTCTTTGTCTTCTATCATGCTTCCAGAGCAACCACTATAAACAATTAAATGATCTTTAAGCTCCTCTCCGGGTTGCCCTACACAAAGATGAAAGAGTTAGTGATTTTAGGAACCCAAGCCATCAGACTTGTGTTCCCCTTTCGTGGAGTGACATACTTAAATTCTTTAAGTATGTAATCTCCATGCTTTTAAGCACATGATCAATTATCTTTGGTTGTTCCAAAACTTGTGTTGGTTTTTCAACAAAAATCTCTTTTTCATCAAAATTCTCTTTATTATTTTCAACAAAATCTTCGATTTTACTCTTACTTGCCGAAAGTACCGCTTGTTCGCCATCATTACTTTTCTCTTCTTAACCCATTGGTTTTATCTTTTTGAGTAGATTTATTTGATCCAGTATACTCTTTTGAGGTGTAACGCCTTCTAGATTGATTGTAATTGGATCTCCTATGGCTTCCATTCCAAAAAGTGCTAACAGTAGACTTGATTGGGTGAGAACTTAGTAGTACTTTGAGAAGGTGTTGCTTGAGAAACTTTTGGCTTATCAGTACCTTGAAAATTTTTTGAGGGTACTGGTGGTTTTGAAAATGATCTACTCTGGTGAGGGTACCTATAGTCTTTTGAGAAATTGTGGTGGTTAACCCTATGTGAATTATTCCAAACTGGTTTATTCTCCCTTGGCTTATGGTTGGTAGATCTGGTCTTTGGTAATTTGCTTAGATATTCTGAGTGAAAGTCACAGTCCTTAATCAAATGATCAGAACTATAATAAAGAAAACACAATTTTTGACCCATGCTCCCAAAAATTTTTCCTTTAGTTCTATGACCAAACCTAACCTGACTTTTTGGTGAATTATGAAAACTATTTTGACCAAAATTATCCCAAAAAGGTTTAGCAGTATTTTGAAATTTTTTTCTTGAAGGTATCGTTAATGTTTAGCAAGACTTTGAGTTGAAGGTACCGCTTGACTCTTAACATTATCATCCTTAGGTTTTTCAACTGCTTTTTGGGGTTTCGTAACTAGATGGACTTGGATTAGATTGACCCTGTTTTTTCCTAAACTCTAAATTTTCTACTCCAAAACGAGAAACATATGTCCTAAGTGGTTGAAAACTACCAGTGGGATGAGGAACTGCATGATAACCCTTGTCTTTCTTAAATTCAGGAGGTGTTTGACTAATTGATTCCTTATTACTAGATGTGTTCTCTTCTGAGCTAATGAGGTCATCATCACTAGTTACTATATCCTCTGAATCAATTTTTTCCTTATCACTAGGTGGGTTTTCTTCCGGCTACTAAATTCCATACCAAAACCTAGGCCTGTTTTAATGTGTACTCTTTTCTATTTTTCAACAAAACTAACATGTGAAAGGCCAGATTCTTCCCAACTAGCAAACTTTTCTAACAATTCATCACTTTCTTTAGTCACTTTTCAACTTTCAGAAATCTTACATCCTAACTTCCATTCACTCAATTTTAATTGATAACTCTGCTCATATTTTTTGCCCAAGCCATTTCATTATTTTCATGAGTTATATTTTGGCTTCCATTAACTCTAAAGTTATTTGATAACCAATACCTCTGCACCTAGCCCTTCTAGTATTATCTCTTTCTGGGCCATACATAATCTTTAAGCACTTTTTGATAAAAATCATGACACTTAGAGCATACCTTAGAGATAGGGGGTGAACTTGGTGAAGGAGCTACCATAGCGAAGCGGCGAACAGTTCTTCTTCACTTTCCATGCTCCAATCAAAGCTTCCAAGACCATCTCTTGATTCCAAAGCAGCAAATCCTGGTTCTTCATCAAAAGTCAAGGCTCCAATCAAACTCTTCCATCACAGCACATAGAGTAGGTTACCGGTTCATCATCAAATTCAGACTCCAAATAACCTCTCGATAGATTTTTCTTGAGTAACCAAAGCTTTTGTTTCAGTAATAGGAATTTCCTTTAGTTCAAGCTTGGGTTTCTCAATCATTCTATTTGCCTGATATTTAGCAAACTTGCATTCTCTTGCAAAGTGTCCAGTTCTTTGACAATTAAAGCATTCAATCTTGGACTTGTCAAACGTTATACCCTGTTTGGGTTTGAAGTCAATGCCTCTTCCTATTTTCTTCATGAACTTTTTTATCCTAGCAGTGATCATGGCAACTTGCCACCTTATATCAATTTCTTCAAGAGCATCCTCTTTAATTTGTGACAAATCTTCTTCATAAGTAACAGGCAATGTAGCTTGTTGAGCGAAGAAGGAACATACAACTTCATCAGAGTGGATGGTGTTTGTAGGAGTTGATGTAGGAGTAGGATAAGCAATAGTACTTTGAGCGACAGTACTTTGAGTAGGATAAGCAGTACTTTTAGTGGAAGTACTGTCTCTCTTTTTAGAAGACACAAAAGCAATACTGTGAGATTTTGAACTTGTTTGGCCATTCATCTCATGCTCATATACCTTCAAATGATTGTAAAGATCATCAAAATCCATAGTGTCCAAACCAGGTTGTCCTCTGATCATAGTAACAATCACATGCCATATGGATGGCAAACTTCTTAAGAACTTCAAGTTTGCATCTTCAACAGAGACTTCTACTTTTTATAACTCTAGCATACTAAGGAGATTTTCGAATCTGTCATAGGCAGCATCAAGACTTTATCTTTCACCAACAGTGAATGTTTCAAATTGTTGCTTCAACAGATTTCTATGCATCTTCTTGGAAGCATCATTACCTCCAAATCTTGTCTTGAGAGCAGCCCTTAGTTGTTTTGCATCCTTCATGCACTGGAACTTGAGTAGGTGACCATCAGAATAGCAGAAACAATATTGAGAGCCTTTTCTTGATTTCTTACAGTAGCTGCTGGCAAGATTGACTTAGGTGGTTTAGGTTGTCCAGGAACTTCTATAGGATCTTCAATAACTTCATTACGTGACAATTACATTCCACAGTGCATGGTCTGTAATAGCAATGTACTGCCTCATCTTCATGCTCCAGAGATCATATTCTCCCTTCTTGATGATAGGAATTCTGAGTGAGGTGATGGTTGGGGGTGGTGCAGCTTCAGTCGACATCTTTAGGGTTTGTAGTTAAATCGGTGTTAAGAGTTTCTTCTTAATCAGAGTTTCCACACAAGCTCTGATACCACTTGTTGGATCGATATACTCTGACCAAACTAACTATGTAGCTTGTAAGGGCTTAGCAACCTCGGATAAATCCTAAGTTACTAATAATGAAACACTAAATTTACTCTATTAAGTATGCGGAAACTACTTCAATAAAGCTAAGAAGAATAACTTTAAACTTCAACGATTTTATTAATACTATAAATATGCTTGATACACAGATTCAATAACAACCCTAATAACTCTAATATTCTCTCTAAAGTCGTATGAATTCGTTTCTATAAAGTCGTATGCATTCGTACCTCTAATGCCAATATAGGGGTCCTTTTATAGGCATAAGGAATACCCTAGTCGGTTTACAATTATAATCCTTGTACAACAAGTAATACTAAAACTAAACTAAGAATATTCTAGAATTACAAAGCTTTCCATAAACGATATAGCAGTTCTTTGGCTTTGCAGTACTTTGATGTTGAGTAGTACTTTGACTTTCATTAAGCAGTACTTTGACTTTCTTCAGCACTTTGACTTTCTTCAGTACTTTGACTTTCTTCAGTACTTTGACTTTCTTCAGTACTTTGACTTTTTATATCCCAACACTGCCCCTTGGCACGTTTTATTGTGAGATTTAGATGGGAAATCGTTAATATGATTTTTTGGGTTTTAAGTGAAGTTGTTATTTATGAGATAATACGTAGAGGAGAAAGGGAGGCGCAAGTGTTATGTGCGACGTTTTTAGGTTTATGACTAAGAAATTTTAGGTTTTGAAGAGTGTGTGTGTGTGATATGAGTGTTATATACCTCGTCTCATTAGGGTATTATTTTGTTATTGGATCGGAATTTGAGTGGTGGGCCGAATAGGTGGTACTCACGTATGTTATTTGGGCCTGGAATTTTTTTAAAAAACCGATTGTACCTTATAATTGATATCTGAATTGGTCGATTGTGTTAATACAAATTAACCGTAAAAACGTTTATTAATATTTTGCGATCTCTTTTTGTTTTGTTGATAACAAATATAATGTTATCTTAAGTACAATTATAAGGATACATGTTATTTTCGTAAAGCATTTACATATAGCCATTTATTACAAAAATGTTGTAATTAATCATTTGTTGTAATAGTTTATTAGGATGGGTAAAAATCACAACCCATGGATCACATCCATAACCCATGGTATTGACCCATAACCAGAAGACTAGATACATTGTACTCATTAGATACATTGAATCTAAAAGAATACCCATGGACCAACCCATAACCCATGACCCATGGGCAAAGAGGAGCGTCCCACAGATCCCTCGACGGATCCCTTGTGGGAGGGATCCGTGGGATCTAGGGAACAGTGGCAGAATTTGCCTATAAATAGAGAGCCATTTCTTCATTCTAACTCACCCCTCTTCTTACTAGTTCTCTCATATACTCTCATTCTCTTCTAAAAAAAGACCACTTGATCTAAAGAGTACTTCTTTCTTTCTTTCTTTAGTGATTCTCATATAGGTCATTCTCTAAGGCGAGATCACGAGCATTCTACAAGTCATCCAAGCAAGGGTCCTTGATTGATTTGTTCCTCCGCAAGATTTCTGTAGCGAAGATCTTGTATTTGATATTTCACATATTTGTTGTGTAATAGTCGTGTTGGTTTGGTCCACCGTGTTACGGACTCGGTATTTAGCTTTGTACCGGAAAAAGGTGTAAGCAACGCTGATCTTCTCCGCCAAGTTGAAGGAGTTTGTTGACATAGTGTTTGAACTCTCGAGTAGGTGACTGGGGAGTGGAGTAGGGCAAGGAAGGTGTCCTTGTAGCCGAACCACTATAAATCCGTTGTGTCATTTCTATCCCTTTGCTTTACTTTATTTACTTGCTTTATCATTAGATCTATACTTTCCCTACATCCATACGATCTCACATATTATCGAATCTAAAGTTTTTGAAACTAACTTAAAATCGGTAAACAACCCCTCCCCCCTTCTAGTTTTCCACAATTGGCATCAAGAGCTAAGTTTATAAAAGTTTTTAAGTAAACCGTATTTTAAAAACTTTTCGATCACTATGGGTTCTGAAAATTACATGGAATGGCAATCTATACAACACCACCACTACTTGAAACTAATGGTTTTATATATTGGAAAAATAGATTCCAAACATATGTGAAGTCTAAAGATATTGATCTTTGGTACATTATTGTTGAAGGCGATTTTGAGGCTACCTCAAAAGATGATAAAGGAAATTTAGTTAACATACCTCATGGTAAACTAAACGATGAAATGAAGAAAAAGCTTTCTAAAATAGTGAAGCTAAAATGGTTTTGTATAATGCTTTACCCAAAAAGCAATTCGAAAGAATTTCTATGCTTAAAACCTCTAAAGAAATTTGGAATTCTTTAGTTGTAACTCAACAAGGTAATCAACAAGTTAAAAATAATAAAATTGATTTATTTGTTCAACAATATGAACAATTTTCAATATCGGATGAGGAAACTATAGATCATTCATTTGCTAATTTTAATACTATTATTACATCTTTACAAGCACTTGATGAATCTTTTTCTAGCCGTAACCATGTTAGGAGATATCTAAGGGCACTTCTGTGACAACTCGTAATTTCAGGTCATTTTACAAACTTTAAAAGTTTCACTATTTCATCATTCATCGTAAACTACGTTTACGAGTATCAAATTCGCGTAACCTTAATGGTTTAGCTGCGAATTCATGAACATATCATCAAGGACATTTCATATAGACTAGATTTAGTCTACACAACATCGATAACATCACTTCATATCGATTCATGCATGGATTTTCATTTTTCAATTAAACGCTTAAATTTTATTAAATAAACGCTATCGCGTAAACATTTATTTTGAATATTGATCCGAAATTTCCAAAAATATTCCTAATATATTTTTATACTTATTTTAAGACTATAAAAATTATATTATTAATTTACCCGATGTTTTCAATTTGTTTCGTATATAAATTGTTATATTTATATAATTGCAACGGTTTTCTTAAAAATTACACGATAATTATTATTTCACTCAAATTTTGCAAGAAATGTATTTTTATAATTTTTTATGACCTCAATATATTTTATCTTGATCCGTAAAAATTTATTTTTATCAAACGTTACCCTAAATACTCAAATGTGTACACAACTTACCGCATATCTTCAATTAACTTATACTAAATTATACTTAAACATAATTATAAAAAAAATATATATATATCTAAGTGGTGACTAACACCCCCTTGTCGACACAAGGGGGGTGAGTCATGTATTCAAATTGCATAATATCTTCTAAGTTTAATGTATTATACTTCACATAACACATTCACTTCATTATATCCAAAGTGAAAAAAACCATTTCTTCCTCTCTTCCTCTTGCAACCGGCCAACCACAAGGACATAGGAGAAGATCATCAAAAATTTTAAAGACAAGATTTATTCACTCTAGTATCACTCTTGATTAAGGTTGTGCAATAAAAACCTTGGGTGATTAGGAAAATCCTTTGTTCTCATAAACCTCATCAAGTTTACTAGTAAGCATCCATATTCATGATCATATTTCATATTCATTGTTATATTCATTTCATCATATTTGAGAGAACATGCAAGTCTCATGGATGTTTATACCACTTTTATATGTTTTTAAGAGTTATATATATTTATGTCATCCTATAATTACTCCTTGTTATATATCACTTTTGGTGATGTCTAGGAACCCATGACACCCTAAGAAGGTGTATGGTAGGATTTGAATAGCTTCGACGTTGTTTTGAATTGGTTAGAATAGGTTTGGCGAGAAAACTCATTTCGACAAGTTCTAGCCATAGGGTCTGTCCATATTTTTGAAATCATGGAAAATTCGAAAGTAGGTAAAAATTTTTGGCTAGATATTTAGAAAATACACTTTAAAACGAAAACGTGGCCGCTTGAACGGATTAAAACGGAGTTATAACGAAGAAGTTATGAATTTTCCAAGTTTGGCGACGAAAACTATTATTTCAGAAAATTCAGCATGCTGTCTCGACTTTTTACGAGTCAAAATGAGTCTTAAGCGTTGTTAAATGTGTCGACTTATCAAAAATATATTAGTATATGTTATCACGATTCCGCGGATATAAAGAACGTAGAAAACGGACTTATAACGATTAAGTTATTCACATTTTAAACAAGTTGCCGTAACTATATTATATAAGAAAAACTAATATATTTCTATTAGACACATACAACGGCAAATGAGGGACCATGTTGAGGGTCGCTTTAACAATGACGGAGTACTTTTATAACATGATGTCTTCTAGTAAAAGTAAGTTCGCCAAGTATATTTTCCAAAATGTCCAACCGTTTGTCAAGCGGAGTTGTAATGAATAAAATACGGTCACTTAAACTTTGCCGAAAACCATCCTTAAACAATATTTTGGACACAAGTCCCATACTTCACCTATACTTTTCTCCGTGATCGAGACCTCTGGGATGAAAACTTAAATGCTAAAACTTTGAGATAATGATACAAGCTTCCCAAAACCGTTGAGTTTCTTTCCTAACACTCGACGTGCACCATTTTACGACTAGCTTTTCGAGGCCGTTTTGTCACTTCCATGAAATTTCAACGACATTATTTTACGACTAATTTAAAAGTTATAATTTCATAATAAATCATTAAATGACTATCGTAAGATATCATTTCAACGTAAATACTTGTAAAGTATTTTATAACATGACGAGATGTCATAAACATTTATTTCGAAGATAAATTCTATTTTCAAAAGCGCATACAGTGGTATAGATTACATGTGGATTTGCATGCACGACATTGTTTCATGATTTACATTAGAACATATCATTCATAATAGGTCAGAGGTTGCGCCTCATTTCAAGATGCCCTTACATCATTATTATCATTGCAACAGTGAGTTTTCATAGCCCCGATTTATTCAAGTTTTTACTTTATTTCAAACCTACGGGGAGAATACATTGCACATCATTTTTATTACGATACCAAGTATATCAAATTCATTACATTGCTTAAGTTACCTCATGCCAATTGAATGTCCCCATTATATAACATGAACCGCTAATTTCATAGAAGCGAGGGTGAGTGGATAGATCTATCGAGGGTGACTCCTCCATCCGGTTGGTGGATTCCAACTCGTTAAACGGATGCATTTCATTTAATATCATTATTTGAGTTGTTTGGCAAACACTCTGTTGGGGCGAACATCATTATCAGTCTAGTTTCGGTGTCATGGACTTATAGCAATTGTAACATTTTTGTGACATCATTGTCATACATAACTTATAGCAATTAAACATACACATAAACTCTATGAACTCACTCAACCTTTGTGTTGACACTTTTAGCAATGTATTTTCATGTAACTAAGGCATTCACTTCATGGCATGCATGTGGACATATCATAGAGTCTCGGTGACGACGCTGCTCACATGGGATTTATACAATTTTAAAACATCGCTTTGACTTGTACCAAACTTATTTTTCGCACATGTTGAATTTCATTTGGACCTATACTTTGTAAACTCGATTATTTTATAAATCAAGCTTATGTATTTTCCAAACGACACTTTAGGTCGCTCAATATAATGTGATTGTGATGCTATGACAAATAATCTCCGTGAATTCCATTCAACTCCAAAAATAATTTGGGGTGTGACAGATTGGCATCGAGCTTCAAGTTATAGAGAACTAGGTTGCATCATTGACCCTAGACTATAACTACATCATCATAGCATTTCATCATTTCATCATAAGTGCATAGTCACTATACATGCGGTTTCATACGCACATTTTGCGAGTTATTTACTTTCTTTTCAAATTGATTGTCACATAGATGCCTTCAAATACCCATCCCATCATACTCACATCACTTTGACATGGAGAATGCCCTGTCATTCCCTATCACAATTTTAACATCGGTTGACTCAACACCGATAACATCAGATGATGAGACCGAACCATTTTAGGAGGACGAAGTTGCACCTACACCATCACGATCACCATTGATTCACCGTAGGATCGACAATTTTTTATCACTCTGTTGGGACATTATACCATTTGGTAGGACTTATAGGTTTAGTCCTAATGGACCTATTAGGATGCTTACTACAAGGAAGATAGTAGTATTTCATTCACCATCATCTCCTAAATTACCACTAGGATTTATCATCATCATATCCATCATTATCATCTAGAGCACCATTCGTACTATCACATCTCATATACACTACTCATACATATGACTTGCAGCTTGGGAAGTGTGCATGATTTGACACACCACTACCATCTACCACTAAGACTACAAAAACTACACTATCTTATAGATTTAAGGACTTTGAGAGTTTCAAAGTATTGTTATTAGACAAGCTACTACTCCTACACTTGAGACACGATTTAACCATCAACAGAACTGATAATAAGTACCTTTCTAGCTAATGTAATCTTATCATTTATTATCTTCACGATAATCACAACCTTTGTTTATTTCATTCCTTATTTCAATTGCCCAATTTTCAATCATTTCACGACAATACATCACTATCTTACTAGGGTTAGGCCAACTTTATTCTTGACCAATTAAGAGACTATTACCATTTTATGAGGTTCTCCCATGTATCCTACAAACCATTCAACAAATTATATTTCAAGTTACTTTGCTACTACTTCATAACATTATTTCACTTAATTTTATTGCAAGCTATTCTACACCATCTTAGAAACATTGTTTCATAAGGTTTTAAAACAAGTTGTTTCGTTACCACCATATCAATTGGCTTTAGTCATTTTATCAACTATTTAATACCATCATGCGAAACGATTTTCATGTTACTTTCAAAAATCATTGAGCCATTATCTTACAAAACAAAACGTTGAATACCATCTAAAACTTCGGAGGAAAATAATATCATTTCAACAAAACCAAGCATCACATCATTGTCCTCGATTATACATGGCCTGATCACCTATGTATAATTCATGAAGAATTATGTCATGAAAGTAACAAGCATCATTTCAAATCTCTTAAAACAATCTTCACTCAAAAGCAAAGCTTTGTAATCATAAATTGTTCATAAACATTTCTTTTTGTTAACACTTTATAGAAGCTTCACGCCATTCATCCTCACTCAACCGATAAGTTAGAATTTGACGAGTGACCTTTTTAGGAAAGGCTTCCTATACCATCTATGAGGAGGATTCCTCGATACAAGAAAACAATGAAAGGATTTCGGAATTACCAACAAGGACTAGAAGTAGGTAGCAAGATCTTTCAAAACCTAACAAAAATCTTAAGACATCACGAGACATTCCGAACCACTATTTTGGATTAGAAGCCAAATTATATCATTTCAAAAGTACTAGCTAGACCGAGTTATAAGATTTAGTACGTGCGAATACACACTAAGCAACATCATAGGATAAACCAAGTCTTCTAACCGAGACTCAGAACATTCCAATATATTTAACATGGCTTCAACAATATGTGAACTTCATCCTACAATGAGTTTTCCTTATCTAAGGAAATATTTTAAAATTTGGTTAAATTAAGGTACAACATATGGAAAACAATATAAACCTCTAAGGCTAAGTATGTTCTGTATCGTTCTCTAACAGAAATTGAGACACTTTCACCTATTAAAGAGAGGCATTACTAGGATTGCAATATTTGAACATATCAATTAGCAATAGACCATGATTTTCATCTACAGTTTTGAGTGAAATCCAAACATCGCGGCAAGAATCAAACATTCTTAGAACAACTAGAAGCATGCATAGTACTATGTTAGTATAAGCTAGATATGTCTATTTCCCTTTTATGCTCTAATGCACGAAGAAATGATGAAAGAAGCTTTTAGGCCAGAAGCATCGGATCAGAAAAATCTTGAAAGTCAATCACTACACCACATCACTTAAATATTTTAAGTTTTGTGACTTTACAACATATAGCATGGAAACACTTCGATAATCAAACAATAAACATTTTAGTCATGGAGACTAAGCACCTTAGGTAAGTAAGACTCAAGTAATAATCGCAAAGGCTTCTAGAAACGAAACGAGATAGCTTATGCTTCTCGAATCACAACTTACCAATAATCTATTTCTTTTCAATAAGGTCCTTTTCGACTGATTTAACATTTTGAAATTTTGGCAAGAGACACGTGGTATCAATTACCATTTGTACCTATTATAAGCTATCTGATTCACCTTAGGCTCGGAAATTGCTACGTGACGCTAACCATTTCAATCTTTCCATGGAACCTCGGAGGTTACGACTAGGACATGATTATCACCTATTATCCTCATTTCATGGTTAGAGCGAGAGAACAATTCAAACGTTACAAGATATATTCAAGGCATGTGTGATTTTTCTAGAAATGATTAGGCAAATCATTCTTCATCGAACAAATTGCTTTACAACAATAGTTAGCACATGAACATATTGACTACACAAATTGAGGCACTCTATGGTTGAGGTGTCAATCACTTACTCACGGGTCAAAACCAAGAAAGTTTAACTCACAAGTTCATAAGTCATTCATGAAACAACAAAGTGATCGAATCAGATCAAGAATCGCCATAAGTAACAACATATAGCTTAGATAAGCTACGCCGTATAATGACGAAAATATTGGAAGTATGTTCCATAAGTCGCAAACCATTAGAATTTCAAGTTGGCAACAAATATATGTTCAACGTCCCGTCTTGGAAAGGCGTAGTACGATTTAGAAAAAATTGATCTACCCAATGCGACTCAAATATCCTCACCTTTCACCGGTAACAACACCGTAGGAACCCAACATGGACTGAATTCGTGGACTGGAATTCCTTTTTGGATGGGCTTAATGTGACAACTCGTAATTTCAGGTCATTTTACAAACTTTAAAAGTTTCACTATTTCATCATTTATCGTGAAACTACGCTATTTAGTATCAAATTCGCGAACCTTAATGGTTTAGCGTAATTCATGAACATATCATCAAGGACATTTCATATAGACTAGATTTAGTCTACACAACATCGATAACATCACTTCATATCGATTCATGCATGGATTTGCATTTTTCATTAAACGCTTAAATTCCTATTAAATAAACGCTATCGCAGAAACATTTATTTTGAATATTGATCCGAAATTTCCAAAAATATTCCTAATATATTTTTATACTTATTTTAAGACTATAAAAATTATATTATTAATATACCCGATGTTTTCAATTTGTTTCGTATATAAATTGTTATATTTATATAATTGCGACGGTTTTCTTAAAAATTACACGATAATTATTATTTCACTCAAATTTTGCAAGAAATGTATTTTTATAATTTTTATGACCTCAATATATTTTATCTTGATCCGTAAAAATTTATTTTTATCTAACGTTACCCTAAATACTCAAATGTGTACACAACTTACCACATATCTTCAATTAACTTATACTAAATTATACTTAAACATAATTATAAAAAAATATATATATATATCTAAGTGGTGACTAACACCCCCTTGTCGCACACAAGGGGAGTGAAATGTGTAAATTGCATAATATCTTCTAGTTTAATGTATTATAACTTCACATAACACATTCACTTCATTATATCCAAAGTGAAAAAAACCATTTCTTCCTCTCTTCCTCTTGCAACCGGCCAACCACAAGGACATAGGAGAAGATCATCAAAAATTTTAAAGACAAGATTTATTCACTCTAGTATCACTCTTGATTAAGGTTTTGCAATAAAAACCTTGGGTGATTAGGGAAATCCGCTGTTCCCATAAACCTCATCAAGTTTCTAGTAAGCATCCATATTCATGATCATATTTCATATTCATTGTTATATTCATTTCATCATATTTGAGAAAACATGCAAGTCTCATGGATGTTTATACCACTTTTATATGTTTTTAAGAGTTATATATATTTATGTCATCCTATAATTACTCCTTGTTATATATCACTCTTGGTGATGTCTAGGAACCCATGACACCCTAAGAAGGTGTATGGTAGGATTTGAATAGCTTCGGAGTTGTTTTGAATTGGTTAGAATAGGTTTGGCGCGAGAAAACTCATTTCGACAAGTTTACATAAGGGTCTGTCCATATTTTTGAAATCTGGAAAATTCGACAATAGGTAAAAAATTTTGGCTTAGATATTTAGAAAATACACTTTAAAACAAAAAACGCAACGGGTCGCTTTGAACGGATTAAAACGGAGTTATAACGAAGAAGTTATGAATTTTCCAAGTTTGGCGACGAAAACTATTATTTCAGAAAATTCAGCATGCTGTCTCGACTTTTTACGAGTCAAAAATGAGTCTTAAGCGCTGTTAAATGTGTCGACTTATCAAAAATATATTAGTATATGTTATCACGATTCCGTGGATATAAAAACGTAGAAAACGGACTTATAACGACTAAGTTATTCACATTTTAAACAAGTTGCCGTAACTATATTATATAAGAAAACCTAATATATTTCTATTAGACACATACGCCAACGGCAACGGGGACCATGTTGAGGGTCGCTTTTACAATGACGGAGTACTTTTATAACATGATGTCTTCTAGTAAAAGTAAGTTCGCCAAGTATATTTTCCAAAATATCCAACCGTTAGTCAAGCGAGTTGTAACGAATAAAATACGGTCACTTAAACTTTGCCGAAAACCATCCTTAAACAATATTTTGGATACAAGTACCATACTTCACCTATATTTTTCCTCGCGTGATCGAGACCTCTAGGATGAAAACTTAAATGCTAAAACTTTGAGATAATGATACAAGCTTCCCAAAACCGTTGAGTTCGTTTCCTAACACTCGACGTGCATCATTTTACGACGAGCTTTTCGAGGCCGCTTTTGTCACTTCATGAAATTTCAACACATTATTTTACGACTAATTTAAAAGTTATAATTTCATAATAAATCATTAAATGACTATCGTGAAGATATCATTTCAACGTAAATACTTGTAAAGTATTTTATAACATGACGAGATGTCATAAACATATATTTCGACGATAAATTCTATTTTCAAAAAGCGTACAAGTGGTATAGATTACATGTGGATTTGCATGCACGACATTGTTTCATGATTTAAATTAAAACATATCATTCATAATAGGTCACGGTCAGAGGTTGCGCCTCATTTCAGATTGCAGACAGCCTTTACATCATTATTATCATTGCAACATGTGAGTTTTCATAGCCCCGATTTATTCAAGTTTTTATTTTATTTCAAACCTACGGGGAGAATACATTGTACATCATTTTTTATTACTTATACCAAGTATATCAAATTCATTACATTGCTTAAGTTACCTCATGCCAATTGAATGTCCCCATTATATAACATGAACCGTTAATTTCATAGAAGCGAGGGTGAGTGGATAGATCTATCGAGGGTGACTCCTCCATCCGGTTGGTGGATTCCAACTGGTTAAACGGATGCATTTCATTTAATATCATTATTTGAGTTGTTTGGCTAACACTCTGTTGGGGCTTAACATCATGATCACCTAGTTTCGGTGTCATGGACTTATAGCAATTGTAACATCATTTTGTGACATCATTGTCATACATAACTTATACTTGTGGTAGTCGTATTAAACATACACATAAACTCTATGAACTCACTCAACCTTTGTGTTGACACTTTTAGCAATGTATTTTCAGGTAACTAAGGCATTCACTTCATGGCATGCATGTGGACATATCATAGAGTCGCTGTGACGACGCGTCTCACATGGGATTTATAAATTTTAAAACATCGCTTGACTTGTACCAAACTTATTTTTCAAGCACATGTTGAATTTCATTTGGGACCTATACTTTGTAAACTCTGATTTTTATAAATCAAGCGATGTATTTTAAAAGCACACTTTAGGTCGTTCAATATAACTGGATGATGCTATGGGCCAATCTCCGTGAATTCCATTCCGCTTCCAAAACAGTAATTGGGTGTGATGATTGGCATCGAGCTTCTCGTTATAGAGAACTAGGTTGCATCATTGACCCTAGACTATAACTACATCATCATAGCATTTCATCATTTCATCATAAGTGCATAGTCACTATACATGCGTTTCATACGCATTACATTTTGTGAGTTATTTACTTTCATTTCAAATCGATTGTCACATAGATGCCTTCAAATACCCATCCCATCATACTCACATCACATTGACATGGAGAATGCCATGTCATTCCCTATCACAATTATAACATCAGTGACTCAACACCGACATCGATGATGAGACCAACCATTTTAGAGGACGAAGTTGCACCTACACCATCACAATCACTATTGACTCAATCGTAGGATCGTGACAATTTTTTATCACTGTTGGGACAAATTATACCATTTGGTAGGACTTATAGGCTTAGTCCTAATAGACCTATTAGGATGCTTACTACAAGGAAGATAGTAGTATTTCATTCACCATCATCTCCTAAATTACCACTAGGATTTCCATCATCATCATCGTCATCATTATCATCTAGAGCACCATTGTGACCATCACATCTCATATACACACTACCATACATATGACTTTGTACTTGGGAAGTGTGCATGATTTGACACACCACTACCATCTACCACTAAGACTACAAAAACTACACTATCTTATAGATTTAAGGACTTTGAGAGTTTCAAAGTCAGTTGTTATTAGACAAGCTACTACCCTACACTTGAGACACGATTTGACCATCAACAGGAAGTGATAATAAGTACCTTTCTAGCTAATGTAATCTATATCATTTATTATCTTCACGATAGTCACAACCTTTGTTTATTTCATTCCTTATTTCAATTGCCCAATTTTCAATCATTTCGAGACAATACATCACTATCTTACTAGGGGTTAGGCCAACTTTATTCTTGACCAGTTAAGAGACTATTACCATTTTATGAGGTTCTCTCATGTATCCTACAAACCATTCATCAAATTATATTTCAAGTTACTTTGCTACTACTTCATAACATTATTTCACTTAATTTTATTTCAAGCCATTCTACACCATCTTAGAAACATTGTTTCATAAAGTTTTAAAACAAGTTTTTTTGTTACCACCATATCAATTGGCTTTTCTACCATTTTATCAACTATTTAATACCATCATGCTAAACGATTTTCATGTTAATACTCAAAAAATCATTGAGCCATTATCTTACAAAACAAAACGTTGAATACCATCTAAAACTTCTGAGGAACATAATATCATTTCAACAAAACCAAGCATCACATCATGTCTCCTTATACATGGCCCGATCACCTATGTATAATTCAGGAAGAATTATGTCATGAAAGTAACAAGCATTATTTCAAATCTCTTAAAACAATATTCACTCAAAAGCAAAGCTTTGTAATCAGATAAATTGTTCATAAACATTTCTTTTTGTTAACACTTTATAGATGCTCATGCCATTCATTCCTCACTCAACCGATAAGTTAGAATTTGACGAGTGACCTTTTTAGGAAAGGCTTCCTATACCATCTATGAGGAGGATTTCTCGATACAAGAAAACAATGAAAGGATTTCGGAATTACCAACAAGGACTAGAAGTAGGTAAGCAGATCTTTCAAACCTAACAAAAAATCTTAAGACATCACGAGACAATCCGAACCACTATCTTTGGATTAGAAGCCAAATTCTATCATTTCAAAAGTACTAGCAATACCGAAGTTATAAGATTTAAGTAAGCTTAATACACACTAAGCAACATCATGGGATAAACCAAGTCTTCTAACCGAGACCTAACATTCCATTTAACATGGCTTCAACAATATGTGAACTTCCCTACAATGAGTTTTCATTAAAGGAAAATTTGGTTAAATTAAGGTTATCAATATAAACTTCCTCTAAGGCATTATGTTCTCTAGAAATTCCAAGTAACCTCACTTTCATATCAAGAGATGCAACAGGTTTGAACATATCGGACAATCAATGACACTCCATCTACAAGTGAGATTAGAACAAACATTCTTCACATAGTATGTTTGATATCTATGTTTATGCTAGCATGATAACAATCTAAGTGATGAAATAATTTTAGAAGCACTCAATATCGGGACAAATCTTGAAAATCAATCACTACACCACATCACTTAAATATTTAAGGTTTTGTGACTTTACAACATATAGCATGGAAACACTTTGATAATCAAACAATAAACATTTTAGTCATGGAGACTAAGCACCTTAGGCAAGTAAGACTCAAGTAATGACATTCGCTAGAACTAGAAACACGAGGAATCACAACCTAGTATAATCTATTCTTTTCAATAAGGTCCTTTTCTACATGATTTAACATTTTGAATTTTTGCAAGAGACACGTGGTATCAATTCCATTGTACCTATTATAAGCTATTCGATTCACCTTAGAGTTCTCGATAACCATTTCAATCTTCCATGGAACCTACTAGGACATGATTATCACCTTATTATCCTCACCAATGGTTAGAGCGAGAGAACAATTCAAACGTTACAAGATATATTCAAGGCATGTGTGATTTTTCTAGAAATGATTAGGCAAATCATTCTTCATCAAACAAATTGCTTTACAACAATAGTTAGCACATGAACATATTGACTACACCAATTGAGGCACTCTATGGTTGAGGTGTCAATCACTTATTCACGGGTCAAAACCAAGAAAGTTTAACTCACAAGTCCATAAGTCATTCATGAAACAACAAAGTGATCGAAAACAGATCAAGAATCGCCATAAGTAACAACATATAGCTAGATAAGCTACGCCGTTATACCTAATTTGAAAATATTGGAAGTATGTTCCATAAGTCGCAAACCATTAAAAGTTCAAGTTGGCAAAAATATATGTTCAACGCCCCATCTGGAAAGGCGTGGTACGATTTAGAAAACATGGACAACCCAATGCGACTCAAATATCCTCACCTTTCACCGGTAATCAGAGGGACCCTAACATGGACCTAATTCAGGATCTAATTCCTTTTGGATGGGCTTAATGTGACAACTCGTAATTTCGTGTCATTTACAAACTTTAAAAGTTTCACTATTTCATCATTTATCGTGAACTACGCTATTTAGTATCAAATTCGCAGAACCTTAATGGTTTAGCCGCTAATTCATGAACATAATATCAAGGACATTTCATATAGACTAGATTTAACACAACATCAATAACATCACTTCATATCGATTCATGCATGGATTTGCATTTTTCATTAAACGCTTAAATTCCTATTAAATAAACGCTTATCAGCAGAAACATTTATTTTGAATATTGATCCAATTTCAAAATATTCCTAATATATTTTTATACTCATTTTAAGACTATAAAAATTATATTATTAATTTACCCGATGTTTTCAATTTATTTCATATATAAATTGTTATATTTATATAATTACGACGGTTTTCTTAAAAATTACACGATAATTATTATTTCACTCAAATTTTGCAAGAAATGTATTTTATAATTTTTATGACCTTAATATATTTTATCTTGATCCAGAAAATTTATTTTTATCTAACGCTACCCTAAATACTCAAATGTGTATACAACTTACCACATATCTTCAATTAACTTACACAAAATTATACTTAAACATAATTATAAAAAAATATATATATATCCAAGTGGTGATTAACACCCCTTGTCCACACAAGGAGTGAGTCATGTGTAAATTGCATAATATCTTCTAAGTTTAATGTATTATACTTCACATAACACATTCACTTCATTATATCCAAGGTGAAAACCATTTCTTCCTCTCTTCCTCTTGCAACCGCCAACAGGACATAGGAGAAGATCATCAAAAATTTTAAAGACAAGATTTATTCACTCTAGTATCACTCTTGATTAAGGTTTTGCAATAAAAACCTTGGGTGATTAGGAAAATCCTTTGTTCTCATAAACCTCATCAAGTTTACTAGTAAGCATCCATATTCATGATCATATTTCATATTCATTGTTATATTCATTTCATCATATTTGAGAGAACATGCAAGTCTCATGGATGTTTATACCACTTTTATATGTTTTTAAGAGTTATATATATTTATGTCATCCTATAATTACTCCTTGTTATATATCACTCTTGGTGATGTCTAGGAACCCATGACACCCTAAGAAGGTGTATGGTAGGATTTGAATAGCTTCGACGTTGTTTTGAATTGGTTAGAATAAGTTTTATGCAGAAAAACTCATTTCGACAAGTTTACATAAGGGTCTGTCCATATTTTTGAAATCTGGAAAATTCGACAGTAGGTAAAAATTTTGGCCTAGATATTTAGAAAATACACTTTAAAAACGAAACGCTGGCCGCTTGAACGGTTAAAACGGAGTTATAACGAAGAAGTTATGAATTTTCCAAGTTTGCTAATTTAAAACTATTATTTCAGAAAATTCAGCATGCTGTCTCACTTTTACGAAGTCAAAATGAGTCTTAAGCGTTGTTAAATGTGTCGACTTATCAAAAATATATTTTTATATGTTATCACGATCTCGTGGATATAAAAACGTGAGAAAACGGACTTATAACGACTAAGTTATTCACATTTTAAACAAGTTGCCGTAACTATTATATATAAGAAAACTAATATATTTCTATTAGACACATACTACGGCAACGAGGGACCATGTTGAGGGTCGCTTTTTACAATGATGGAGTACTTTTTATAACATGATGTCTCCTAGTAAAAGTAAGTTCGCCAAGTATATTTTCCAAAATGTCCAACCTAGTCAAGCTGAGTTGTAACGAATAAAATACGGTCACTTAAACTTTGTCGAAAACCATCCTTAAACAATATTTTGGATACAAGTCCCATACTTCACCTATACTTTTCTCCGATCGAGACCTCTAGGATGAAAACTTAAATGCTAAAACTTTGAGATAATGATACAAGCTTCCCAAAACCGTTCATTTCGTTTCCTAACACTGACGCGTGCACCATTTTATAACTAGCTTTTCGAGGCCGTTTTGTCACTTTCATGAAATTTCAACGACATTATTTTACTGACTAAAAGTTATAATTTCATAATAAATCATTAAATGACTATCGAAGATATCATTTCAACGTAAATACTTGTAAAGTATTTTATAACATGACGAGATGTCATAAACATTTATTTCGAAGATAAATTCTATTTTCAAAAGCGTATAAGTGGTATAGATTACATGTGGATTTGCATGCACGACATTGTTTCATGATTTAAATTAGAACATATCATTCATAATAGGTCACGGTCAGAGGTTGCGCCTCATTTCAAGATATTCTTACATCATTATTATCATTGCAATGGTGAGTTTTCATAGCCCGATTTATTCAAGTTTTACTTTATTTCAAACCCACGGGAGAATACATTGTACATCATTTTTTATTATTTATACCAAGTATATCAAATTAATTACATTGCTTAAGTTACCTCATGCCAATTGAATGTCCCCATTATATAACATGAACCGTTAATTTCATAGAAGCGAGGGTGAGTGGATAGATCTATCGAGGGTGACTCCTCCATCCGGTTGGTGGATTCCAACTGGTTAAACGGATGCATTTCATTTAATATCATTATTTGAGTTGTTTGGTAAACACTCTATTGGGGCTTAACATCATGATCAGCCTAGTTTCTGTCATGACTTATAGCAATTGTATCATTTTTGTGACATCATTGTCATACATAACTTATACTTGTGGTAGTCGTATTAAACATATACATAAACTCTATGAACTCACTCAACCTTTGTGTTGACACTTTTAGCAATGTATTTTCTTGTAACTAAGGCATTCACTTCATGGCATGCATGTGGACATATCATAGAGTCACGGTGACGACGCTGCCTCACATGGGATTTATACAATTTTAAAACATCGCTTGACTTGTACCAAACTTATTTTTCCGACATGTTGAATTTCATTTGGGACCTATACTTTGTAAACTCTGATTATTTTATTAAATCAAGCGATGTATTTTCCAAACGACACTTTAGGTCGCTCAATATAACTGTGATTGTGATGCTATGACAGCTAATCCCTGTGAATTCCATTCATTCCAAAACAGTAATTTGGGGTGTGACAGATGGCATCGAGCTTCAAGTTATAGAGAACTAGGTTGCATCATTGACCCTAGACTATAACTACATCATCATAGCATTTCATCATTTCATTATAACTGCATAGTCACTATATACGTGTTTCATACGCATTATTGTGAGTTATTTACTTTCATTTCAAATCGATTGTCACATAGATGCCTTCAAATACCCATCCCATCATACTCACATCACTTGGACATGGAGAATGCCCCTCACATTCCCTATCACAATTATAACATCGTTGACTCAACACCATAACATCGATGATGAGACCGAACCATTTTAGGAGGATCTAAGTTGCACCTACACCATCACAATCACTATTGACCAATCAGGATCGGGACAATTTTTATCACTCGTTGGGACAAATTATACCATTTGGTAGGACTTATAGGCTTAGTCCTAATGGACCTATTAGATGCTTACTCACAAGGAAGATAGTAGTATTTCATCACCATCATCTCCCACTTACACACTAGGATTTCATCATCATCATCGCCATCATTATCATCTAGAGCACCATTCAGACTCTTCACATCTCATATACACTACTCATACATATGACTTGCAGCTTGGGAAGTGTGCATGATTTGACACACCACTACCATCTACCACTAAGACTACAAAAACTACACTATCTTATAGATTTAAGGACTTTGAGAGTTTCAAAGTCGTTGTTATTAGACAAGCTACTACTCCTACACTTGAGACACGATTTGACCATCAACAGGAAATGATAATAAGTACCTTTCTAGCTAATGTAATCTTTATCATTTATTATCTTTACGATAATCACAACCTTTGTTTATTTCATTCCTTATTCCAATTGCTAAATTTTCAATCATTTCACATGAATACATCATCATTATCTTACTAGGGTTAGGCCAACTTTATTCTTGACCAATTAAGAGACTATTACCATTTTATGAGGTTCTCCCATGTATCCTACAAATCATTCAACAAATTATATTTCAAGTTACTTTGCTACTACTTCATAACATTATTTCACTTAATTTTATTGCAAGCTATTCTACACCATCTTAGAAACATTGTTTCATAAGGTTTTAAAACAAGTTGTTTCGTTATCACCCTATCAATTGGTTTCTACCATTTTATCAACTATTTAATTATCATGCTAAACCATTTTCATGTTACTCAAAAATCATTGAGCCATTATCTACAAAACAAAACGCTGAATACAATCTAAAACTTCGAGGAACATAATACATTTCAACAAAACCAAGCATCACATCAATGTCCTCGATTATACATGGCCTGATCACATGTATAATTCAGAAGAATTATGTCATGAAAGTAACAAGCATTATTTCAAATCTCTTAAAACAATATTCACTCAAAAGCAAAGCTTTGTAATCAGATAAATTGTTCATAAACATTTTCTTTGTTAACACTTTATAGAAGCTTCACTTATTCATCCTCACTCAACCGAAAGTTAGAATTTGACGAAAGTGACCTTTTAGGAAAGGTTTCTATACCATCTATGAGAGGATTCTCTACAAGAAAAACAATGAAAGGATTTCGGAATTACCAACAAGGACTAGAAGTAGGTAGCGAGATCTTTCAAAACCTAACAAAAATCTTAAAGACATCACGAGACAACCAACCACTATCTTTGGATTAGAAGCCAAATTCTATCATTTCAAAAGTACTAGCAATACCGAGTTATAAGATTTAGTACAAGTTTAATACACACTAAGCAACATCATAGGATAAACCAAGTCTTTAACCGAGATCAGAACATTCCATTTAAACATGGCTTCAACAATATGTGAACTTCCCTACAATGAGTTTTCATTAAAGGAAAATTTGGTTAAATTAAGGTTATCAATATAAACTTCCTCTAAGGCATTATGTTCTCTAGAAATTCCAAGTAACCTCACTTTCATATCAAGAGAGGCAACAGTTTGAACATATCTGACAATCAATGACACTCCATCTACAAGTGAAATTAGAACAAACATTCTTCGACATAGTATGCTTCATATCTATGTTTATGCTAGCATGATAACAATCTAAGTGATGAAATAATTTTAGAAGAACTCAATATCGGGACAGATCTTGAAAGTCAATCACTACACCACATCACTTAAATATTTAAGGTTTTGTGACTTTACAACATATAGCATGGAAACACTTCAATAATCAAACAATAAACATTTTAGTCATGGAGACTAAGCACCTTAGGCAAGTAAGACTCAAGTAATGACATTCTCTAGAACTAGAAACGCCGAGGAATCACAACCCAGCAACTAATAATCTATTCTTTTCAATAAGGTCCTTTCTACGATTTAACATTTTGAAATTTTGCAAGAGACACGCGGTATCAATACCGCTTGTACCTATTATAAGCTATTCGATTCACCTTAGGCTCCCCGATAACCATTTCAATCTTTCCATGGAACCTACTAGGACATGATTATCACCTATTATCCTCATTTCAATGGTTAGAGCTTAGAGAACAATTCAAACGTTACAAGATATATTCAAGGCATGTGTGATTTTTCTAGAAATGATTAGGCAAATCATTCTTCATCGAACAAGTTGCTTTACAACAATAGTTATTGCATGAACATATTGACTACACCAATTGAGGCACTCTATGGTTGAGGTGTCAATCACTTACTCACGGGTCAAAACCAAGAAAGTTTAACTCACAAGTTCATAAGTCATTCATGAAACAACAAAGTGATCGAACGATCAAGAATCGCTACAAGTAACAACATATAGCTAGATAAGCTACGCCGCTATACCGACGCAAAATATTGAAGTATGTTCCATAAGTCGCAAACCATTAGAATTTCAAGTTGGCAACAAATATATGTTCAACGCCCCATCTTGGAAAGCGGTAATGATTTAGAAAACATTGACTCCACCCAATGCACTCAAATATCCTCACCTTTTCACCGTAACAATCCGAGGACCCAACATGGACTGAATTGGGGATCAATTCTTTGATGGGCTTAATGTGACAACTCGTATTTCGTGTCATTTTACAAACTTTAAAAGTTTCACTATTTCATCATTTATCGTGAACTACGCTATGAGTATCAAATTCGCGTAACCTTAATGGTTTAGTCATAATTCATGAACATAACATCAAGGACATTTCATATAGACTATATTTAGTCTACACAACATCGATAACATCACTTCATATCGATTCATGCATGGATTTGCATTTTCATTAAACGCAAATTTATTAAATAAACGCTTACCCGTAAAACATTTATTTTGAATATTGATCCGAAATTTCCAAAAATATTCCTAATATATTTTTATACTTATTTTAAGACTATAAAAATTATATTATTAATTTACCCGATGTTTTCAATTTGTTTCGTATATAAATTGTTATATTTATATAATTGCGACGGTTTTCTTAAAAACTACATGATAATTATTATTTCACTCAAATTTTGCAAGAAATGTATTTTTATAATTTTTATGACCTCAATATATTTTATCTTGATCCGTAAAAATTTATTTTTATCAAACGTTACCCTAAATACTCAAATGTGTACACAACTTACCGCATATCTTCAATTAACTTATACTAAATTATACTTAAACATAATTATAAAAAAATATATATATATATCTAAGTAGATTTCAACACCCCCTTTGTCGCATAAGGGGGTGAGCTATGTAAATTGCATAATATCTTCTAAGTTTAATGTATTATACTTCACATAACACATTCACTTCATTATATCCAAAGTGAAAAAAACCATTTCTTCCTCTTCCTCTTGCAACCTGCCAACCACAAGGACATAGGAGAAGATCATCAAAAATTTCAAAGACAAGATTTATTCACTCTAGTATACCTTGGATTGTTGTTGCAATAAAACCTTGGGTGATTAGGAAAATCCTTTGTTCTCATAAACCTCATCAAGTTTACTAGTAAGCATCCATATTCATGATCATATTTCATATTCATTGTTATATTTACTTCATCATATTTGAGAAAACATGCAAGTCTCATGGATGTTTATACCACTTTTTCATATGTTTTTAAGAGTTATATATATATATATATATGTCATCCTATAATTACTCCTTGTTATATATCACCCTTGGTGATGTCTAGGAACCCATGACACCCTAAGAAGGTGTATGGTAGGATTGAATAGCTTCGGAGTTGTTTTGAATTGGTTAGAATAAGTTTCATGCTGAAAAACTCATATTTCACAAGTTTATAAGGGTCTGTCCATTTTGAAATCTGAAAATTCGACAGTAGGTAAAAATTTTGGCTAGATATTTAGAAAATACACTTTAAAACTAAACGCGGGCAGCTGAACGGATTAAAACGGAGTTATAACTAAGAAGTTATGAATTTTCCAAGTTTACAATAAAACTATTATTTTCAGAAAATTCAGCATGCTGTCTCGACTTTTACGAGTCAAAATGAGTCTTAAGCGCTTGTTAAAATGTGTCAATTTATCAAAAATATATTAGTATATGTTATCACGATTCCGTGGATATAAAGAACGTGTAAAACGGACTTATAACGACTAAGTTATTCAATATTTGAAACAAGTTGCCGTAACTATATTATATATAAGAAAACTAATATATTTCTATTAGACACATACAACGCAACTTAGGACAATGTTGAGGGTCGCTTACAATGACGGAGTACTTTTTATAACATGATGTCTTCTAGTAAAAGTAAGTTCGCCAAGTATAGTTTCCAAAATGTCCAACCCAGTCAAGCGGAGTTGTAACTTAATAAAATACGTCACTTAAACTTTGTCTAAAACCATCCTTAAACAATATTTTGGATACAAGTACCATACTTCACCTATACTTTTCTCCGTGATCGAGACCTCTAGGATGAAAACTTAAATGCTAAAACTTTGAGATAATGTTACAAGCTTCCCATAACCGTTGAGTTCAAGCTTCTAACACCTCGACGTGCACCATTTTAATTTAATTAGCTTTTCGAGGCCGTTTTGTCACTTCCATGAAGTTTCAACGACATTATTTTACGACCAAAAGTTATAATTTCATAATAAATCCAAATGACTATCGTGAAGATATCATTTCAACGTGAAATACTTGTAAAGTATTTTATAACATGACGAGATGTCATAAAACATTTATTTCAAGATAAATTCTATTTTCAAAAGCGCATAAGTGGTATAGATTACATGTGGATTTGCATGCAATCTACATTGTTTCATGATTTACATTAAAACATATCATTCATAATAGGTCACGGTCGAGGTTGCGCCATTTCTTTATTGCCCTTACATCATTATTAATGCAACCTGTGAGTTTTCATATTCCATTTATTCAAGTTTTACTTTATTTCAAAACCACGGGGAGAATACATTGCACATCATTTTTTATTACTTATACCAAGTATATCAAATTCTTTACATTGCTTAAGTTACCTCATGCCAATTGAATGTCTCCATTATATAACATAAACCGTTAATTTCATGAAGTTTAGGGTGAGTGGATAGATCTATCGAGGGTGACTCTCCATCCGTTGGTGGATTCCAACTGTTAAACGGATGCATTTCATTTAATATCATTATTTGAGTTGTTTGGCAAACACTCGCTGGGGAAACATCATGATCGGCCTAGTTTCGTGTCATGGACTTATAGCAATTGTATCATTTTTGTGACATCATTGTCATACATAACTTATACTTGTGGTAGTCGGAATAAACATATACATAAACTCTATGAACTCACTCAACCTTTGTGTTGACACTTTTAGCAATGTATTTTCATGTAACTAAGGCATTCACTTCATGGCATGCATGTGGACATATCATAGAGTCACGGGTGACGACGCTCTCACATGGGATTTATATAATTTTAAAACATCGCTTTGACTTGTACCAAACTTATTTTTCAAAGCATATGTTGAATTTCATTTGGGACCTTTACTTTGTAAACTCGATATTTTATATACAATCAGCGATGTATTTTCCAAACGCACACTTTAGGTCGCTCAATATAA